>VXBJ01004566.1:133252-221401 GCA_013400055.1 Nycticryphes semicollaris | reverse complement strand
GCTAACTACTGCTGCTGGATGCTAATCACACTCAGATAAAGGAACAGAGGAGAAGACTGCTAAATACTCTTGTCCTGCTTACACTCATGGTGATCCCTTCAAAGTCTTCTGAATGTCTGCTTGATTTTGATTAGTTTAAGCTTTGGAAATCCCATGGTAAAATGTGGTTCAGGAGGCATTCTGCATTCAGCAACATCCCAGTGCCTTGCAAGAAAGGAGGCAGTAATGATGCACAACAGCCATTCCCCAACATAGCTCATCAGTCCCTTCTGGCTGTCATTTTTGTTTCCATCTAGATGATCATAAGGTATCAGTCAAAAATCTGGAAAATTCATTATTGCAAACAGTTCCAAGGAACACAGAAGTTAGCAGAACTGTGAATATGTCAAATAATGACATTAGGTGAGATCGCTGAATTTCAGTATCACATTTTCTATTACAAACAATATTAATCACTTAGTTAAATATAGAGATCCCAAAGCACTTTTCCAAAGTAGTAAAAATCATAAAGTAATATAATATAAGCCAGAAGCTTTCACTGTGATCATGGCTGCTGTCCATTTAATACATTCCAGATTTCACCAGCCATTCTTATCAATTCCTAATGAAGTGGTAGAGTCAAAACTGACTTCTTTCCTCTTACTCACTGATTCAGTGTCATACTTGCAAATGCAGCTCAGACTCTGGACTTCCAGTGCTGTTTTTAGTCCAAGAACAGGTTCTTATGTGATAGGATAAATCAGAAGTATTGCACAAAATATTTGGAGCCCAATGTTCATTTGTAGGGACCTGTAGCAGTACAGTAACAGAAAAAGGTATTTTTGTTGGGAAAAAAAAAAAAAAATTAACACACACCCTGCCCCTCCCCACTTGTAAACAAAAGCAAAAGGAGGGAGAAAGAGAAAAGAAAAAAAATGGGAAGGTGGGCAGGTAGGAAAAGCAGTGATGTGATCTCCACACAGACTTCCTTCTCTGGGTGGAAAGATGATTGAATGCTAAAATGAGTTGACCAAATTGGTTGTGAAATATCCATGTTTGGAGATGCTCAAAACCTAACAGGACATTCCAAGCAGTCTGCTGTAGCTGACTCTGCTTTGAGCAAAGGCTTGAACAAGACAATCTCCAGAGGCCCCTTCCTTTCTCACCTACTCTGTGATTTTGCTACAAATGTTAGAGCACCAAAGGCGATGGGCAACCGATTTAATGGGTTTCAAAGTTATCAGCAAAATTCACTGTCATTTCACTGTGAATACAATGCAGATTAGTCTTTAAAGAGATCTCCTGAAATGGGTTACTCTTTTCTTGTAGAAATCCTACTCATGACACAAAGAGGCATAAAAGATCATCAAATTGCATGGAATGCTCTACTTTAATAATAGGGATGCCTCCTCCTGAATCTGTTTGATTCTATTTGATTTTTAGATGTCTTGCCACTGCTTCTCTACCACTGCATCCCAATATGCAGCATGATCATGTTCATCATTGTTGATTAAGGCTCGATTGTCATTACTTAGTGAAAATAACAGCTTAGCCTACAAATAACACTCATCACTAATCATAAAAAGGCACATTATGACATAATCTATACCAATACTCTTAGCTCAGTACTCAGTTCAAAATGTATTTCATTTCTGTGTATGTTAAGAGCTGCAAAAATGGTCATAGAGACACAGAATTGGAAGTTTAGTTTCTATTCTTGTATCTGCTATAACATTTCTAAGGTTTAATGTAAACAAATCTATGTTACATATAAATCAGTAGTAATCAGAAAATATTATCATTGTAATATTACAGAAAGGTTGGAAAACTTAAGTTTGTCTTATATGCAAAAGTCTTAAAGATAATAGGAACAATTGTATTGTTTTTGAGTCACAGCAGAAAAAAAAAAAAAAAAAGGAAATTTTAGTAATAGGGTTGTTATTTCACAGTTCTTGCCAACTTAGGTTGATTTCTGCCAACAGTTGTCCTTTCCTCTGTTCCCAGAAAAGAAACCTGGGAGGACTCAGTTCAGAAACCTGATGGATACTCTGCCATCATGCACTACGCCAAGGATGACAACATGCTTTCAGGTTTCGATATGGTACAGATTTATTCTCCTGATGGAGTAAATTGGCGCTCACTTCTCACCTCTCTGGAGTATGTGTTGTTCTCACATCATGATAAAGCATTGGGCACCAAAAATACAAGGTCTTAGTCTATCTTGATGAGAATGTTTAATTTTAAATATGTAGTTGAACTTTAACTGGATTCATTATAAAGTGATTAAGAAAGGACAAAAGAAGGATTTTATGCAAACATCTCTGCCTGCGGGGGTTGAAAGTAATCTAAGTGTATCGCATCACCCCAGTAATTAAATGTGTGCATAATTCAGAAGCTTTTCTTCAAATCCCTTACCTAAATGATGAAGAGAATGGATGTAAACATGGTTATCCTGTCTTGTAGGTGAACATCCTATTCACTACAGGGTATTCTGCAGGCCTTTTAACCCAGAGCATCCTTTTGTAACTCTTCCACCAGGCACCTGTGAGATGAATGAGAGTATGCTATGGTTTCCTTAGTTTGCATGAGGTTCTGCTGTTTGTCTTGCAGACAACTTATACATTCAAAATTCATATCATAGAGATGATTAGGCCTACAGTGGTGCTTCTCTTTAACAGGCTGATTTGAGGCTTTAAGTTCCTTTCATTTCTTGCTCTCTGAGAATGTAGTCTTAATGGGCAATTTTCTTTAACTTATAGCTTCCTAATACCAGAAACAATCTAATTTCACTGATAAAACAACTTCAGGGTTTCTTTTCTTTCCAGTTAAAAACTATGGTTTGTGTTAAAAGATAATCAAGAATCATAATCTGCTTTTGTTACTACTCCGAAGTTATGAAACACATACTGTGTATAACAGGCAAACTGAGATATCTTTATATCTAATAGGTTCTATTTTTCTTGGAAAAAGCCTCAAAATCAACAAGTACAATGCTAGGGGAGTAAAAATATTGTCTACACAGACAAGGCATCAGTTTGTTTTGTCAGTGGTTACCTGTAGCATTCCAGTTCTCATAAACTGTAAATGCCCTAAACCTTAGAAGACATGACAGCAGCCTCAGGTGCAACATCCGTTGCCAAATTACTCTGTTCAAATTGACAAACCGCTTTAGGAAAGGGTAGTAATTATCTTTAGATACACTGCAGCATGGGAGAAGCTTGATTTAATTTAATCAGTAGCACTGTAATTTAAGTTATGATGCATGCTTTAATTATTCAAAGCACAAATGTTCTTCTCAGAAAACTTTCATTAGGGATCCAGACATTGGTAAAACCTAGTTTTCTTGCTACAGTCACTGAATATTAGGTGTATTTTTTTTCCGCCTGAGATTTTTAACTAATTCTGTTTTGCTAATGATTATGTCCAGCTATGTTAGAATTGTATTACTGATAGAATAATCATATACTTTACTTATAGTTAATTATGCATTAAATTTACAAATTTATACAATTAGATCATTACATTTTTTCTCAATTACTTTTGGCCCAGTTCCTGATATTTACTCTATTATCCCATCATGTCCCAATTACAAAATTTCATAATAGTATAGAACTCCTATTTGCAACACTGATTAGATCAGTTAACCATTTATCCTTACCACCTGGAAAAAAGTCATATTGCATAAATGGTTCATGTAAAACAATAAGAACAAAACCACACCCAAAAGAATACTGCTGAAAGCATGATTTTTGAAGTCTTTCCCGAAACCAGGCAAGATAAGTAGGCTAACAGCAGCACTAGATTACTGATCAGTACAGTACTTCACATTTACATAACACTTCTAAATATTTCATAATATATACATGACTAAATTAAACCTCAAATGCTTCTAAGAGACAAAGGAATAAATTACACTCACCTTGGAACTGTACGTTCTAAAACAGAAAAATGTTAAATTACTCAGCGAAGCTAATGTTCAAAAAGCAGTGGTGGAGGGAGGAGGAGAACCCCAGAAGTCATGCACTTGAGCCTTCATCAAACCAGTAGTACTGCTAGAACAATGCTAAAAAAAGGCAAGGTAGAAGCCAGAGTTTCTGGTTCATCTATTGGTGAAACTGTCTTTAATTTTAGGTCATCCTACTCCTGGTAAACAAAATCTCCCCTCTCCCTACCCCCAGTGTGAAATATTACAAAAATAACCAGGCCTAAGGAAGATTCCTTGCTTCAAATCCAGTCAGTTGTGAATCTTATAGAATCACTTTGTTGCTTTGGGCTTTCATTGCTGTAATTTTTAATGAGTAACTAGAGTGGTTTTCACATTATTAAATATATTGCCATTCTTGTTAACAAAGACCCTAAACTATGCTGTATTATGAGAAAACTGTCCTGAATTCTGATAAAATCTATCACCTCAGAACATGATCTGCCCTGTTAATCTAGTGTAATCTGCAGTTTACAATATGTGTGCATATGTTTCTTAAACTAGTAGGCCACATTTTTATACACTTTAAGACATTAGTCCTCTTCTGATGCTGTTCCTCCTTTGTTACAACTTTGTTACCTGAGTTACAACTAAAATTTGCTCCATCCCCACCCCTCCCTGCCCCAAAAGCACAGGAAAAATTAGAGTGGAGTATTTTAGCACCAGTACCGTTTTAACATGTAAGCCATCTTAAGATTTTAGTCACAAAATTCTCATTAAAACCGGCAGTATTCTCAAGCTGTCCAAAATGTCTGGGTTTTAACAACATCTAATAGAGCTTTAACAATTGAAGATTTCCTGAAAAGTTTAGCATAATGATCAATGCATGAAGAGGGTCTTTGCTGCTCACTATTTGATCTCTTCTCTGAAGTCATTGAACATGACATTTCTCCCTCAAGGCAATCGGTAAGACAATATTTAAAAGACATTTCAAGATGCTGTCCATTTTACTCGTTTCCCTTTGGATTTCATGAACGAAACCAGACATTATGCATATTCCACTATGCATATCCAGGGAAATCATACCTATTGTAACAAACAGTCATGGTAAATACACAGGCAAATTAATGTTGTTGCATGATGTTAAGAAGTCCCAGTGCTGGAATGACACTCCCTCTTGAAAAGGCACCAGGACTAAACTTCAAGCTACTGGCTTTATGGAAAATCATTTGGTGTCTATACCTGTAAGACTATAACACTGGGGGACAGGAAGGGTTAGCTCAGGTGCCTTGAATCATTATCATAGTCAGTACTACCTTCCAGCCTTCAAAGCCTCTGTGGTTTACATGTTTGAAGCATCCTGGTACACAGTGTTGCCATAAAAAATGTTCTGCATTCACAGGCAAGTAAGTGGAATGATCCCTGTTTCTATAAAATGTGTCAGTCTCTTTGGATGAAAGACAATTCAAAAGTATTGCCATGGTTTCAGCTGGGACAGAATTTGGTTTCTAACTAGCAGGTGGTGTGGTACAGTGTTTTGGATTTGGAATGGGAAATAGTGTCAATAGTGCACTGGTGTTTTTGGTTGTTGGGAAGCAATGAAGGCTTTTTCTGCTCCTCACACTGCCCTGCCAGCGAGTGGGTTGGGGGTGCACAAGAAGTTGATAGGGGACGCAGCTGAGACAGATGACCCCAACTGACCAAAGTGATATTCCATGTCATGTGCCATCATGCTCAGTATCTAAAGCTGGGAGAAGAAGGAAGGAGTGGGGGTTGGGGTGATATGGGGAGTAATGGTGTTTGTCTTCCCAAGTAACTGTTACATGTGATGGAACCCTGCTTTCCTGTGGATGGCTGAACACCTGCCTGCCAATGGAATGCAGTGAATGAGTTCCTCATTTTGCTTTGCTAGAGTGCATGGCTTTTGCTCTATCTATTAAACTGTCTTTACCTCATCCCAAAAGGTTCTTTTTTTTTGGTTTTACTCCCCTGATTCTGCCCCCAGCCCAACTAGAGGAGTGAGCAAGTGGCTGCGTGGTCCTAGCTGCCAGCTGGGGTTTAACCATGACAGTATTCTCTTCAACTCTGTTTCTGAGTGCTGGATAAAGAGGGGACATTTTGATATTCCTCCTAGCATTTTTGTGCAATCAAACCCTCCTGCACTGCATATTCTGTCATCACCTTCTAATGCCTGGAGATGTATAATCAGACCTCATAAATGAGGCATGCTGATGCATCATATATAATGAAACATACTCTTTCTTATAGCAAAGCAGGGTGCATCTGCCTTCTGTGCTTTTAGCAACAGAATCAATCCAGCTCGTGTACATTCAGTCCTTGCTGATGCACATTCCTGTTAACATTTCTTTTAATTCTGGGGCACACAATGACTAAAATGAACTCAATACATCCACAAATCTTTTAAATGGGCGCCTGAAAGAGGGCATAGATGTTATGTTGGTGAGAGGAAGTGTCAGCTACAATGAGAGGTTGCTGTATAAAGTTTATTTAGTGACTGCATAATGATCACATCAGCCAGGATGCTACAATGTTGGAAGCAATTATTAATT
Source organism: Nycticryphes semicollaris (assembly GCA_013400055.1). Taxonomy (NCBI): domain Eukaryota; kingdom Metazoa; phylum Chordata; class Aves; order Charadriiformes; family Rostratulidae; genus Nycticryphes; species Nycticryphes semicollaris. Next base: position 214,930 of record VXBJ01004566.1, on the reverse strand, counting down.
ATAATACACAAGATTCAAAAGTAAGAGCAATTGGAACAGCACAGAGGAGGATAAAACAAGGTCATAAATAAGCAGCTTTCCTAAAAATATTCTAACGTGAGTTATGATGTGGTTTTATTGTACCCAAACCACAACACCTTTCCTCCAAATGTATCATTTTTGTGTTCATGAATGACATCAAAAGTCAGAAAATAACAAATAGGTGTTAAAAATAGAGTTGTGGGACCAGGATAGAGAGAATGCAGTTAAATTCCCGAAGACAATTAGCCAAATTATTTTTGTTTAAAGTTGTCACCTAGGAACATGAATAATTTCTGCAAACCTGGTTCCTTTTTTTTTTCCACCCTCTCCAAATATTCAGTGGAAGTTATGTGCAATCGTTTTCTCAAATGGTATATTTCTGTGTCATGTCACAAACAGAAGATTACCTCTTAACATTTCATAAAAACATATCTCAGATTGGTTTGTGTCACGCTAGTAGAGGTCAATATCATTGGCTGTGGTTGTTGTGGTCTTGCAGGTTGTGACACATTGGATCTGTGAGCATTTCGGGGACAGACTTACAAAGATACCCATACTCACCTCAGGTGAACCTATCCTTAAATCCAAACTCATCTCATAACGTTGATGATATGGGCAGCTACTTGTTACAGGTTTCAGTCACCTCCAAGAAATGTCAGGAAGAAACAATTCAGTTCTGTGCTACCGTAGTGCAAGTGATCACCAATTGACATGCAATGCAAATGAAATTGGAACTCAATCTCTTGCCAGGATATATGATTTCAAAGTCCACGACAACTGAGGTTAAGTTGGAGAGCAACTGTGGGCCAGGTGAACTCCAGAACCAAGACAACATCTCTAATCAAACCAAAGCACTGCATGTCTTCATGAAGCATTATGTAGAGCTACCACACCAAAAACTGCAACAAATGCAGATTTGCACTCTTACTTTTTAGCTTTTCTGCCCCTTACCTTAGAAGCGTGTTGCTCAAATACATCTACTTTTGATAGAGAACTATAATGTATCAGAAGACTGATACGACAAGTGCCTGTAATTTTACCTCCTTCTCCCCTAAAAACGGCTTGTGATTTTCACTCCTATCTCCTTGTCTCTGAAGTACTAATTATTTATGTATTATATTTATGATTTACTACTTTCTGGCTTTCTTATATCCTACCTTTGTGGCTCAATGTCTTATTCTCATTATTACTCTCTGGTCAGAATATTTCTGACTGATTCTTTAACATTGCACTTATTGTATTCATCCCCTCTCACAGCTTCTTCTTGAGCTTATGAAATGAGTTTTCTGTGCTTATATGACAAAGTTCTTCAGATTTATAACCCAAAGTACAGTGAAGTAGTACAGGAGAAGTTAAAAGACTCTGAAATGACCCTGTAAGCTAACAACTTTTGTATCCATAATGACCTGTCAGTCATATACTTTCTATGCAGACAATGTGTGTAAAGAATATAGAGCTAAAAAGCTTTGCACATAAGCCTACAAGAATCATAAACTTATTTTATGCATAGCTAAGATAATTTTAAACTCATCTTCTAGAAGAAAAAACAAATCAAAACATACCCAGCAAAAGCCAAAACGTTGACCTCTTTGACCCTTATGTATAATAAAACCCCTTGACTTTGTGTAGAAATAGAATGGTATTTAATGTCTGTAATTTGCAGGCAAAGGAGAGACTATAAAGGCTGTGCAAGGTCATAACAAAGGTAAATGCCTTGGAACCGTAACAGATATTAATTTAAATTAATGTTGTTTATTTTTCCCTGTGAATTTTATTTTTAGTATGATGACATCTGGTTGGTTTCAAGCTGGTTGGACTTAATAACCAAGCCTTGACTACTGTATACACTTTGAAGATATCACACAAGGTGAAAGTTAAAATGAGGAGTTGTATAAAGCATCTTTCTTGAAGAAGGTGCTACTCTGTATGGAGCTTGTTCTATTACATTTTCCAAGAATTTTTAATAAAAAAAAATGCATTTAAACTTTAATTTAAACTCAAATTATCAACCCTTACATGGGTTCTTTTCAGCTTCTAATACTACCTGAAATCCTTCAATATAAAAACACTGCACCATTTTAAAATGTTTTATTTTTTCAACAAATTAAATGGAAGTGATGTCTCAACATCTTACCCATTTTTCCTCATGTTTCAACCCATTTTTATGAATGCTTTTTAAATGTTTAGGATGGAATACAGCACAGTCCTTTTATCTCACATATAGGCTTACTTTTAAATGACACTCAGAAAAAAATCGGTTATGTAGAATAAACTATTGTTTCTTTTGCTCAAAGAAAATATAAACATTGCATTATGCTGAATATATTCCTTTTGATGTCAGTGTAATGGGGCTGGCAATATCACCTGACAATCTGGCAAAGATTTAAAAATTGTTGGTAAGAAAGTTTCAAAGCCTTGTGGAAAACCCTCACCAAGTGCACATCATTTCATTGAGATGTCATAGGATTTACATTCTAAAAGTTCTCTTTCATCAGAGACTATTTATCCATAGTCTGAGAAGGTGCAGAACCCATACAAAACCAGGGTTATCAGTTCAATCTTCAGACTGATCAGAAATTTTTACCAGGCTTGGAAGTGCCTCTGGCATCTCAGTTGATCCAGCTGATCTGAAAGCATCTGATTTAAAATTTCAGCCTCATCCACTTCTACATCACTATTATCTCACAAACAAAACAAAACAGAGGTGAGATACCCATTTTGCATCCTTCTTCCTCGTCTTTAGGTAACTGAACCAGAAAAATGCTGCATATTTCTGTTTCATTATTGGAGAAAATAAAATGCAGGAATCTCCAGTTTTCAAGAAATAGCATTTATGAATGGATTATAAAAATGCCAAACGGGTTGTATGCCAACAACATAAATTAAAAAAATTATATAGAGAAAAATGGGCATGTACCGGCTATCATACCACGTGTGGACTTCAGTAAGTAAATATACAGTTGAATGCCATTAGAATCACAGAGAAGCATAGCCAAAAAATGTATGCAATTCGTTAGCACAAACTAATGCTGATGTGATTAATTCAACAAGCATAATCATTTTATACAGACGCAGACTATGAAAATTTGACCTGCAGTCAAATGATGAGTTGTATGTCTAGGGGAAAGGAACCCATTGTTACAAATAGCCCAAGGGCATAAGCCACACCATGAAATTAAAAATGTTGCCACAAAATAATAAAATTAATCATCAAAAAGTTCTAAATTTCTGTGAGACAAGCACCCATTGATGGAAAATTCCTAGTTTTACTTTTATGTAAATAGCAAATGTAAATACAATTGTATTGTAGCTCAATTTAAAGGGGACCAATGAAAAGGCAAGGCAGACATTTGACCCACTGATCCAAAATATGTTCTATTGCATCATTGTGTGCCGCATAAATCTGAGCTGTGTGTCCATATCAGTTTACCTATATGGTAAATGCAATAAATGTAGAGGTGGGGTCTTAAGAGAAATGTCTGTCTCTAAAGAATTGTGACAGAAATGCCAGAAAAGTCAAACAAGAAATAGTAGAGCCAGTGAGACAAAATACTAGGAATCTGTTTCGAGAGGAGACAGTAAGACAAAATACTAGGAATCTGTTTCGAAAGGAAAAGCTAATATGGAAACCTTCCACATATGAAACACTGAGTGAGAAAGGACCAGAAACAAATACACTAAAAAAGCCACGTGCTATTTGGATTCTATTACACTGGTCACATTATGCTCAGGCAGACTTTGTGCACACTGTATTTCGAGATTCTTCAGCTTTCTAAAATAGTTAGTGAGCTAATTTCCTGTTCTATGCAAAGGAGACTGTTCCATGGTTTCTCATGAATGCTTCAGAACAGGAAAAAACAAATCCAATCGAAATTTGAGATTTAAACAGCTTGGATTGTAAACAAGTATTAACAATTTTAATGGAAAATGCAAAATACACTCCCTCTTTATATCCTCAACTATGGAGGAAGTTACCTGTAGATACAAACTTCTATTTGCAAAATGAGTTGAAAAATAGAGAATCAATGGTCCTTTTACAATTCAGTAATAAGCTTTTTCTTTATTTTTGTAATGCTTTTATTACATTGGAGATTTAATTCAGTATGTTTCATTGCATAAAAGATCAGAAAGCAATTCTGAAAACAAATATACAAGCTTCCTAAATAGCAGTTTGGTTAATTTGTATCTGGAGATACTAATTTTTTTGTAAAAATAATTTGAAAATATATTCTTGACTCACTTTTATCACTCTTTGAAGGATTTTGTAATCTGAGTGGTTATTAAAGTCCCTTGTTAAATTAGGGAGCCAGGGTCTCTGAGGTTGAAGACAATTATGTATAAAGAGAGTCTATTATTTGCAGGACCATTATATCCCCAGCTCATTTATTCCAGAGTCCATGCCTATTATCTGGAAATTACCCCTTCTTATTAATTAATATTTCTCAGCATATCGGCCAATGACAAGACAACAGAGGCTCTCCCCCACCTCTTGCTCCAAGAAGAGGAAGAACAGAGAGTTTAGGAAAAACTACACTACTTTAATGAAATATTAATAAAATTTAACAAAAATAATGAAGTAGAAAAAATATATACAAATATAGAAAAAAACCCCATATCAAGCTCCCAAGGAGATGTCACTAGCAGGTACTGGGGAAGTTCCAGACTGGACTCAGCAATGGATGGGAACTGAATTCCAGATCTAGCCTCAAGAACACACAGAACGGGATCAAAGACAGAAGAACAGAGTCCTCCTCAGATGTCTGTAACTGAAGAAAGAGATCCACCGAAGAATCAAGCCATTGAAGAAAGAGGCTTTCATCCCTTAGCTTTTATACTGAGTGTGACAGATGGGATGGAATAGCCCGTGGGTCAGCTTTGTGTCTACCTGTCCAGTCCACTCCACCGCACAGATGCGATGCCTCCACAGGCTAAATGACCAGCTCAGCTGACTCTGATTACCTTAGCAGCAAAGACAAGCAAGAGCCTCTCTTACTGAGCAGAAAGTTGGTTCTGTTCCACACCAAACCAAGGCAGTATGTCTGTTTGTAAAGAGCCTTGTTAAGCCATACATTCCTGAAGATGAAACTATAAATTTAGGTCCTAAAACATGAATTTGAAATGATTTATCGATTTCCTTTCATCCTTCTCTGGGCTGTTAAATTCTCTCCACAACCTTTTTAACTTTTAATTTTACAGTATTAAGCTTACAAAATCAGACTTAGTAGAATGCAATTTTGAAATGTAATGGGTTTTTCTTTTGTCTTCCTACATTTTCCTCTTGCCCAGGTTTATTTAAACTATCCAAGGCAATTGCCTACCGTGAACACTAAATATCAAAATTGTACTTAGGAAAGTATTTTCAGCCAGCAGTCACATTGTTTCTTTGTTAGCAGTATACTTGATGCTTTCTGACTTCTTCCACTCTCAAGCTAAGGATTTGATATTGAGCAGAAACTTGATAAGGGAATTGCTGAAATTATGGAAACTGCTAATATCATTGGTCTATTTGTTTTTTTCTACAGTCTTATTATTATGCAAAGCAAAAATATCCAGTTTTCATCAAGCAAAAAGTACTTCAGTGTTCTTCTTGTATTGTGCTTCTTTTTGTAAAGAATAGCAAAATCAGCCAAAGTTCATGTGAACTTTAAAGCCATTGGAATGTCAATTAACTTACATTTGTTCTTCTAATATCTAATTAAAAAATCCTGTAATGTTAATTGGTGCTGTGTTATAAACAGCAAAGTAACTTCAGTGATAGTGGAATATTAAGGATAATGAATTCTAATTGTATATTTTCAAAAAGTGTGATGAAATTTTACACTTTTTTTTTTTTTAATATACATTATATATATAAAATCATGGCTTGGGAAGACTTTTGGTTGTCTCTCTGACGCAATTCCATTAGGGACTTTGGAAAGAAATATGCAGATATGACTTGGTTTGAAAGCCAAAGCTAATTTGTCAATTGCCTGTTGCTAGGAACATATCCCTTTAAAAAACAAGGACTTAATATGTTCACCAGTGACATTAGAACTGGTGTGCACAAAGCGTACGGACTGTGGACAGCCAATACGAGGAATGTTCATCAGGATGTTTTGACTTTTATTCTCTCTCTCTCTTGCTCTCCCTCTTTTATTACGGATTATGCAAAACATCATAAAAGATCGGTCCTCCCTGGCACAATTACAGGGATCTTTTTACAGTGGTTCTCTTCTACCATCAATTAAACAAAATGATAGAACCATATAAAGATGTCAAAAATACATAGGTGTTCTAGCACTTAGGATTACTCAGTAACTGGTAAGTCTTTTAGTTATATTAGAAATTGGGTTTGGGCCTAAAATATACACAATCCAATGTAGTTACAAATACATAGATGATATTAAAGCTAGGTGAATTCATCATTGCCACTGTCTGGGGTGTAATGTCACACGAATGAGTTGGTGCCTCTGGTCTTCCCATTCTCAGCAACAAAATATATGAAGATTTACTTCCTCCTTTAATAGCTGACCTATCTCTACTTGACACCATCAGGCAAACTATCTTATAAAGACTTGATTCTAATGTGATTGGTATTTCTTCTTCCTGTGAAGAAGAATTCTCTTTTTACCATGGATAAAACAGTTTTGTAAACAGAGTATTTTACGCATTCTATCACAGATATCATCAGCTTCCCCAAAGTAAAAGTAATTTCAGGATCTATCCCAGGGCACGGTATTCATTCACTTTGTCTCAACTTCACCATGTCAAAAACTGAAATACTCAGTAATTCACCAGTTCCCCATAGCCTTCACTGTGAATGTCCTACTTGAAACAAAAACCAAGAATATATCTTAGACGTGAGGTGGTTCAGCAGCATGGTCCTTTCAGTAAACTATACAAAAAGACTCATGGCTAAATATAATAAGTAATACTATCCTCCACTAAAACCACTGCAGATTAGAGAGCAGATGATAAAATTCTACATAGTGATTGATAATCTTTGCACTTTTGTCACGTCACTACCATGAGAAAAAAAGGAGCTGGTCCCAATTCTTTGAATACCTAGATAACAAGGAGTCTACTGAGACTGTACTTCTTTGAAAAATGGTTTCTTTTGAGGTTGTCGTTTCATTGGCTTGTGTTTTGGCATTAGTGCACTGTTCATAGATGAGGTGTGTTGGGGGTGTTCTCTTTTTTTTGGGGAGGTGAGGGGCTCTCTGGGGTTTTTTGGGGGGAGGATATTTTTTGTTTTCTAATCTTCCTCTACAGAGCAATAATTTTACTCTTTCATGTGTTAAATTTTAAAAGATGTAGTTCTTAAAAGATGTAGATGTAGATGTTCTTTGTGCTAAAGTGTCTCAAAGGCATCAGGCACCAAGATTCATTTATTCTGAAGAGGAAAAAAAAAAGCAGCACAGTTTTGATTTGTTTAAAATGTAAAGAAACTCAAATTGGAAACTACTTATTTTTGGGCTAGCAAACAGTGTAGTGAGTGTGTATGTTGGTTTGCTCTATGCCTTCCCTGATCTATCCACAGGAACAAGAAGAGTGGAAAGACATGACAGAATAAGAAAAGAAATTAAAAAAAACCTAAGTGATAATGATTCACATTACCAGTAACAGTGAAGTGGGTAAGTTTCATGAGACACTGAAGGTACTTTAAAATAGGATAGAGAAAAATTAAAAGTTGAGCCTAATTAATAACGCAGTAGTCATTTCCTTTGAATTCTTTCTGAGGCAGTAAAATGAAATATGACTATGTCATAGTAATAATATATGTTACCTGAACTGTGTTTCCTCAGGGATGTAGGAGAACTAAAAGTTGAAATTGCATAAATTGAATTCTTGGTGATTGTTATATTGTTATTTTGGATACATGTACTATTACCAAATCCCAGCTACTCTGGTGGAGTATCTACGTAAGCCACCATTTCAGTGAAACTATTTAAATGTAAACAAACAATTACAAATATTTTAAATATTTTCTTTTTCTTTTCCCTCTTTTTTTCCTTCTCTTTTTTCTGCTTCTTTTCCTTTTCTCCTTTTTTCCTTTTTCTTTTTTTTTTTTTTTTTTTTTTTTTTTCTTTCTTTCTCTTTTTGTTTCCATGTGAAGTTCACAGTTATCCAGATAAGAATGACTGGTAATCTCTGGATTACTGAAATAGGTAGGATTTGGTCTCACTTCATCATATCATCTTAGGTTTGATATTCTTTTATTTCTTAGAGGAGAAGACCCACAGGTACCTCCTTTTCACTGCATGTTATTCTAGTCCTGAGTTCTCCAAACTACTTCTCAGTAATTCATTCCCTTCTTGTGTTTGGCATAGCTACAGTAAACATGATTACACTTTGAAGAATGTTAATTCTAAGGAACAGCTGCTTTGACACTATTCTCTCTGCCCTGACGTGGGGTGTGGAGGAGTCCATTTGTACAGGGGTGGCACAGAATTAATTTAATGTTTATTTTCAAAACTTCATTTGGTATTTTTGTGCTGTGATATTTAAACATACCATCTAGTTCACAGAAAGGTCCCAGCACAAGCAAGATGGTGCAATGCAGAAACAACCTTCAGGTAAACAAGAATGAGACAAAAATTTATTCTCATGAAATAGTGAAGATATGTACAGAGTAGCTAAAAAAAGTTATCTAAATTCTTGAAAACTAGTCCAGCTCATCACAGGTGAACAGGAGGCAACCTGTTAAATAGCTTTGTTTAGAATGGAATGAATCTAATGTCTTCTATAAGTCTGTCCTCTTCAAGCAGTTCCCCATTTCAACACTACATATGTAGGTTTTTAGCCATTCATAATCAGCTGAATGAAAACTGCTCTTCTCATCAGGCTCCAGTCTTCCAACACTAAAGATGTTTTTAAAGAGGCTCCAAATTTGGTTGATAAGAACTTACATTATGCAGTACAAGAACATCCATACTATTCAAAGCTTTCATAACATACAAAACTAAGCACCACATGAGAGATATTGAGCAGCTCCATCTTCTATTAACTTAAATCAGAAAGGAGGGCACTCATCAACTCAGTAGACCCAAGAAAATGTTCCTGCATAAAAGAAAAATGAATTTTCCAGCACATTTAGTTCCAGGGATATCACAATAGCTTTTCCTCACATGGCATGAATCCCAGTCAAATTATGCAGTGATTATTCTATTTTGGTTTCTGCATTGAATATTCAGTTTAATTGCTCAAAGAGAAACACTTTGCTATTGAATGTAGAAAAAAGGAAAGAAAGGAAAAGAGTTTTTTTTGGCTGAGTCTTTCTTACTGCTGTGAAGCTGTAGACTATCATTTTTGTTGTCTAGCTTAGACAAAAAAATCTGGTTCCTGTCTTGGTTGCAACCAGGAATTATGCATTTAAGAAATGAAACTTTCCCTCTTACTTCTTTGAGGAAATGCTTTCTTTGTGTAATACTTTAACTCTCTAATAGTACTGGTGATATGTTACTAGAATGACACTAGTAGCCAGGGTGACTCAATCTGGTAAGTATAACATCTGTCCTGTGAACAGAAGGGTGACAATGTCTTTGATTAAGTGTCCATCCATCATTCCTGGCCAGCAAACAGAAATAATTCTATTCATACATGTCTAAAAAAATAAAATGCAAGCAAAAGCTTCAATCAAAAGTCATTATTATTAGCCAAACTAGGCTGCTGTGAGAGTCTCAGCTGAGTACTTGGGATGCCTTTAAACTGGCTTCTAGAACATTTTGCTTGTTGTGTTCAGAAATGGAGGAAACCATGTCAGTGAATAAGCTTTCATACTTATTTCATCAACTATGACCAAGCATGTAAATTGTGTTTTTTTATTGTTTTTAACCAAATAAATAGAATATACCTGACTGAAATGTCCAAGACCTTTTCATTGGTCAATACAATGCAGTGTTTTCAAACATCCATAATATAATAATGGAAGACAATAAGGATATAATATATACCAAATGGAGATATTCTCTTTTCACTTAAAGTATGACTTTATGACTCTGTGCTCCACTTCCTTTGCTTGATCTTCATTGCATGTCGACATAAATTCAGAGTTAATCCAATTTAATTTACTCCTCAATTACAAATACAAAAACTACATAATATGGATGTTTGAATGTACCAATGTGTTCTTATAGTCTTATAGTAAGTGTAGATAGCACTAGTGCTCACAGCACTGACAATGTTCTGTTATGAGGCATTACTTTGGAATACTCCATTATTTTTATTTTTCAAGAGCAATGAGTTCCTTCATTTTATTTGGCATTTAATTTGACATTTTCAGGTTGACTCCAGTCAAAATTTAGACACTCAGATCTTCAACTAATCATCTGATTCAAGTTAATGGAAGCCAACAAGGATATAATATGTACTAAATGGAGATATTCTCTTTTCACTTAAAGTATGACTTTATGACTCTGTGCTCCACTTCCTTTGCTTGATCTTCATTGCATGTCGACATAAATTCAGAGTTAATCCAATTTAATTTACTCCTCAATTGCAAAACTTGCCTGGGGATTAACACAGAGCTGCCCAAAGGTTTGTCTATTTTTAACCTGACTATCTTTCTGCAAGTGCTGTATTCTTTAAAGCCTCAGAAATTGCCAGCTTCTAGGCCAATGATTCCCAAAGCCTTAGAGCAAAGTCAATTGTCAAACCTCAAACTATATAATTTACTTTCAGTGACTGTTTAAAAAAAAACAAACCGTAGATGTTTTGCAGTTGCATACACTAAGTGTACCTTTTGAGGGTTAGAAATGTATATAAAAAACTACTGTGTTTTCAGCTGTTCCATAATTCAGCTCTTCCAGAAGTAAAAGCTTTACAGTAAAGCAAGAACCAGGAGAAGAGATACTTATGCATCAAGTTGCAGGTAAAGAAAGAATATGGAGAGTATGTAAAAAGCATAAATGATGATGAAAGTTTGTACAGAACATGTAAAACTTAAACTCAAAGTAGACAGTGCATTAAAGAAATTAGGAAGCATACATGAATATGCAAAAAATACTAAAATTGCAGCATCCACTTCTGCATTTCTGAATTAAGTATTTATTTAACCACATGACTTGTTAATTTATGCCAGAAATCCATTTATTTTTAAAAAATCCTCACATCTGTGGGTGCATTTACTTGAGTTTTTCATCCTTCCAAAAGAAAATAAATAGTCATATAATTTTTAGGACATTTTCTTCTATAATTGTCATCAATAAAAAAAGTTCTACAAAAATACATGAAAAAAGATTTTCCAGATTTATGCTGGAGGAAACAACTAATAACTTTGAAGTGCTATACTCTTAATGAGCAGGGGTTTATTTTTTGTTTCATTAGAATAAAAGTAACTGAGATTGGGGTTTTACCATTTGCCTCTTAATTAGAATGCAAGAGACACAAACTAAGAAAACTTAATTAACATGTCAGATATTTAGTGTCAGGGCAGCTCTTAATGCATTGATTTGAAAATTGGGTTAATCTTGGGCAAATAAAAGATAAACACTACACAAAAAATACATTCACTTCCCTGCTGAGACACACACACAAAGTTAATAAAATGGGTGTGGAATTCAAGAAAGACATTAATTTCCCTATTTTCACTTGCTGCAAGGTCTGACTAACTACAGAAGCAAAAAGGTAAAAAACTCAAATGGTACTAAGGTAGTTAAATTGCCTTTCTTACTGTAAATGGTACTTAAGCAGTAGAGATTCTGAATTAAATTATTTATTACTAAGAAACAACTATATAAATAGCTATTCACAGCAGATTATTTAACTTTATGATTAACAGTAAGTGACCACTTTTGCCATCATTCCAGACTTGAAGGAAAACCTCAAGAGACATCGGTCCTCTACTATTTGTAGTACGAAATCAAAATTGAGAAAAGAAGAAAAAGAAAGCTGCTCCTCTTCACTTTCAGAAGTCCTCTGATTGAAGAGTAAAATGAGAAGATGGGACTAAGAAGATTGTATTGTGTTGGTTTCTAAGTTATGTATGATAAATAGTGATATGTGCCAGACACTGAAATCTATTCACTAATTACCAGTTCAAAATGGATATTTAATGGATATTTAAGTCAGGATGGATGAGTCAAACAAAGACCATGACAATATAAACTTCCTTACAGACAATCCTTCTGAGGAGGAACGAGGGCTGTCTGGGATTTCCTAGAAACTGAGATGATTGTAAAGAGTTACTTGTGTGTAGCATGTTCCCTGATGCCTGAAAGCACCAGACGGGTTGTGCACGTGCATCATAGCTGGTCTGTGCTTGTGCCATAAAACCACTCTCTTCAAACACACTGAATTTATCATGTATGTGATGTACTAGGGTGTCACACATGCACAAAGATCTACCTAATACTACCCCAGCTGTCAAGCACGCCGTATGGGCACAGAACAACTATGCAGTTTTAGGTTTATTAATCAGTGCTTCCAAGAAGTAGTGTATTCTCAACATGTAACACACTGTTAATCTACTCACACTGTCAAAAAGTGGTCAGGATTTTCAGGTTCTAGGATGAGTACGGCAGACCTGCTCCTTGGTAGGTGTGATATTTTTTGATTTCCAAGCAATTCTCAGATGTCTTAATGAATTTCCTGGATTACCTTTTTAAATGGAAAAGGAGAACATAAGCAGAAAATAGAGGTTGAGAGTAGCTCAGAGAATGATCTTCCCAAGATTCATGTGAAAGATGAGTCCAATCAAATTGTCCTTTAATTTTTTGCTAAGTTATCATTGTATCACAAATGGTTGTAGAGAGTTATATCCTCTGTGAACTAAATATCCAAGTGTCTCAAACTAAGCCCAAGCAAATTTTATTCATTATGAATCTGGCCTAAAAGTCGGGGAGGGGGGGACGGGGAAGAAAGTTAAAATGTGTCTTTTTTCAGTTCAGTGATCTTTCAGTGATCACTGCCTATTCTTAGCAATGGATGTTACAGTGTATTTAAAGGTCTTTAAATAAAAATCCCCATATATATATATTTATATATATATATATTTAGGCCAACATATTTTTAGGGCTTCTATTTATGAATTTCAATTATAATCCATAAAAAGAAAGAGGCTTTTGAATACCTCTTAGGTTCCACACTGCTGAAAACCAGACCCTATCAGAAGTAGATATTTTAGGTTGTTGATGTGTTCAAGCCTTAAAGTGAATAGATACTGTCTATTTCTGATTGTGTCTCTCCAGGTATCTATCCTTCCAAGCTTGGTGAATTTATTTTGAGAAGACCAGTTCTCTTGAGGCTTGACCAATTCAGCTGTGGTCCTTTTAATGAAAATAAACTGCTCACAATCTGCTTTATGGGCGACCTGTGCAAATTAGATTGTTTTGTAGTTTATAAAACAAAGAGTTTAAGATTCCTTCAATAAAAATATTAAATGTAAACTTTTCATAAGATAATAGCTAATACACTCTGTGATGTATTTAATAGACACATTAATGCTACAAATACTCATTTTTTTCATATTTCAAGAAATTGTCCATTCTCCCGTAAGTGATGAAAGAGGGTGTGTTCTTTGTCTTATGTTTCTTTTTTCCTTTTCTTTTGTGACCTGAAGATTAATGCTTCTGTGGCATGAAGATCATCATTAAACAATCTCATTATCTCTGTTTGAATGAAAAAGCAATGGTGCAGAAGCAGCAAATTTCTGCATACAGATGGTATATTAGCTTGTATCCAGTATAATGGTAATCATTGGACTTTTATATAAGCTTTGATGCTGAACTTCCAAATAGTGAATTAGTTTTCCTCTCCTGTACTCAGTACCCTTGGATTTCCTGCCAAAATTCATCAGAGTCGCCAAGAGATACCAGTGTTCTGTAGCAATTATATCAGGAACAAAGACTTTTAAGTCAGACCTCTCTGCAATCGACAATGTTTAATGTTTGTGGTCTTCAGCTTTTTTGCTCAGCTTTTTTGCTAACGTTAACTGACAACATATCAGAAATCCCCAGAGCTACAAATCATAATTATTCCTGTCCTGAAACAAAAAATCATAAGTACAGAGAAATGGTTTGAGAAGCCCACAACAATTTATTGTTGTTTAGACAACTTTTCCATCACCTTCTGACCCCTACACAAGCTGGGAAGGGGAACTGGGAAAAAAACAAGGAAACCCTAGAGCTGAAATATAAACAGATTTAATAGCCTAAGACTAGATAATTAACATTAATAATACTGAAGAACCAATATTAATCCCAATACCAATATAAAGTATACAAGGATTATACTCAGCCCATTCTACCAGCAGAAACTCTGGACTTCCAGCAGTGGATAGCAAACATCACACACTGCGAGCTTCAGGAGGTAGCAAAGGGTGAAGCACTCCAGTATGGAACAGGAAGTTGTCTGGACCGCTGACGTTGAGGGAGAGAGAACTTTGCAGCAAACCTTCTAATTTATACTGAGTATGATGTTCATGTACGAAATAATCATGTTGGCCAGCTTTGATCAAATGCCTGGGTCTTGATCCTCCTCATTGCTGTTCCTGGTTAGGCTCAAAAACACTGAGACCTTGAAACCTGTGTACCATAGCTGGCTATAAAGTAAATATTTTCACAAATTCAGACATTCAAGCCTTCTAAAAGTGCAGTTTTCCTAAGCATTAGAAGATAAATTAGTCCTGTGTTGCTCAAACCAAGACAAGAGCTTAAGTGAAGCACAGTGCTTTAAATGAACTCTATCCTGTAATGAGCATTGTGTAGCAATAACAAAGCTTCAAAAATTCAGAAGTTGGCTCCCATTCTCCTCTCCTTTAAGATCTTCACTTGATACTGCCAATGGGAATTTCAGGGCTAAAAACAATGATTTCTATGGGGTGAGGATTGGTTTGATTAATAGTGACTTCTTTTTAATTTTTTTTACTAATTTTTTTATTAACAACAATCAAAGAGGCTTATTAACTCCGTAATAACATGTGAGTTAATATACAGTAAGAAGTCAAATACAGTGAGAAAAATCTCTTCCTGTACAAACAGAACCTTTTGGGCAGAGAGTCATAGTCAGCCAACTTCTCCCCTCCTCACTTGCTTCATAGGGAAGTCTTTGCATTTCAGTTCCAAGAGGATAATGAAAATAAGGAAGGCACAAGGAGAATGACACGATGTCCACACCAACTTGTATCACCGACTTGTCCAATGTACAGCTGGATTCTCTTCCAAGCAGGACCTCGAATCAAGCACTGTGCCTTTTGCAGCATGACGTAGTCTGGTAGTTCAGCAATGTGCCACTTGAGCACTGAAGAACACTACTGAGATCTAGGTTGCGCTGGAAACATCATTACAATAATTATAGAAGGAGCCTTGGGCACCATGCTTAGCTTTAGCTGTAGACCCTAAAGACACTTAAAATTAGGTGAAACGCATCGCAGAATCAATATTTTTCGTAGAACACCACATACATTAATTAAAGCTGGAAATAAAAAATTATTATTAACAAGAATTTGCTGGTACTTCTTTTCTGAAAGTAAAACTTCAGAGTTATAAGCATATGCTCAGTGATAACAGTGGAAGAAACCCTGAAAATACTCAAAATTGTCAAAGAAAATATTGACCTACTAACCAGATATTCTATATATGCAAGCAAAGTTGGAAAGGACCAGTCTCTCAGGAAAAAACGCACAATATATCCATGATGAAGTCATCAGTCACCTAATATAATTAGCAGTTAAAACAAAAACACATGAAAATTAAAATTAAATAATTTTTCCTTTTTAATCAATTTAATAAGTCATCATTTACCCTTGGGGATGTTGATATCTGAGTTGCTGTCCCAAGATGAATTCTGAAAATTACTTTTGAACCACAGGTAGGATTATTTCTCTTTCTCCTTTTCCTTTTTAATAAATGAAGAAGATGCCAAGGACTTAAGCAGAGATTTCTTAGAAGTGAAGTCACAAGCAAACTCATCCAACTCTAATTAGGTTGATATTTTTTTGAGTTTTCCAAACCTGTATTGACCTTTTCTGAGATTCTCTAGCAAGAAACATCAGCATGATGTGTATTTTAACTTCCACTCGATATGCTTGTGTTGGAAATCCTAAGGAAAAACAGAAGCTGTTATTCAGTAGCAAAATGCACAAGGGTTCTTGGAGGCAATTTTTGTGGTGTTTTTTTCTCTGCAGAATCCATGAAGTTGAACTGAATTATGGGCAGACCCCTCATGCATCAATTGAAAAGGGTTTTTTTTTATGCCAAGGCATGCTATAAACCACTTTTTTTAACATTTGTAAACTGTATACGTCAGCAACAACCTGTTCAGAGCACCAAGAACTTAAACCTTGACAAGCATCTTTTCAAGCTACTATCTCCTGAACTGTTACTGTTTCTTGAAGTTACCTTTATGGCTTTAATATTTATTAATATTTTGTAAAAATGGTGACCATAGATAAAAAGTTCATCACTGAAAGTGGTGGCGGCCATTCAAGCAGTTTGTTGCAGTGTTTCTTCTAAAAGACTGTGATAGTCTTCCAAAACTAGTTATTTTTGAGCAGAGTAACTGTTTCATTTACACATACTGGTCTGCAAGAACATGATCATGGTTGTCAAACCTCTGGAAAAAGTAACTGGATTGATTTTGCGATAGTAGGGGTAGTACATCCTTCGTGACAGATGGATGAAAGACTGGTTCTACATGAGTAAATCCTAACATTTCTACTGTAAGAAGAAAATTTATAAGGGTTCTGCATATCACCAGCATATATGTAAATGGCAGACACAACACATAAAGTGGAAATGGTTATATTTTCTGTGTGAATTGAAGGCGTTCAATTTACAGTTGATAACAAATTTACATTCTGAATGAATAATGGGTATTCCACCCTCTTAACAACAGGGGACAGTTTCAGTCTCATGCAAATGCGCACTGACTGCATTGTGGCAATTAAGACAGATGGTGTAGGGATGGAAGGGAGGGAATGTATCAGGAAAAGCATTTTTTTTTTTTTTTTGAGAAAACACAGTCTTCCTTTTATGATAGTTTTTCCCAGCTCCTGGGACCAAGATGGGTAAAATAGAAAGATCAAGTCCATCATGCAAAAAAGCCCAGAAATACCTTTGCTTTACTCCTGTTGTTATTTTCAAGATTTACGGTTCTAAATATAAGCTGGCTAATATTTTCCTCCTCAAATGGTAACTCCACAGCCTGCTTGGCATAGGTACAATTATTCACAGCTGTATGCAAGATGCTGTTAAATGCAGAACAGAATCTCTAGCTGCCTCCTGCATACTGTCAACAAACAATATTCAGCTGATTCCTCTTTCTAAACAATTACTCTAAATGACAAAAACCTGTTCAGATATATTCAGATAAAGCACAAGAAGAAATAAAGTATCAAAGGTGAAATGGTCTCATTTTGCGTTAGGTTTAGGTTATGATGAATAATGTGTGTCTGTGCTCTAGGTTTATTTGGTTTAATATCCGCTATAGTCTCATTCTTCACATAGATGCAGGTGAGTATAACCTGGACAGATTATGTATATTGAGATAATCTTAGTCATGCAGCTATCTGAACTAAATAGAATATTTGGTTACTCAGACAATTCCTTCCACGCTATATTGTCTATCACCAGAGGAAGATAACTCACAAAGGTCTCTTTTTGAAAGACCTGTAATCCTTGTGTAAAAAAAAAAAAATAAATATTAAAACTAAGACTGTCCTGTACATTTAAGTTTTGCTTAAAAACTATAAAAAAATCAATAGAAAGCAGTGCAAGCTTAAATTAGCTTGTGTACTTGCTTTGTTATTCAATTATCACTTCAATTACAACACTGCTCCTATCCCAATGTCTGCCTTCCATTCACATCTATTTCAGATTGAAGGATTCATTTAGAGGAGCAGCAAAACTAGGTTATTTTTCAAGTTCAGGACTCTAAATCCTCTGAAATTTTTGTATCTCTGTTTCATTTCACAATGATACATCAGAGTTATTTTTCTTTCTCTAAGGATATGATGGGTTGATGAGGAAAATGCAGACCAAGGTTTTATAAGTAGTCTTATATAAAACAGTATTTCTATGAATTACTTTAGTAAATGAATGACCTTAACTTATTCCAAATAAACTTGGTATTGAGTGGGGTTTTTTTTTCTGAAATACAGGGCATCAGTCAAAAAAAAAAGGAAAAAAACAAGGCAAAAAAAGCCAAAACCATCTTGTCAGAAACCACTTCTCTCCAAAAGGTATGTGTAATTTGTGGGATTTCTTTTTTTCTAAACTATGCCTTCATCCTCCTCAATACAAACAACGAAGACAATAGTAAGCATTTATTGTAGAAGCAAGCTTATTGTTAGAATTAATGTTTTCAATGGGCTTTGGGGAAAATTCTTTATCAAGTTAAGATCTGGATGGGAAGACAGGGATTGGCAAACATCATAGATGTCTAAAACCCATCATTCAATTTGAGAGCTCAGAAGAAAATATATTGAGAATACTGAAAATCTTTTAAAACAGCACTTGAACAGAAATACTACGGGAATATTAATTTTGGTGACAAGGTATGTAGCTTAGCTTTTTTGAAAGCATCTTTTTAAAGTCATACTTAAATGAAATCATATTGCTGACTTTCTCAATCTAACACTTCTTTGCAATTGGTTGACTGTTTTTCTATATACTCTAAATATTTTCTTTTGGGGATTTGAGGATTCCAACGACAAAACTCCAGAGTCTGTCTAGAACTTGGGGTAACTTATTAAATGTGGTAAATATAGTAAAATGAGGCATTTCAGCTAGACATCACAAGGTTTAGCCAGACACTTCCTTCTACTACAACTGGTTATAGCTATTCCCCACGACGACTGTTCATTTGTTCGCAAGGAGTAACTGCTTCAAAAAGTGGTATCTTCTCCTAAAGAAAAATGGTCAAACGGGGGCAATTTTGACAAAGGGATGATTTTCTACTAAACACTGAGATACTTGGTGTCACAGTTAGCTGGAGGCAACTGGAAGATAAAAGAAAGGTTTTCTTTTGGAAGTGCAAGTTGTCATCACATATCATCAGCATGAAGACACTTCCCTTGTGTTCAGAGAAGCATTTAAATAAAACAGTCAATTTCCTAAAAAATCCTTTGGGATTCAATATCTGCTATTGTGCACTGGATCTGCTGTGACTGTAACTCTACCAGCATTGCTTTAACGAAACCATTGACACTGATGAGGGCTTTTGAACATTGGAGCATGTCCACTTTCACACAACTGCCAGATGAGCTAAAACATTAGCTGTGGAACTGGCAAATCATACTAATGTAAAACAGCTCTTATATAAGCGATAATGTATTAATTTGTGCCTTTGGAGACAGTTTTTCAAATGCGTGCTCCATCAACTGATTTCAGAAGACTCTATCTTGCAATTAGGCTTCAGATTTAAAAACTGCTTTAAAAATGGGCACAGTTGAGAAAATGAGACTGGCATTTGTACTTTGGTAACATTTCACCAAACATACTGCATATGCAAAAGTCTTAACACAAATTTAAGTGTGCCAGAAAATTAGGTATTTGAATCTGTTAACATTTTTCAGATGATTCTGCAAATATGTTTATCTCTTCACCACTTATTTTGAGTGCAGTAGTTCTCCATTTTATACTACAATCTATAATATAGTTAGTTCATTCCTGACTAATTTTTCTATTCTTGCAGTGGTCAGCACCTGCTTGCTAAATTATTATTATCCCCATTGCTAGACCTTCAATAAAAAAATTCGTCATTTTTGTTTCGGTTTTGTTTGGTTTTTTATTTTTTAAAGAAAAAAGAAGTAACAACACTTCTCAGTCAAGCACAAGAATATAAACATATAAGTGAATTTTATTTCCATTGCCATAAAAATAGATTTGAAATATTAAGCACCATTCTACAGATGGTGAAAGTCAGAACACAAGTCACCACAGCTGTGTGTAATGTTGTTCTCTACTTGTGCGGACTACATCTTCTTGAGTATATGCCAGTTTAATAATACTGCGTTATTTTAAAGTCATTTAGCAGTCTCTAAAGAAGCGGGCGCTATATATTATCCCTTTTAATAGAATTTCTTTACTGGATACACCTGGAAACTAAATTATTGTTCAGCAATGGGATGAATAGAACAAAAAAATACCTTATACATTTTCCTTATACATTTTTTTTTCCCTCAATCTGTTACTGGAGAGGCATAATGAAGCCTGAACTACCTGGTACATTTTTGATAGAAAATTGAGAAAACAAGAATAAAACCATGGCCTTTCCAGATTTTTTTTTTTTTATAACAAAGAACTTTTTAGTAAAATACCTGCTAAAACAAGGAGAGCAGTTCAAAGGCAACTGGATTCGAAAGTAACTATACAGGATATTAGTTTTATGTAATTGGTGTACAGAATAGAAAAGCTGAAATAGAAATATTTTCCATCACAAATCAGAAGTACCAAAGCAGAGCTGCTTATTTAAGAAAGGCTTTCCAAAGTGGCTCCACAGAGCCTCTTGGTGAACTCTTATTCACAGCAGTTGTTGGATAGTTTTTAGAGAGATTATTCGTCAGCCCCAAATCCAAGATTGTAGTTATGGCCTACAACAACTGCTATACTTTGCAGACCCACCAGAGTAGGATTTATTTGCACTTTTGGGTTGGTTACATGTGTTTCCACACATTCTGTATAAAGGAGGCCTATGATATAGATTTCACATTTTCTCTCCAAGTGCAAATATGGTATACATCCAATCTCAATGTTTTTAGGTTAGGAAAGCTACCAATATTTTGAGAATAAAATTAGCATCTCTATAAAACTACACACTATAAAGCTTTCTTCTCTGTAACAATCTGCAGTGAACTCAAAACAACTCTCATCTCTGCTGATTCATAAGAGAATTAAAAGCACAATACAAAGAAAGTTAAGACAGTTATAAAAGTAAGTGCGCCCAAGTATGTACTCAAGGCATGTGAGTCCCACTGCAATTATGAATTAATGTGTCATCTTTCATTTTTATGTACTCTGCCATCAGTAGAAAATATAACATGGGGTATGCCTTGTTGAATATAATGTAACATTATTTCTTAACACACTAAATCACATTTGAGCTTTTAACATAAAGAGATACTCCAGCAGAGGCTACGCATAGATTGTCATTTAATGCATCACTAATAATGCAATTACATTATTTCAATAATACACATCATCCAAGGTTTTCAAAGCATGCTCAGTATTCCAATAAAAATGCTATTTGCAACAGGAAGGTAGTTGATTTGCATGGAAATCATGAAAAGGGATTGGTCCTTAAGACCAGCTAAGACAGAACTTAAAATAAATAAACAGGAGTGATAAAACTATGATTTCATGAGAATATTATTTTAACAAAAACTGAAATATGCAATGAGAATATGTAAATTTTTTGGCATTTGTCTACCAAAAATATTTTTTGTTAGACAATTTCCTCCTGTTGTGTTTTCAGCTCTCAAACTGTTCATTCATTTTGCTCTCAATGATGGTATTTTTTCAAACATTTTGAAATTCAAAAATTTACTTTCAGTCCTAAGTACTGAATTTTTCTCTCACTTTATATAAAGGTAATTTTGAACTAGGAGAGTCTCCTACAGACAGAAATTGAAATTCTAGATTTTGGTCAGTGAGGTTGATACGAGCAACATCACTATTGTTTAGTCTGGAGTAAAATCTGAAACTTAGTATAGTCTGAGATATCTAGTAAACTCAACTCTAAAAGGTACAACTCAAAAATCCAAATCTGCTGCCACTAAACATGTAATATCTAAACATAAATATGATCCTTAAAATACCGTTTCGCTAATTATATGCACTTTTGTCGCCAGTGCCAAGTTCTGGACTTTTTTTACTGGACACTTTCACAAGTATGACAAGAATAGGAGATTTTCAATTTTACTCTGGAAGGGTTACTGTTCTTGATGTCACACTGTGGGTTCTACCATCAAGTTAAATCTCAATGCAATAGCATGGCAGTTTTAGCAAAGCAGAGGAGCTGCACATGACTGAGTGTTTGGAATGGAAGAACAAAACCAAACCCTAGAGCTAGAGAAATTCTTCACAGGGAAATTTGTGCCTCCCTTCTAACTCCCCAACACTGTCTGTTGAACAACAGACATGTGCACAGTCTTGAAAAGCTTGAGACTCAACAGAGTTCAGCAGCAGAGAATTGATGGCTGTCCTACCGTAAAGCCCTGGTAGGCCCTGGGATTCAAAAAGTAACATTCTCTGGGATGTTTAAGAGCCATTAATGTGTGTTTTAAGACTATCAAACACTTCCCTAAAGATTCATATAGCACGTATAGTTAACCATGTGGAAAAGCACTGAAGTGCAATGAGTCCTGTAACTGCCTTTTGTTTCCATGCCAAGCGCAGCACAAAGTCCCGTGGGAGCAACCCTGCTCCCTTCAGCTGTGGTTGTCGCTGCTCTCTGTGTGCTTTTTGTCACCAACCACATCTCCTTATAAAAGAGACACCAAGGTTAAAGCCAAATACAAACTAACAGGCCAGTTGAGGGAATAAATCTTCTAAATGAAAGAACATTTTCCAATATTTAATTTATACAAATCTACTCCAAATCTTTGAAGTCCTTTAGGATTCAGTCCTGTAGGAGGCAAGGCACATCTGCAAGTTCATTTAGTTTTGTGTGGAAATATACAAACATGCAACAATTACTTCAGAAAAAGGCACATTTTGTAGACTAGATTGATGAAAAAATAGTGTTGAATGTTTGCAGACCCAGACTACCAAATGATAAAATATGATTATCTGACCTGTGCAATGAGTAATCCTGATCCTAAAGCTGATCTATCAAAAACATAAGAATACCTGCCATTGTCAGTTTATCTCAGTACCAATTAGTTAGCACACTCAAACTAATAGCTAATGAAGAAATGCATGGCCTATCGAGATAGGTTTACTACCTAACTAAATTGCTTTTAAGTAGGGATAGAATTGTCCACTTTACAATAATAGGAATAAGTATTGAATAGGGGTAACATTGTCCACGTGAGATGACAAGTTCAAAGAGGCGACGCAGCTTATACATAGGTAGATAAATTAAAATTAAAACCTACAATTATAAACATTAAGCGGTGTACACTGTCTGCCTCACTGGATGCTTAGTCAAAGCTCGCTCTGAACTACAAGGTTAAAGAGTTATTAGAACATACCTTTTGTAAGCTTGAAATCCCTGTCATTTGATTCCAGCTGAGAAGACACATAAATTGTCGATGTCATAGATTTTATTGGAATGTTTATGATGGGTTTTTAAAAAACTAGAAACTACGAAAAGTACTTTTCATGTTTTTTATACAAATATCTGACTCAGTAGTTCTTATTTTATCAAATAATAAGCCAGGATGAATAGATAAAATCCATTACATCAGAGAGAACTCTTGTAGCCCTTCTTAGGAGTTTGTGAGCTAATTAACTATTTCAGAAAGGAGTAACATGCAATACCTGTTAAATATTTAAGAGTCTCCTCTTAACTGTCAGATGAAACAAATCATCTACATACTCAGTGACTGAACATCTGCAATATTACTTTTGTTATTAAAATCTGTTGCCCAAGGACAGTTAAACTCTCATATTGTAAATTTGCTTTATTGGTTCTTTGCAAGATATCTCTAAGTTTCAGACCTAACGGTAGAACCACGACTTGATAACTGAGGGAGAAGTTTAATTAAAGATGCAACTATTTTGAGTAAATACTGAACAATTCCATCACTGTTTCAGAAAAGAATAAAAACAGGACACTGGAAGAAAAACTCACAAAATGGAATTTTCAATTTATTTGAATATACACTTCTCGTCTTTTCTTCCTCCACAAATTTTCTGTTTAGTAGGATAGTGTTTGCAAGACCAATGGCACACATTTTTACAACTTGTATAATGAAATTATCTAACAATGAAATAAACAGTATTTAACAATCTCATGGCTTGACCACAGAAACGTTTATCCTTTATTTGACTGCATATGGAAACAGTATGGGATTTAGAAAGGAATCCAGACTTTCATAAATTTAGTATATAAAGATATCTCCATGATTGTGAAAAAAAAAGCAAAAAAGTAAACAAACAAAGAACCTCAACCTTAGTAGAATTAGCCAGATAAAATTTCAGATGTAAAATATTTTCTCTGAATATTTCTAGCAGGTCTGAATATATACTAGCAGGTCTCAGGAGTTTGCCTTTCTCTAGTCACCAGAGTCAGAGAATTCTTCCTGTACACAATTTCACACTGGTATACTGTAAGTTGTAGAGCTTTCAGATGCTGTGTTGAAGTTTGATCATGTAGGTTTTCAATGGAGCTTAAACGCTATTTATAAGTGCAGGTGAAGAAAATACCCTTTGTTATGAATGGTGTTCCTAGGCAAAAAAACTCCAAAGACATGGAAATTTCAACTTTTTCAGAAGCACGTTGGACTTATTTTGTTGATTTCTGAAGACCTAATCTATGAATGCAAAAGCGGTGTTGTTCCACTGTTACCTGACTATTTCAGTAACATCCATGAAAGAGACTGTTTGTGAAGGAGATGGCATTAAATATTTAATTTATTTCACCACAATATTCACAATCACTATGAGTCCATTAGATATACATTAATATCAGTTCTAACACTTTAACTGAGGTTCTCTAAATTATTATGTGAAAAGCTTATCTTTAATTTGCTCGCATATTCATTTATTCTCAAAAGAAAAATGTTTTCAGTGAAAAAAGCTGATAATTTTAAATCATGTAAAAACAGTAACATTAAAATCCGCTTTTAAAATCTTGGCATATTTTTAGGTAATATCACTTTTAATGCTTTTAATTTATATTTACCACAGCAGTTCTCAAGTTTAGTACTTGCTGAAGCCCACACATGCTTTTCTACCTTTTTAGTTCTGCACATATGTATACCTGTCAATTTTCTAGGACATTTCCTCTCTTCTGTTGCTACTTATACAATGTTATCGGGAAAACAGTATAGGAAAGTGATGACACCACAGCGGTGCATTAAACAGTCTGTCATTGCTAGTGACACTGAAATGATGCACAGATGAACTCTCAATGAAGATTCTGAGTGGGTTTTTTTTCCAGTATGGATCATATGATGCAGGTGAAAGGGTGAACAGGAGATGACATGCAAGGGAGCATCCAATCTAACAACAAAGAGCCAGGGGCCATCCAACCTTTATATGCAGTCTCCTTCAACTCTGCCTTGGTGCTCAAGCTTCGAACAACAGTTT
Source organism: Nycticryphes semicollaris (assembly GCA_013400055.1). Lineage (NCBI taxonomy): Eukaryota > Metazoa > Chordata > Aves > Charadriiformes > Rostratulidae > Nycticryphes > Nycticryphes semicollaris. The sequence continues at coordinate 189,737 of VXBJ01004566.1, read as the reverse complement.
CACCAAATTGGATTAGCGGTAGATCAGTAATTTGTATGGTCAGCAAGCTTTTGCAGTAAGGCTGCTCCTGAAGATAAAGAATATATAAGCACTAGCAGTTCTACAAGCTTGGTGCTCTCTGTAAGGGATATTTATTTCCAAACTCTTTTTTCTTTTCCTTCTTCTTTTATTCTATAGATTATAGTGTTTCAACATAAATAATTTATTATTATGTGTATGAACTTTTGTGACTAACTTTTCATCAAAACATCCTTAGACATTGGCAGGTTACCTGACTAAAAGGTAACAATATTAAACTCACAGAGCCTGGCGAGAATCAGAAAAATGCAATGATAGGTGCAGGAACCAGTGAAACGGAGAAGACTGAATCAGCTACTCAAAGCTGGTCATCAAAAGAGACTAATTGTCTCCAGTGTAAAATCCACCAAAATGTGCCAATGAGATTGAGTAAAAAGGCCATGCAAAATAAAGTGTGATTATTGCCTAAGCGTGTATAGAATTTATTATGAGATCCAGAAAGAAGAGAATTTTAGGACTGTATAAAACTTACGGGTTGTTTAGGGGAATGACTGAGGGCTGAGCCAGGTGGGAGGGGAGGGAAGGTATCAAAGTGGATCACAGAGGATCAAGCGTGGAAAACCAGAGGGAAAAGGGGATACAAAGGGCCAGTGGTGTGTAAGCAGGTTGCTGGTCAGTATGCTTGTCTGACTGACCCCTGGGTTTGATCACCTTAATCTGCCCCGGCTTCTTATTAAATTCCTTTATTGATGATTTTCCGTATACGTGTCTTCTCTGCTGCATGTAAGTGTGTGTTTAATGAGCTGCTAGAAAATTTCAGGCCAGTTTGGCATCTGTTTGCTCTGGGTCTGGTTTCCAGCTACTGGAGAGACACATATAGTCTATGTGTGTTTGTGCCAGCAGAGTCCCAACTCGTAGCAGCTTAGGTGTTTTAGTCCCTCAGCCTCAGTAATATTAAGGGCATGTTATTTGCAGCTCTGTAACCTGTCATCTAAGCTACCGTAGAAATCTTCCCTTGCATTCCACGTTTATTCCCAAGAATAATAATTCTGGGACTGTTGGTCTCAGGGCCATTAAGCTGAAAAACCCTGAAACTGTATGTATGGTAGGGTCTCAGTTTCATAACTACTTCTGGCATCAGAATAGCTTTCCACCTTTCCTTTGTTTCTTGTTCTGCCAATTTTAGTTTTACCGTAGAAAAAATCAAGCCTAGTGCACAACGGAGTAGATAATAGTAATTTAAATGGTTGATAAATAGTATCCAATAATACATGTGTGAAGTCACTTAACAGACAATCAATACACAATACCAATTAGCATGTTGCAACTAATGCCAGAAGCAGGACCAACCAATTGAGAATCTGAGCAGATTCCAATGAGAATTATATAGTATTATTAGAAAATCATGGAAAAAGTGATGAGCATCATCTTCACCACCACCTCCTGACACCCTGTAGAGAACCGCTCCCAGAAAAAGACATGTCTGGGACTCCTGTCTCACCACTTGAACAATTTTCTTTTTCCCTCCTTCCTTTTGTCTTTCTGTCTCCCTCTCTTCTCTCATCTTTACTTTGTTTTTCCACAAACATAGCTTTCACCGTTACAGTTGGTGCATGCCACCAGGTATACAGATTCTTCTGATCAATCTTTTTGAACGTGAACTTGTTTCAAGATCCCTTGTGCAACAAAAAGTTGTCTGCATAGCAGCTGCTAGAATGGTACCATGAGGGGTATGAAGGTCTGTGGACCAGCAACTGGAGGAAACCAAGGTCTAAGGAACTAGCTACAGAAGAGACCAATGGTGTTTATGTGTGTATGTTCCACTTATTCCATTTGTTCCTACCTCTGGCCAGCATCTGTGTTGTGCATGTTTACACGAGTGCTGCTTGTGCTCATGTGGGACAGGCACTGCTCTTCATCTGGGTGGAACTGTGTGCCTGCCTGTGAGTATTACTGTGGGCATGTGCACAAGCATGTGTGAGTGTGTGCATTTTGGAGAGTAGCTTCTCAACACTGCAACTGGGTGGACCTGGGGACACAGAACTAGAGCAGCCTCCCATCGGTAAAGACTGAGGAGGCATCACTGGCTCTTAGTGTCCACCAAGATCAGTGAAAGCAAACTGGGGAGAAAAAATTTCTTGTGTCCTGAAGACCACCAGATCCTGCAGCCTCTAAGAGAATTTATATTTGTTATAAAAACCATTGTCAACTCTATCATCCAGTCCAAATATTCTTTACCTATAAAACCCATACTATGGAGCCTGCACAAAATACTAAAATAAACTTCATTGGTGTAGGGCATATTAACAATATCATTGTATCATTGCAGTAGCAAATGAAGCAAAAGACAAGTGACATGAACTTCTTCTGACATTAAAGGTATGATTGAAATGACTTTTGCATACTCCAGGCAGTAAATTGATGAACTGGCTACTCAGTTTCTAACCATGCATAGCTAAAATAATTTCTGTTTAATTTCAACTTTCTCTCCCATTGGGCTCTCTAAATTTGAATAAACAGGCAAGAATACTGTAAACATATGTTTTGTCCACTTCCCAAGTCAATCATTTAAAATTTTTCTTTCTTGGACAGACTGTCAGCCTGAGTGGGAATTAGCTGAGCTGGAATCAGTGAGACTCAAGTGGTTTAGCCTGAAAACGTGATTCAGGAGAGCTGAGCAGCTGCACAGGATGTTCAGTCTGGACCCTTGCAATACAAGTCCCATCGTGAAATAGTAAAATATTGATCTGGTAGCATTCCTCACTCTGCAGCTGCAATATTGTAATTGAATGGAAACCTAATTAGAAGAAAACCTATTTAAAAGTCACAAAGCAATGGAATCCAACAACAGTTTCAATAAAAATTCCTTTGAACAATATGTTTTTCCCCCACCTGAGGCAATTTCAAAACAAGATAAAGCATCATACAACCTGTCATAGACCTCATATTGCTACAGTGAGAGACTTCTGAGCTCATGTAATAAGCCTTGTTTTGGGGAAGGAGGGCAAGGCTCTTTTATTTTTAAATATGTGATTATGACAGGCAACAAAGTTGCACATTTTTCAATCTTCAAGTTAGTAGAAGGCTAATTATATTTTATAATTAAACATTATTATATCTGATAGTTAATATAACTCCACTCCTGAAATAATAAAAAAATAATGAATCAAATAAGAAAGCAGAAAGAACAGAACTTCATGGTGTGTAGAACACTAGTTTCATGTGTAATAATCATCATAAAAATCTCCCTCTGGCCATAGTTACTACCCAAGCTAAGCTGATTCCAGTCATCCTTTAAAAAGTAATTAGAAGATTGAACATCATTTTATAGGTGTTAGTGCTAAATTGCTCAGAGCCTAGGAAATATATCACAACTGGCAGGCTCCATTTATCTAAGTTTCAAAGCCCCATATTTTTGAAGCCCAGGTTCATCTCAACAATTGCAAGGATTATCTGCTTACTGTCACTGCTGTACACCAGACTTACAGTGCTTTGGGATGAACTTCAAATTTAGTTATGGGTAAAGTCAACTTTATGTTGCTTACATTAAACTCCTCTCTGAAAGCTCATCGTTCTTGTGAGATGTGTGGTATTTCCTGATTGCTAACCAGATAAGCAATATAGCAAAATCAGTCTCACTTGTATTTTGGCAATAAGCAGCAGAAACAGGAAAAGTTGTTACTCAGAAAAAAAAAAATCCTGACCCTTTTGAAGTCTCAAGACATTCAGCTGGAACCAAGGTTTGGTTCTGCTACCACTTCAAAAGATCCCTAGATGTTGCAACCAAAAAATGAGCTATCAAAGACTGACACAATAGACGATATCTGAAACTAGTGGAAAATTGACAATGGCTTTCTATAAATTCTTTGTAGCTAGATTTTAGTACAGAAGGAGAGAAACGTTCAACAGCGGCTATAGATGAACAGGAAATTTATCCTGTTTACAAATTCAAAAAAATTTCTTAATTCAACCAGTATCCATCCATCAGAGTCTATCGCCGAGCTATCTTAGAATAGGAAAATGAAGGAATCTGTGTTGACATTAGAGAATATTGGTCTTAGCCTTCGTGTGTTTTATTTTAGCCAAAAGGAAAATTGTTGCTTTTTTTCTACATGCCTACGGGGTAGCTTAAAACATTTCCTTCTTCAACAAGTTTTTTAGATGAGACATGCTAATTGCAGTGTACTGCCAATTAGGCTGGCATGGCTACCTCTAAGTTTGACTTCAGTTTTTCTGTTCTGCTCTGTGTTGTTTTGCCCCAGTACTTTAGATGACATTACTTTTCCTTTACAAGCTGAAAAAAACGGACAGTTTAAGCAATGATCTATGCATGGCTAGTTTAGCACTTGTATATTAAGTATAAAATACGTAATATTTATGTATCCCTCTAGTAATTCACAATGCTTTGCTAATATTAACTGCTTTTCCACTCTCCTTAACAAAATATATCACAAATACACAGTATCAGAGCCATTTTAACAAAGGAAATAAATTTTCTCCTTTTGTCTAAAGAAGTATATATGATGTTTTCAAAATCATTTTAGGGCCTCATGCTAAGCACTTATGAAAAGTGGTTGCAGTTATGAAGTCTTAATAGAAAAATAAACAGTCCTTTCATCTCAGGTGAACTGGAGATTTTTAACTGTATAACTCTTCAAGCAAAAATTGAAGCTTTACAATACCAAGACCTCAGACAGCTGTGAACACTGTAGAACATCAGAAACCTTCAACAACATTTGTTACAATGTTCTCTAGGAAATCAGGTTAAATTTTGAGTAGTAGAAGAGAACTTTACCTCCTCTCTAGATAAGGTAGGCTCACTATGAGAAAGGATGCTTTAAAACAAAATTATCCCAGGAAAGATACATTTCAGCTATAAACAAAGCTATTACCTCTGGTTATTAGTACTCTTTATGTCCTAGGCTCACCCACAAAAAATAAGTTTTGCTTGCTATGGAAACAATATACATAGAAAACACCACAACCGACCAGTATCTTTAGGAAATACCTTTGCTCTTCATTTCAAATTTTGATTATAGGCAAGTTTCCTGCTTTTATATACCTCTTGGCAATTACCTTTATTACATTCTTACAACACTCATCTGGAGAACTTTCTACATGTTGATAGGAATCAGAATATGGGAATAACTGAGACTGAGCAAAATAATCCCAAATTTGTCAGTGCTGGAGATACCATTCAAATCCCTGTTTCTTAATTTTCTGATTTGTGTTTGGTTATTTAAAAGATGAGATTCCATTTCATCTTTTGCTTCTGCCTTCTAATACTTCCTTGTTCCTGTTGATTTCAATTTTCTTCCACAGTCCTTCTTACTAGCTCTCTTGCCTTCCATGTGAAAGTCCCTCCCTTGATATGCTTGGAAATAAAAAGGATCTGTTTTAGTCAACAAAAGAAAGAAAGAAAAAAAAGTTTCTGTATCTCCCTGATAAAACACTTATTTTGAGAAGGAAGGTGTTTTTAAAAAAGGAATTACGGGAGGTGAACAAAACGATATTAGAATTCTCAGAGTACTACTTGAAATATCTTTTAAATCAACTAACATTATAAAAAACACTGATTTCCCATCTTTCTGCTAGAAGCAGTTCCCTTATTTCCCTCCCTTAGAGTCTGAGTAATAAACAGAAGCCTAGTTATCAGCCTCAACTGAAAAAAAAAAAAAGTTATTCTAAAATACAAAGAAAAAAAATAGATATGAAAAAATTATTAGTGAGAGTCAACATTTACTTTTTCAAAGCAAGCAAACAAGGGGAAAAGAGATGTGAATGTACTATTTGTGACTTTGCCTAGATGAAGAAAAAGAGAAATTGATTCACAGTCAAACTGCGCTGAAACTAATTAATACAGAAATAAGTCTACTAAAAAGAGAATTTTGCAGTAAAACTGCTAATCAGATTATGAAAATTCAGGGCAATTTGACTGGATAGGGAAAATGCATTAGAATATCTGTACTATAATTTCTTCCCAGTGAAGGAAAATATTGCATGTTAAGGTAAGTAGAGTTTACAAAGATTTGACAGAGAGAAGAGGAATTTTACAGTTTTCCAAAATTTTTCTAGAGAAGAAAACATGTATTCTTTTTTTACAACAAAACCACTCTTTACAGTAGGGTTGGGGTCCTGGGGATGGAGAACAGGTAAGGGACAGTAAAACAGTCATCATATGTTGGTCATGTTTAAGTAATCCCAATGAATTACAAGGTTTTGTTGCAAATTGGTATAATCTTGGTTCTAAAGCATATTAAGCAATTGCTTACTAATCAGGAAAGTGGCAATTTTTCAGCTTTATTCCTCTCAGCAAATGCTTTATCACATTTTGCAAATACCCTGGTTTTGGTTTTTTTTTTAATAATTATTATTTACATACATATATTACATAAACAATTCCCAGGCTGTAAATCAAGCACTTGAAAATTAGAAAATCTCAAATATGTACATGTATTTCTCCAGCTTCAGTATACACTTTACCTAGTGGACAAAGGAAGGGCACAGGAAAAATACAGGCCCATGCTTCTGTTATCATGTGCTATGATGGTAGATAGAGAGATCAGAACTACAATAACATCATGAATATACTTATTCCTATAAATTCACTCCTTGAGTTTTAGAGGGAATTAACATATTAATTTAAAATTTATATACAATATTCAAGAACTATTTTCAGAGAAACTATGTATAAAACAACAGTCGATTAGGAAGTAGCTTTTATTCTCAAATAACTTTCATGAACCCCAGGATTTTATCTCTAAACCATCACTGATTTCTAGTGGAGAAATGGGGGTCTCCAACTCCATAGGAAAGGACAGAGCTTGCAGATGTTTAGTTTTAGGCTGCCAAATCATTAATGGTAATGCTGAATGAATTTCTAGACTTGAAACTAGCAGAGCATTTGTGATTCATTTTGATTAAATATTTGAGTGTTCCACGCATAGAAATTCATGGCATCTAAATAACAGAAAAGTGGGTTTGAATATGTCATTCTTGCATTTTCCTTTTAAGAAGATACGTGTACTAAAACTCATAGATTTTTTTTTTTTTTTGCTGACTAGATTAAAAAGATTTATACATAAGGGCTGTAAAAATTTGCAAAAATCTTATAATAATAGATATTCAAAACTTTTTAGGAGTCTTTTACTTTCAATATATATGTTACTTTTTAAAGTGCAATTTCAACTGTTTCTCAGTTTTGTATAATCCTAGATCTCATCCTGAGAGTTCCTTTTCCTTGGCTTCCTCAGCAAGGCTGCTAAGAGAGGTATTGATTAGCACCCGCACACTTCCAAAATAGCCACCATAGTTAAGCTGTTTACTGGCAGCCTAACAAACTCTCATGAGATGTGAATCTGATGTTGCCGTTTATAGATCAGAAACCTGTGAATATTTTAGTGAGCACAGGAATACTTCATCTATATTTCCCATGGTGTGAGATGTACCATGTAATCTGAAGGAGTTCTGGGACAAGAGGGCAATGCTGGTGGGAAGGTAAATGCTTTCCACTTCTTACATATTTTGCAGCAATGACACTGATGATGAATGGACATGCTGGTGTTTGTGGGTGTATCAAGTGGTTTTGTTCATTGACAGAATGAGCAAGAACACTATTACAGTTAACAGGGAATAGCTAGTGGCATTTTATTTATGAAGGCGTTGGCAGCAATGGGTGCATTATTTTGGAAGAATTTCATTACTGAGGCGGATATTCTGGCTGTTTACAGTGCTGTTGTACACCTATCTTAAGAAGTGTTCTTCATGGATCAAATATGCCCTAACTAGAGTTTCCTTGGAAAACTAAATACCTAAATCTTCTTGTTTTAGGGGTTTAAATATCTTCTAACACATTTGAATTTCACCATAGCAACAACACCTAAATTAAAAAAAAAAACCAAAACAAAGCCAGAGACCAAAATCATTGTTCTTTTTTCTTTTCCCAAGAATCCACGTGCATAACATCTCTATGCTGGATAAAATTGTACTGTTTCACAGCCAATTTATCCTGTAGCTTTATTCAGCTGCCTCAGATTGCTGAAACTGAGACTGCATGTTGGAATATGTTGCCCTGCTATTGTAGATTATTGATATGTAGGCAAGAGTAGAGCAGCGTGCCTAATCTGTGAATATTACAATAAAAAAATCCTACCTGAATCCCTTTTGTCCAGTGTTTTTGTGTGTGAGTATGTATATTATATTCAATTCAAGAAACACACACTGAAGATTCATTTTCATGTGTATATTTCAGGACATACATGTTATATTTTTTCCTTGTAAAATATTCCAGAACTGGTACATGTTGTATAAAAATGCTACAAAATATGAACTAGTGGTTTTAGAAACATGAATGTATTGTGACAGCTAAATTGTTAGAACTTTGTGTCTTGCAAGGATGAGGAGGAGATGTGTTACATTACAAGCAATGCAGGAAAATAATATTCCTTATTTGATACTTATAGTATACCATAAATTAATGCTTGCACATTAAATTATGCATTGAAAAAGGAGAATAAAGGGGGATGCCAAATAAGGCTTCCACATCCTTAATCCAAACCATTGACTAGATCTGTCTCACACTTCCAAGCAAGCTATGCTCTGTCTGGATTGCACTCTGTAGAGACTTCTCCCAAGGAGTAAGAAGAACAATTTGACTATCTGTCCCAGGAACCGAAATGCCCTGCTTCAGTTCATTGCTGATAAGTCATCTCTAAGATAGGAACAAGACAGTACCGCCTGGGTAGGAAAGTTAAATGGGAAACAGTGGAGAAGAAAGAGTACTTGAAAGGCATGAAAGCTAAGAAAGTCTTCTGAGTGATGTATGAAATCATGAGTGCATGAGGAAAACTATTCTGTAGATTTTATATGTACTTCAGTCTTCTGTAGGTAGGTGCATGTATAAACAGTCTAGAGCCAGCCATAATACAAGAATCAAACTGTCATAGCTGCTTGACCACTTGACCATTTCTGTTAATGCCAAAACATAGCCTAAAGAACCAGTTACAGTAACAGTTTGAAAATAACATACAGATAGCCCTTATATCCATTTTTCTTCAGCATCTGCCTTTGCTTGGCTGCCTTGAGTATTATGGAGTGGGTTCACAAACTAAAATGGCAGATTTTAGTTCATCAACAAAAGAACAGTTGTGGTACTTAGCATTATTTACAGTCATGGTCATTGTTCACACCTGTGTTTCTCTATAACAAGTTTGCATTCTTTACCACAAGGCAAATGGACTTTCAAGACCAAGGCCACAAAGTACACAAAAAGAATTTCCCACCTAATGTGTGTGAGTGAGCACTTAGATCTTCAACTTGTGGGCATTTTGAAAATACTGTTGCTTATGAAAGGAAATGTAGCACCGGGGGCGGTTTTAATGCTAACAAGCCTTGCAAATATCTAAATCCTGGAAAACCTTGGGTAGTCTGCTGTGGGGAAATAAAGTACTCTAATGCCTTGTAGGTAGATTTGTGTTTCTGGTCAGAGGTCAAAAAGAATGTCTGTTTAACATCTCAATTCTTCATCAATTCTATGTTAAGAGAAATGTGGTAACAAGGTGTTGGGATATGGGAAGTAGTGTGACTACAGCTTGAAAGATGTAGGAAGCATCACTCGGCATCCCAGTACTTGTGAATTAAGTCCAGGTGTTACATGGTCTGCTGTACATTGCTTCAACTTAAATGTACTAATAGTAGACCTTGATTTTTTGATTAATTTTACATCATTAAAAGTGTAACTTCTGATTCAACCAAACTTTGAAATATCTGATGTGTTATATCTTCTAAATGAAAATTGTTTAGGTTATGAATTTTGTGTTCTGTATTAGAAATTACATATGCAAAGAATTTCAGACACAGTTGGATTCTTCATGTCTCCATTCGTCATTTTGCTGCTCAACTGGGAACAAACGCCAATGTTGTAAATTGCAAACATAATTTCTGATGCCTACAGTTTGGGATTTTACAATGACAAGTGTCTGAAATTCTGTCCCATTATCACCAATTTGGTGGCCCTATTGAATGGAAGCAACAGGTCTTACTTTAAAGGCTTTAAAATTGTAGATTTGATTATAAACTAGTGCAAATCAAACTTGTACAAAAAAAAAAAAAAAAAAAAAAAAAAAAAAGAATGGTATTGTAAGTCACAAAAGACCCCAAACCAGAGAATCCAATTTAAGGCTGAATGTTTCTTTGAACAGACAGAGAATCTGGAGATTTTAGAATGATGGAAAAGCTGGAGCTTTATGGAAATTTATTCAACAATTTTTCCAAACATCATCTGTGTCAGGATAGAAGGTGCAAAATCTGGATGGTGTGAGGGCTGAAATAGCCAGGAAGGGAAGACCAGTGTGTACAGAACAGAGATGGAATGAGGTGGTAGGTGAGATAAGTATATTCATCAGGATGGACCCCAAAAAAACATTAGCCATATCGTCATTTATCAAGAGAACTGCAATTCCCATTTGAAAGAAAGGAAAGCTCCCTTTGGCAGAGAAGTGACAGCTGCCTCAACGACTTGCTTGAGAATTGCTGAAAATTGAGGTGACGGTTTTGGCAAGGAGTTCTACTCCCTTCAGACAGGGCTAGCATTATGAAAATCATTGTTTATAATGGGTGCAGAAGTAAAATGTGAAGATGTAGGAATATCACCCATCTAGAGATGCAGACAGGCATAAATTAGTTTCTCACTGAACAATACTGTTGTTAGAGCTGGAATAATAGCATATATTACCAATAGTAATTGTCCTAACATATGTCCATGAAATGATTGGCATAAATATTGAGACCCCACTTACAGTACTATATCCAACTCTGGGGTCCCTGATCCAGGAAAGACATGAAACTGTTGGAGCAGGTCCCATGGAGGGCCACACAAATGATCAGGGGAATGGAACACTGTGGGCAATAATAAAATCTTAAAGGATTTGATCCTCAGCTTGGAAAAGTACTGGAATTGTCCTTTCCATGACCTCCAGAGACAAGAATGCATCCTGGCAGTGTGGAACAAGATAAGAAAAAGTACAAGGACGAAGTACATGGGAAAAAAACATCTTAAGAACACAACAAAAATCATCCAAGGATTTGTTTAAAAAGTATAACCAATTATAATCGATAATTAAGCGCGTGTACAGCTCGTGCACAAAGTCTGTAACCAATCAAATAATAGATGGATGCGTGTACGGAAATCTTTATCATATAAATGTAACCCACTTCAGGCAATAAATCGACATTCTCTACACATCATATTGGTGTGCTGATTGTCTGTACTCGCAGAAACTACTACAGAACACCTCTCCTATGAAGAAAGGCCAAGTTGGGCTTGTTCAGCCTGGAGCAAAGCAGTCTCTGGGGAAACCGTATTGTGGCTTTCCCACGTGTATAAGCAATTTATTCGAAAGACTTATAACTGTTGAACTCAGTCTAAATTTGAGGGAGATGAATAGGTAATATCTCTTATTCAAAGGTGATATCCTTGAATTGACAGTAAAGAGGGTTTTGAAGATCATATAAACAAGACATTGCCTGGCTGACAATTTATGCTCAGATCTTCTGAGTCTGAATTCAGTGCCTTAAATTTAAGAACATCCTCTTTCTCAGGGCTAAAATGTTAAAAAATTGTTGATAGCACCAGTAATGCATGTTAAATACCCACATTATCCCAGGGTATGGATATGGTCATGCTACCTCAAAATTGTTTTCTTACTGAATCACCGAAGAAATTTAAATAACAATGTAAGTAAACAAAAAGCAGAGAAAAAAACCACTTAAGATACATTCCTATTCACCTAATGTAGGCTGTCTAGCCTCATACATTCACCCAGGCTACTTCTATAGTCAACAGAGGTAAAAGCAGAAATAGATCTAAAAACTGAAATTCAGTCAAGCCTAAAGTATGAGTTAGGTTTATCTTGAATTAGTCCTGGAGTTATTGCCTCTTGGAGACACCCTCAGTTTACTGAAAAGGCCCTCACTTTATGTCATTAGTTTAGAACAGAAATATATTTGAAGATTTGCTTTATAAATCCACTTTTAGATTGTTCCTAACGAGAGCCTACTGCTACACTGTACAACTGTACTTCAGATACCATTATAAATAATTGATTTGGAATACATAATTAAGTATATTTCCCATCTCTCTTTAGACTAGACATAGTAATTCTTGAATTATTTTCCTCCCAAAGAAGGATTGATATAAAATTTCTTTTCTTTTTCTTTTTAATCAAAATCTAAAAAAAAGGATGCTCTTATTTCTCTAAGGTTTCTATCCTTAAGTTAAAATAAATTTTTTATTATGATTTGTAGATAAAAAAATGTACTACATTTTAAATTTGTTTTCTGATGCTTATCGTTGATATGAAAAGATCTGTAATTTTTAACAGTAGAAGTGCATAGGCTCACGTGTTAAAAGTACTGAGAGATATTTTCTTTTCAATCCACAGAAAATGAGAGCAGACAGTTATATTCAGTACACCTCTCAAGTTCCATTTCATTCAATTCATTTTCCAATTTCTGTTTCTATGAGAACCATTTTCTACACAATCTTAGCTCCAGAAGTAATTAATGGACTCTTGAAATCTACAATGCAGATTATTTCTTTAAAAATAAAGCAAGTGAAAGCATTCTGATTGGGTATTTTCAATTTCTTGTTATGACATTGAACCACAAAGCCAATAATGTAATAAGCTAGGTAATGCATCTGAGACTGTTTTCTAGTCTTTCCCCAAAGAGGTTGCTGGATCCAGTCAAAGTAACAGCATAAAATATAAATGAAGTCATTTATGAACTGCTGTAACTCAAACCCTGTTCCAGGCCAGTGCTGAAAATGAAACTTAGTCTCATGTTTTCCTCATATTGGGGGAAATAAATGAAATGTTTTCTAGCAGATGAGAAAAATGTTACTAAGTTCAAAAGAAAAAAAAAAGGAAAAAAAAAGAAAAAAGAATGGAGCTATTTGTAATAGTTATATTAAAATATAAAATTGTTCTGAATGTCTTTCCTTTCAAACAGCCTATGGCTGTTTATATTAACTACATAATGCAAAAGTGCAAATTGTGCTCTCTCAGAGAAAACAGGCTGAACTTAGGTTAGCTACAGTAAGAATGCTACATACTATGGACACTGAATTTTGTTCAGAAGGATTTCCACTGAGATGCAGATAGGGAAAAAGAGGTAGTTGGACCTTTTTTCTAACCGCACATCAAAAAGTAGAAATTCAGAGTCATAACATGACTTTTTACTTACATCCTACTGTTGTATATCCAAGCAAAGTCCTCATTTTAAGGTGAAACAGAACAGGACACAAGTTCAGGAATTGCCAGTGCAATGTTGAAGAACAATATTTAACACATTACTTGTTTTAATTTGTACTGAGAATACTATCTGCTTTTTTGAAAAATTCATTTCATTGTAAAACCAAATCATCCTTTGGTTTGTTTTTTTGTTCCTGTATTTTATTTACGTTCACCTTGTATGTGTAGGTACCCTTTGACATTGCACAGTCTATTTAGCATGATAGCACAAAATGTTGTTCCTAATTAATTTATCATGAACATCAAAAACGTATAAGACTTACACTTCAGCAGGAGAGGGATGCAATCATCTGCTGTGAATGCCAACTTACAGGAAGAATGGGAATGGAAAAGAGTCCTTGAATAATGGAATTCTGGTCCAGTTTAAGTTGGGCCTTTGGAAATCCATTCACCTACCTGTTCAGAGTAGGACTATCTGCTAGGCTGAATACTAATTTGAAGTTAGTTCAGGTTTCGTGAGGTCTTTTTAAGTAAAGTTGTAAAGACCTCCAAGCATGAGGCTTCACAGCCTCTCTGAGCAACCAGTTCCAGTGGTTTACCACTCTCACAGGGAAGAAATGTTTTCTTTTATCTAATCTGGATATCCTTTATTGCATCATGTGGTCATTGCTTCTTGTTTCTGCATGTGTACCACCAAGAATAATGTTTTCTTTATCCTCCAATTTGTCAGGTGAAGGCAGACATTAGATCCCAAAATATTCTTCTCTTCTTTGGCTGAACAAACTCAGTTTATACATCAGATGCTCTTGACTGGCTCAACATCTGCTGGTGGCTCTTCCACTAACTCATTCCAGTCTGTCAATGTCTTACTTGTACTGACAACTCTAAAATTTTGTAAAATACTCCAACGTTGGATACACCTTTCAAATTTCTTTTCTTATTCAACTCACACAGGAGGAAGTTATATTTTTAGCTGAATGGAATATTTGGTCAGTCACTGAGTGAATTATAATACGTTCTCGCTGTAATGCAATCCCCTGAACATAGGATTCAAGAAAGGCATAACTATTTAGCATGTGATAGTACTAGCCTTCTATTTCATTCTCTGTCTGTCCATTTGGCTTTCAAAAGAAAATACATGAGATGTACTTAAAGCAAATGGGCATCATGATTAATAAGGACATCACATTGAGACACATAAAACTGCCCTGTCTCCTTCATCTGTTCTTTTGGTGCAGTGATTAACCTTTGAGTTTATGAGTATTTTTGCACTTGCCTCAGATAAAATATTTTATGACTTCTTACCTCCCAGGCAACTTGGATTAAACTTATCAGGTCTGGGAAGATAGTGGCCCATAATGGCTGTTCCCTCGGAAATCATATCTACCTCCTTACCACATTATCAGAACATTCTTTGCACAAAACAGATGGAAACATCAAGACAAGAGACAAGACAACTTGTTAAGGTCACATTCCACCTTCCTATACATCATTCACGCTTAATTGATTCCCAACCCCTCCTAGAGACAGATTGCCATACATTATGAAAGCTGAGAATATGAAAAGATCATTTTATTTTCCCCATTAATTCCCGTTTGGAAAGGCTTCTGCCTTTGCTAAAGTTGATTTGGCAGTCTGCTTGCTAATGACTGATCACTGCCTTTCAACACAGAAATAGGGCAGAATAAAGTAGATTTATCTTTTGGCAGAAATATCCCTCTCTGACACAGCATTTCAGGTATTCTGCTCTCAGTGTCAGAGAGAGAGAAAAAAAGGAGAAACCAAAGAGATTCAAAAGAAGCCACGAGACAAGTCCTTGGAGATTGTGCAGGTGGGTAGTTTAAAATGGCATCTTTTTATGTACTTAGAAACTGGTTCATCACTGTTTGAGGAAAGCTGCTTTGCTTCCCCCTCACACCTATGAGATGTCTCCTTCTACACTGTACAAAGAGGGATTCAATCATTTTGATGCAAGTCTCCTGAACAGGATGGATGAATAATTGAGTATCAAATCTGAACTTGCTGTAGACCACCTAATAATTTAATGACATTGAAGCAACATGAAAGAAAAAGAAAAAAAAAAAAAAAACAAGCAAAAACCAAGCTGTAAACATAGTTACCAAAGGTCTTTCTGTCTTTTCTAAATATGCTTTTTGTTGTTAATTTAAACAAATGCAACGTTCAGGAGGTGCTATCTATAAAACTGCTAATATAATGATATAGGAATAGCCATATAAGAGTGAAATACTACAATCAGCCTGCACACAGGATTGAAAAGATATCTTCAAGGAACATAAAGTCTAAGACTCCTCTGGCTGCAGCATTTAAAAAAATAGATATTTAGCCAAAAATATCAGGTAGCAGCACAGGCAGAGAATATCTTATTTGGAATCCATGCCATTATAATAAAACTGCCTGTACAATTCTTGGAGGTGGAAAACTGGATTCTGGAAGTGAATTACTCACTCCACTGCTCCTCTGCTCAAGCTATGTGAAAAGAAGTGGATAGAAATCTCTTCTAGGTCTAATGCTTACATAAAACACAGAAAAGAGATCTAAATAGCACTGAAAGTGCTACTGGCTTTAAAATATTGTCAGGTTCTGTCCAGTTGAAGTCAGGAGTACACTGAATAAATTAAAAAAAAAAATAATAATAACATCCCCAGATATGACCTGCTTTGCATCCCAATTTACCATCAAGTACATCTTGAATTGCTGGGCCTTGAGCTATCATTTTGAATCATCCTCATGTTTTCAACTCATATGTTAAAATTTTGCATGAATGCATAAGGATATACCAAAGATCCTCTTCGATCACACACAAGGATCAGTCCCTCTGTTATGCATTTCCTCTTTTAGAATAGAAACCAGATGTTCTTTGGTGGGGTAATTTGGAAGTAGAATGAAGTGGAGACAAGGATCTTTTTTTGTAACTAACACCTGCTTCATTTCCTTCAGCACTCTCAGGACCCTTTCATGTGCACTGAAAAGAAAGGGAGAGGATAGGGAGGAAAACCAGAGGCTTTATTTGTCCTATCCATTGCAGAAAGCAGCTTCATGTATCAGTTTGCTGTACAGAGAGGTATCATCCCTGTACTGCTGTTTCTGGCAGAAATATAAAGTATAAGCTGTAAAAAGCCTTCTTTTATTTTCCCTAGAGCACAGCCATTTAGATGTAAACTCTTACAGCTTCATTGCAAGACACTCTTCGTGCAGAGGAACTGTCAGGTCAGAAGAGGAGAAAAAAAATGAAACAGATGAGTTTCCCTTGCAGTTTCCCAGTGGGAGAGCTCTGCTGAAGTGCTAGTCCAGCTCTACTGGTTTGTGCATCAACAGATGGCAGACAGCATTCCTTGTGTTTGTGTCCCATTTGGTAAATCACAGGTCACATCTGGTCTGGCCTCTGTTCTTTCTGAACAGATGGGAATACACGTTCGTTATCGATCGCAGCAAGGAGATGGGGGAATGATAGGGAGGACTGTACACAAGGCGAGGGGGAAGAAGGTGAGAGAGAGTTAGGAAAAGAAAAGTCAAAACCAAAGCATCTTTAAAAAAGGAGAAAAGAACTTAAAACGATCACTACAAGCAAAATAATACCCCTGGTGATAAATAAAGATGGCAAAGCAGCAGTATATAGATAAATTATTATTAAAAATTATTGTAAGACGTAATGTACAATTGTGAGTATTTGCTTAAAGAATGTGCTGAAAGTGCATAGGTTAAATGTTTATGTGGTCTCCTACCCAAAGCTGTTGTATGGGGAAATAAAAACCTCTTTCCACACAAGGTCTGAACTAAAAAACAGAAAAGACACAGAGAAATGTTCTCAGTCAATGTCAATCATAAACTGTGTTTTAAACATAGAAAACAACAACAAAAAAAGTCTCATCTTGTAATTCACTTGTCACCTCATAGACAAGTATATCAAACCTATTTTAGATACTTTTCAACTTTCTATGAGAAAATGGGATCATATTTCTAGCTTCATGTGTAATTTCTCTTAGCTGGTTTATGAAAGTGTGTGAATTTTTCATCTTTTATTTGTACTTTTAAGCGTTCATCACGATGTGCAAAATTAAATATTTCTAAGGATTTTAAATAGATATTTTTAAAATATTGGTTGTGGTTAGAATTTGAGTTTTAAATTTCAAAAATAAAAATTCAATGTCAAAATTTCAACACATTCTACTTTCAAAAAGTGTAAATAACCCAAAGCTTGAAAGTTAATTTGCTATCATAGACTCAAATGCACAGAGCACAAACCTCTTTAAATACAGCAAACTCTTTTGTCATTAGGGAAGTGCACACATGCAGCATAGACTTTGTAAGTCCATCCACAAGAGACAAGCACTGTTGATGTTTAGGCTAGGCACAAACATATTTCACACTTGCCAAATACTACCATACTAAAATAAATATACTTTTTTGATGTTAAGAAGCAAGGTAGGCTTGAATGAGTTGATACAAAACAATGTCATTTAGAACTCTCCAATTAGAGATACGCTTGAAGAGCTCTGTGTCTTCCTGGAATGCAACACATTTAATTTAGGTCCTTTCATCTGAACAGGCTGTTTGGGCTCTGTCTTCTTTGTGGTTTACACATTTCTACTGTCTTAAGGTATATTTTTACAAGTGGTATTAACTGATCACGCTAATGACACCACTACTGCTAATAATATAACTATTCTGAAAACAAACTGTTCAACAATTTTCCCACTTGGCTGTTCAGGTGGTTCTGTTTTTCTTCAGCTCAAATAAAGCATGATTTAGCGTGGCTTTAGAAAGGATAAAACTATTAGCAGTGTTGAAAAGGCTAGAAGCTATTCAAACCAGACAAGGCTACTAGAGAACAGATATGCCAAGTCAGTGGTAAAGTCAGCATGAACATTAGTACTTAGACATCATTTTTTCTAGTACAAGATACATCTTATCTAACATACTAGCTCTATCAGCCTAATATTTCTTGTAGAAATCCCAAAGTAATGCAGAAAGTTTATTTTTATTGTCAGAGTGGTCTGTTAAGAGCACTTTTGTATGCTTATGCAAAATCAGAAATACACTTCATTATTTTTGAAGATAGCATCTTATTTCTTCTCCAGATACACAGATTTCATGGAACATGTAAGATTATGAGCCTCAAGTCGCTTCGATCTCGAAGTCAAAGCACACACAAAGATCCCCATCTTATTTGGTAATTGAAAAGGATAATGCCCACAGATCAAAGGTGTTGCTGAGTCTGGCTTTCTGACAGAAGCTCAGAATCAATCCCAATTATGAAGGTTTTATTTAAATATTACCATTTGTTGAAAAAGATATTCCTTTAATATGAACTTTATCTTAAAACATTAGCTAGATGTTCAATATAGGAATAACTAAGGCCTGACTTTAAAAAACTGGGACACGTTTGGACGGGATTGTGGGTTTTAGGGAAATTTTTGGTTACTTGTTCAGTACTCAGTTTGAAGATTTTTGGAGAGGGCTAAGCCATGTCTCCTCCTGATTTTAATTGAATTGGCAAATTCTCATTAACAATGAGCACAGAGATAGCTCAAAGTAGGTGTTAAGAAAAAACCCACATCCATTTCATATAAAATAAAGCTGGGAATAAGAAATGGAATGTAAAAGCAAAGGGACTGGTAGAACAAAGGAGCTGTGTAAGTGAGACAAAATCAAAAATTCTGAAAGTGTAGCAAGAAAAAGACCATAAAATGCATGGGAGTCAAGAGAGCTTTTAAAAAAGTTTTGTGATGTGCTGCAAGTAACCAAAGGCAGAAAATATTATACCAGAGGAATTATAATATATTATTCTGTTTCCTTCAGCTCATGAACGGGCCAGGCACAGGTTCTATATCAGTCTATACAACCTAAGCAATAGTGGGGATTGCATGAGAACTAAATTTCAGACATAAACATGATATGTAATTCAGTATGTAGAAGATTGGGCAACCTTAAATTTGATTATAAGCAAATAGCATACAACAGCATAGTGTAGTGTTAAGGTCCCTTGGCACTTCCCATTAGATATATTCTTGAACCTTAAATGCTTGCTGATACTGGAAGCCAGAGAATGTCACCAACTACGTAAAGTGGAGATAGCTAGAGGCAGAGAAAAGAGACATAGAATTAAAAATGGGGATAAAGAACCTGCATTAGTTGATCTAGGATGTGAGAAAAGGATAGAGTTTGATATAGTGAAGTTTGGAGTGGTGACTTAGATTGTTCACTTGTGAACTGATCTTACTAATTGATACTTTTGTCAGTCATGGATAAAATTCCAAAGTTTTAATATAATTTGCTTCAATTTAGCAAAGGAAAACTCTTGTGCTTGTGAAAATCAAATTGGTTTCTGCAAGAAAACAAAGACTCATACTGGCATGCTCCAGAACACAATGCTGCAGAGACATTATCCTGTAAGGTCTTAAATTAATTTCTCTGTAATGATTTATTTTGCTTTCCTCCTGGGCCCTAGTTCACTGGATGTCCATAATATTAAATAACCCCCAGCTCTATTCTGAATTGATTCAGAAATACATTTGCAGGTAGAAATACAGACTTGGAAAGAAGAAGAGAGTTCTCAACAGTTCTGATAGAAAGGAAAGACAGAAAAAAAAAAAGAAAATAAAGAGAAACAAAGACAGAAAGAAGATTAGGTAGGTCACAGATCTCACATAGCCTGTTTTTTCCTTCTCAGAAAGTCCACCAACATTGTTCAAACAGTCCTAGTTTTGGGGTTTTTTTTCCCCAAATTTGTCTACCTGCAACACTTCTGGATTTCCCATGTTATGATGAGACCTGACTATACACCCAAATATGAACTTAACTGCTCTTATTGTCCCTCCCCCACTCCTTGAGCCATGTGTTTCTACACGAAGAAAAACTAGGTTTCAAGCTAGAAGAGAAAAAATCGGAAAAAATGTTCCCATCCATCACCAGGATTAGTTTGGGGGACCAGGAATAGATTAAGGTGGGCACCTGCTTCTTAATGTGGAGAGAGCCTACGGAACAATAATTAATGTATACTGTCTAACCGGCCTTGATATGTCCCTTATGTGCTGCCCTTGAAAAGTTCATGAAGATTGTCTAGGGCCTACCTTTTAGACTGCTTATGGAATGAATACACAGATTTTAACAAAGTAGCAGAGTTTGAGAAGATGAACCGCAATAATTAAAATTGCTGCAATATAAATATAAATCACATCTCACTATGCATTTCAAAGTACTTCAGCTCCTGCTTTCTGCATAGGCTGATTAATTCTGAGCTGGAGCTCGGCCCTCCTACAAGGCAGCCTTCTACTTAGGAAAGATAAATGTTACAGAATTGCAAGTGAAAAAAAAAATAATAAAGCATTCTTTTCCTGAGACATAAAACTTTTTTTCTGCCTTTTTTTCTCCCACATTTAAGAGAATCTACTGACCTTAAGGTAAAAATATAAATACTTATGCCAATCCTTAGAGGGATTTTCCCAGCATTGTAAAAGGGTAAACGTATATCACCTGACAACCTTCTGAAAGAGAATCAAACAGTGATAGTTCTGCTAGTGATGTTCTTTGGAAATATTGTAATATACTGGTTAGGACATAGGTAGCTAATTGACCTTTTCTAAATGGAATCATTGCTTTTCAATTGTTCCATAAATCCATATTATCAAGAGCCAGTGGAACATCTAATTTATCCCAAGTTTAAAACCTTTTGTTTTGAGTGCAGGAGAATCCCAATTTCCTTTCTTGCTGTAAGAAGGGAAAAACATAATAGCACACTTGAAGGTCTCCACAGCTGCAGGTGTGTTACAATGCATAAACTAGACACATGGCAAGAACTACCCTTATACATCTTAATAGATGAGGTACCATTGATCTAAATTTGCATTATATAATTCCTGGAAATGTCAGTCTTCGAAGAATTAAATTCTATTTTCCATTTTCTTCTTAAAAAAACATGGTAGCCCATATACTCTTTGTAGCTTTTATATCGCAGACAAATGGATAACATTGTATTTTCCCTGTTCAACTGTTCAAAGCCTTTCCGTGAACTATGCCTGCTCTAAGTAAAAATTATTCATCAGAACCTTAAAACAAAATGGACTGTTTGTCACTGATGTCATCAGATGTTACTTGTTTTCCCCGCCCCTATTATCTTACATATCTTTTTTCTTTCCTAAATTTCAAAATACTCCTGCTGCTACATGAGGTTGAATAAGAGATAAGCACTTCAATTTTCATTCTGTTGTGAGATTAATTGTACCAGTTTCTGAATAGTGTGTCCCAAAGTGTCCCTCGTGTGCTGATGATAGAAAGCAAAATGATTCAAACATATTGCAATCATGTCTTAGTTGCACATATGAATTTTATGACACTCTATTTTGAAAGTTACCAGGGATCCCCATTATTTAGAGGTGACAAATACGGTATTGATTAAAAGCTGAAATGAATAAATTCTATTAAAATATGCGACTGTAGTTTCTAAAGTAAC
This sequence comes from Nycticryphes semicollaris, assembly GCA_013400055.1. Taxonomy (NCBI): domain Eukaryota; kingdom Metazoa; phylum Chordata; class Aves; order Charadriiformes; family Rostratulidae; genus Nycticryphes; species Nycticryphes semicollaris. Next base: position 167,999 of record VXBJ01004566.1, on the reverse strand, counting down.
TCAGGGAAAGCAGAGTCAAAATGAAGGTCAACAGCCCTAGCACAGGCAGTTTAGATATTGTCATAGATTTTTGGGCTTTTCCTTACTGCTACTATTTGCTAGCTTAAATGTATCACACAAATGCAAATAGAAGCATTCAGAAGGACTTTGAATATCGGAAAAAAATAGTGTGATCATTAGACGAAAATATAGCATAGATACCTTGTACCTATATTACTGTACTTCCCAGGTGTCACTTACATGTGCTATTTCACATAACTACTGACATGTTTATACTTAATAGGTTTGATTGCAAATCAGTGGGCACCACTTTTAATTAGGTGTGCTTTTACTTTTGTTTTCTTTCTGAATTGAGGCTTTGATGTAGGCTTAGGTTCTTGTATTTGTGACAGGAATTCCAAACAGGGAATTGACAGTTATAGATTAGTTTTGAACTACAGCATAAGCAAGTCTATTTGATAAAGAATACAATATTTCAGGCATTGGAAAGTGCAGTAATTAAGACTGATTGTAAAATCTTTGCTGCTTCCCTTGTGTATACACAGTACAACACAATTTCTGAGTCAAATGCCTAAGACTTTCTCTATGCACCATATATACAACCTTTACGTGATTCAAAGCCATTTAGATTTTGTTTTATCACCAATTATTTTGTTTAATCACCAATTTTTGGTATAAGGCCTTAAGTCTCATTTACTACATACTATTCAACCCTTTACCCATTATAGATGTTTCCAGCAATTAATTCCAGGAATTAATTTCCTTATCAATTTTTCATGGGGTTATGCATTTAGCCTCCATGCAAAACAAAATAGAAAAACTTTATTTTTTTCTGAAAATAATTTGATGCACTGAGAGATTATAGTCAACAAGTGTTTTGGCAGAGATGTTTTGACATTTCTTACCTGTGTACTTAACAATTTATGGCACACAAAGTCTTTTGAGAGCAATGTTTTTTTCACCTGTGCTACCAACAGTTTGTCCCTGCAGAAAATCACACCTCCAAGGGCTCTGCTGCAGAAATGAGGAACCCAGTTCTGGGGAAAAACACCAAGGAAAGGTTCCATTTCAGCAATCTGTGCTAAACAGAGAAATAGGACACAGCTTTCCAGGATGCTTTTCAATTGCTCAGCTTAGAGGTGTTAATTGGATGATCCTAATAGCATTTTCCCAAAATCAGTTCCCACTTCATTTTCTTCTGTTTTTAACTTGTAATGAATGAGTTAGTAAACTGATAGACAACAGTCTCTTTTATTACACAAACCTTATTAATCTCCAGAACAGGTTTATCTTTTGCACTAAACAAGTCAAAGCACCTGTGGAAAAATATTATATGACTAGGTAGTTACAGAAATGAAAGGTATATTACAATTAAAATATCTGCACATAAAGTGACCTAATTTAAAAGGGTTTAGGAAAATGTGTGGTGGTCTTTGAAATTTCAGACTCATTTTTTCAGGTTCCTTTTTCAGACAGGATTTCAGACAACACAAAGATAAATTCATCATTAGATCTTATACTTTGTCGTTACTAGAGAAGAATGGAATCTGAGGTAGAAAATACTGATATGTGAGAAGCAAGGATTACAGGTTAATGTATTTTCTGATTGCAGGCTATGTTAGGCAATCTTAGTAAGCAAGAGTTTGATTTACTACTAGAATATTTGAGCCTTACAGAGTAGGGTAAGGATTCGTGTTATAGAGGGGTATATGGAATATATTTACTTCAGTGGGTATGATGCTTGTTTGTAAATAATTTAAGTGGAGATTAAAGAAAATTTTCTAGGGAAAAAAAAAGTTTATTATTGGTCTATGCAAAAACAAAAGGTAAAGAAGACTGTGAATAAACAACTCATGAGTTGTCTATGGACAGCTGGATTCATCAGGCTAGTATTAATATTAAGGTTAGGTTTAGGTTCCAGGTTTTTTGTCAGCACACTGTGTTAGTAATTTTAAAGGTTTATTTTAAATTTAAAATTTTCTTTCAGGGCTGTGAAAGGTAAAACCCCCACTCATTTGTCTTATTTTTCCAGTGCAGTTCTGAAGGGATTACTATGGTGCTTTCTTAAATGCTTCAACCATGCTTTTGGAGAAAGAGCTGCAGTTTCACAGGTTTCATAATCAAAAGAAGAAAAACAACCCTAACTCTCATTCCTCCACCCATCCACCTGATCTTAGTTAATATTTTCCTTTGATAAATTTAATCTCAATTTGCACTCTCAGAAAATCTACTCTCCGGCTGATTAGAACAATTCCTGCCCCACACTGTGAAATACATCCAAATCATTATTTTCTACACAAAGATCAGTGTTAACTAAGAGAGATAATTCACTATTTCTTTGCTATGTATAACTATCTCCTTAATATCCTGATGGTTTTTTTATGAAGTCTATTTCTATATTAATTGCTTAAGACACTGTATAGCTTTGCCCCGCTATTTTTTGTCAGTTCTAAGAATAACAACAATACCTCTTTGAAGTTAAATTCATAATACACATAACAGTCAAGATTTGTTTCCTACATAGACATTAACGCTTTACTTCCGACACTAAAGAATTTTCAATTAACTAGAAAGCTTGTCTCCAAAGAACTGAGTTCATTAATGCAAAGAAATATACTAAGGGCAAAACATGTCTGCAGATTTATATACCAGCCATATATATTATTTTATGAATTTGAAACAGGCAGCAGACTTTCATTGATAGATATGCTTCAAATCTGTACCAGCTTAGTACATAAACTTAGTATCGGTTTAGTTACATTGTTACTTGACTGTTTGTCCTATTAGAGATTGTAGTTTATGGATCTGTCAACATGACAGCAGACAGCCATCCATGTTTCCTGATGTTATCAAACGTCAGCCTGCATGGGACCCATCAAGCAATTTTAGAAGACCATGAATTTGAAGTCACTTGACCTGAGAATCTGTACACGAACCTTCTAAGTACTGTTTTAACCAGACATCACAGTTTTTCAGAAGACACTTCAATGACAGAAGAACATACATTTCTGCACATCAAATTACTATGTAAGATTAAACAAAAACCTCGAGGAGGTATGATCAATCAGCCAACAAAGCAGAATTTTGCAATAAACTATACAATCATACAATGCTTTGGGTTGGAAGGGACATTTAAAGGCCATGTTTTCTAAACCTCCTGCAACCAGCAGGGAAATCTTCAAATTGATTAGGTTTCTCAGAGCCCATCCAACCTGACTGTGAATGTTTCCAGGGATGGGACATCTGCCACCTTTTTGGGCAACCTGGGCCAGTGTTTCATCACTCTCATTGTAAAAAAAATTTCTTCATTATATCTAGTCTGAATTTACCCTATATTCAGGTAATATGAAATTGAATCAATGCAGGTAACAGTAAATAATCAAGTTTACTAAGCACTGCACTTACCTAAAATCCTAGAATACCTAGAATCTAGTAATAGGGCAACATCTAACCAGCCTAACTTCTTGCAAGAGACTTTTTCGTTAATGACTAAATTAATAAATTGATGGGAAAAATAAATTACATCACTCTTGAAGATTTTGAGAAGTCCTGACGGAGAAGTCAGTAGAGTAACATGCAAAAAAATTTTATAGTAATAAGCAAAAGGTGAAATACTGACACTTCCTCAGTTACTTCAACTGTTTAAAAAAATCTCCCAAACCTCAGTTTTACCTCAGAAAAGTACAGGAATCCTAATTAGTATTTTATGATGGCCTGCTATATATAAATAATAAAGGTTACCCTTCATTCCGTTTGTCTTCTCTGTCATCATTGCATGATTTTCTCCCCTGATGGAGAATTTATAACTTTTCAGCTTTTATGAAAAATTATGTCTAAGGCTAAACAGTAGATCTTCCTAAAATTGATGATAAGGTTGGAACATTATTCCACAGCACCCAAGTCATGAACTTCTTTGTTTATGATGTTAAATAGATGGGTCTCTCTCTCCTCCCACTTTTGATTTATAATCTAATAGGACTGTGTCCATTTCTGTTCGTTATCTTACATACTAGTAGTTTTGGCTTACTTAGATTTCATTTTCAGTTTGAGATGCCACAGTCAGCTGTAAACGCTCCAGGTAATGATATACTTAACCCAGGCTTACACTGCTGCATGTTTTCCTGATTTAAATCATCCCTCAATTGTAAGTAATACCCAAACTCGTCCCATCACCTGCATGAAGATGCTCTCCACGCAACCACACGTCTTTACCACACATATTAATACTGCTTAACTCTGTTCATTTCCAACAAGTGTATAGTTTGTCCTAGTTCAGAGATCTCTATTCAAACAGCTATTAATGAATTTAAAGTGCCATGCTATATAAAGTTCATGTGCAAAATAACCTTTGACTACACCTGTGTGCAGTGATCAAGCACATACACAATTACATAAGAAAACAAAAATTCCTATCAGTGCATGTATCTTATTTATAAAAAAAATGGTGTAAAACAGTGTAGAAGAGAATGTGTAAAATAAAAGCGCATACAATGAAATTATATTCTTTTGGATGGTAACTGGCCACATCTGTGCAGATATGTCACCTTATATATGATGGCATAGACAGAAAATAAGCTAATAATTTAGGAATAAAATTAGTAGATTAACTACAAAACTGTACTCATACCATATCTTCCAGGGAACATTCAGATTTCCTTTTAGTGTAATGTCTTCAGAAATGAGTCAGTTTGTATGTGATTCAGTGCAGGTTTCCATGTGTGAGCTGGGCATCTCAGGACCATTTATGGTCTGGGAATAACTAGACAATACAGCTCATAACACCTAAGAAGTGCCTCAGCTCTTTCTAAAACAAATATCTACTACTGGTTAACCAAACAGCTGTCCAGGCTTTGCTGAATGTATTGATTGTAACAGAAGCCTAGATACTTAAATCTCCTAGACACCTACAATGAGGTGCTTTAACCTGTAACTGATTTCCTTCCTCTGTGTAAATGAAAGTCTTATAGAATTTTTATGTCTGCCCAAGTGTTTATGACTGAATACATTCTGATCCTCTACATAATCACTACTATAATAAGGAAAAAAAAAAGTCATTATTTCACCTTCTTACCTAAAAAAGAAAATAAAAAATATATACTTATTATTTTATCTGTTTGCACACCCAGTTGGACTTCAGCTGAAAAAACAGATTCATTCTTGTCATGTTTGGTGAAAGCCCAAAACTTGTGTTACTCTTGGAACAAGAACCAGGAAGGATATATATAAAAAAAAAAATCCAATAAGAATCCAATAAGAAAATGCAGGAAGAAAGGAATCAAGAAACAATGAAGGAATAAAGGAAAGAAGGAAAAATAATTTCTGGCAAATGTTTTTTATAAATCAAGGTGGAACATGTAGATTTTGAGAGTTGCTCTGAGAAAGACACTCTGAAGAACAGATTTCCTACTTCTGTCCTGTTTTATTCTCACAATAAGTTTCTGAAAAACTTTATATCATAAAGGGTGGTAGACTTGCTCTTTTGGATATATGTCTGAGTAAGCCACAGAATGCTCAGGAGACCTCTTGAAGGAGAGCTTTGAAGACAGACCATCATAGGATTATTCAGGTTGCAAGGGACCTCAGGAACTCTCTAGTCCAACCTACAGGGTCAGACCAAGTTCTNATATCTTCCAGGGAACATTCAGATTTCCTTTTAGTGTAATGTCTTCAGAAATGAGTCAGTTTGTATGTGATTCAGTGCAGGTTTCCATGTGTGAGCTGGGCATCTCAGGACCATTTATGGTCTGGGAATAACTAGACAATACAGCTCATAACACCTAAGAAGTGCCTCAGCTCTTTCTAAAACAAATATCTACTACTGGTTAACCAAACAGCTGTCCAGGCTTTGCTGAATGTATTGATTGTAACAGAAGCCTAGATACTTAAATCTCCTAGACACCTACAATGAGGTGCTTTAACCTGTAACTGATTTCCTTCCTCTGTGTAAATGAAAGTCTTATAGAATTTTTATGTCTGCCCAAGTGTTTATGACTGAATACATTCTGATCCTCTACATAATCACTACTATAATAAGGAAAAAAAAAAGTCATTATTTCACCTTCTTACCTAAAAAAGAAAATAAAAAATATATACTTATTATTTTATCTGTTTGCACACCCAGTTGGACTTCAGCTGAAAAAACAGATTCATTCTTGTCATGTTTGGTGAAAGCCCAAAACTTGTGTTACTCTTGGAACAAGAACCAGGAAGGATATATATAAAAAAAAAAATCCAATAAGAATCCAATAAGAAAATGCAGGAAGAAAGGAATCAAGAAACAATGAAGGAATAAAGGAAAGAAGGAAAAATAATTTCTGGCAAATGTTTTTTATAAATCAAGGTGGAACATGTAGATTTTGAGAGTTGCTCTGAGAAAGACACTCTGAAGAACAGATTTCCTACTTCTGTCCTGTTTTATTCTCACAATAAGTTTCTGAAAAACTTTATATCATAAAGGGTGGTAGACTTGCTCTTTTGGATATATGTCTGAGTAAGCCACAGAATGCTCAGGAGACCTCTTGAAGGAGAGCTTTGAAGACAGACCATCATAGGATTATTCAGGTTGCAAGGGACCTCAGGAACTCTCTAGTCCAACCTACAGGGTCAGACCAAGTTCTTCAGGGCTTTGTCCAGTCAGGTCTTGAAAATCTCCAAGAATGGAAACTGCCCAAGAACTTTGAGTAAATGCTCCACTATTTTACTGTCTTCATAGTGAGGACTTTTATTGAGTCAGAACTTCTCTTATTTTCCTTTATTCCTTTTGCTTCTCATCCTCCAGTCACACAGCATGCAGTGAAAAGCCTGATCCTGTCTTCTTGATAAGCTCCACATAGGTGCTAGGTCCTCTCCCAAACCATTTCTTTTCTAGACTCAGCAGCCCTGGAGTCCCTCAGCCTCCCCTCACAGGGCAAGTACTCCAACCCCACAGCCTTGGTGGCCTCCAATGAACTTTTTTCAGTTTCTTAGCTTCTTTCTTTTACTGGGAGAGCCGAAACTGGACCCAGTGGTCTAATGAATGCTGAGTGCAGTGGGATAATCACTGTCTTTTGACTGTACTGTTGTTCATACAGCCCAGGATGCTGCTGGCCTCTTTTGCTATTAGGGTATACTGTAGCCTCGCGCAGCCATCAACCCCTAGGGCTTTTTCAGCAGAGATGGTCACCAGCCTTGCTGCTCCCAAACCATAAGTCAAGGATTTACCCCAGCAAGGACACGGTTATTCTTTCCTGTATGCAGGAATTTGTATAACACAAGGTTTCTGTTAGCCCCTGTTCACCAGCCTGCTGATGTCCCTCTGAATGGCAGCCCTACGCTTGGAGTGTATAAAGTGGTGTTGACCTCTTCCTCTCTTTCTCCCCTTTTCACCTCTCCGTTTGGTGTCATCTGCAAAGTTGATGAGAGCACACTCCATCACCTCCTTTGGATCACTGATAAAGGTGTTAAAATATACTATGATAAAGATACTGCAAATGCACTAGTGAAGAAATAGGTTTTGTAGGCTACCCATCCTTTGATTTTCCTTACCAACACATAACTAATATTCTTTTTTATGCTTAAGTTCTCGCTTCCTTTTATTTCTCCACCTTATTCACACTGACCTGCACTCTGAAATGCTTTGAGGCATTTCAGGCAGGGTATTTCCAGCAGCAAACAAGCAAGTGGTTTGTTTGAAAGAACTCCCTATGACTTATGAACCTGGACTTGAGAAATAATTAAATACTTTCTAAATTTATTGCTGTTGAGAAAACCATACAAATAAACCAGAGCTGCTGAAGAAGTCACTCCAATTCCTTTAAAATACTTACACAATAGCCCATTTTAGAAAAATCACTGTCACATCTCTCAGCTATACAGTCTATTTCAGTATCCCACGTGTCTTTAAAACCAAGTGTTTACTACACTTTGGAGATGGACTTTCCCTCTCTTTTTCTTTTCAATGGATAAGGATTTCCAGGATGACAGCCTGGCCTTTCAGCTTGACTGTGTGTGTGGAAGGGAGCACGCTCTGCTATCGATCATGTTTTACCTGTTAGGTGAGTAAATAGAGACTTTTGGTATTCAAGAGTGCTAATCTGGCACCTTTCACCAGTGGTACAGTTAGCTGAGAAAATATATGCCTGTGAACAACAGAAAAGTTTTCCGTGAAGCTTTGACACCTCCTTTGAATATCTGAAAAGAAACACTATATGGGGAAACTATTTAAAAATTAGATTGAGTAAAAGGCTTGCATAAACTATATTTCAGAAAATAATTTCCTCCTGTACAGCAGAACTATTGGTTCTCGTTTTGGGGTGGTGGTGCTGCTGCTGCTGCTTGCCTAGAGTTTTCTTGTCAGAAAAGCCTGATACCAGCATCAAGATCAAACCAGAATAATTCCTTTTAATAAACAAAATCTATCCAGGTTTACAATTTAGCTGCCTCTTTTAAAATGTATATTACAATTATTTTAAACCTAAATAATTTTTCTTTTGTCCCTTTGGGCCTTTGTATCCTTTCTGCATTATCTTCCCACACCATACTACAATCCCTTCTATTGTAAGTCTGCTCACAGCACCACAGGCTTTGTCTTGATCATGCTGATAATATTCAAGCTTCCCTGTTGCTAATTCTGATTTCAATTAAGTGATAGAGAAGGAGACTCCAGGGCCTTAGACAAAGGTCTCCTAAGAGCAGTCTTTAGCATATGGGCTTTATCGCAGGAAGGTATGTTATTATTTTTGCAATGGTTTCTGCTGGACCCAGTTGCTTTGCATCTTTGTCTTTTCCTCTCCCCTACTGAATTACTAGCAGTTCAATGAGAGGCCAGAAAAGAAAAATAAAAAAGAAAAGGAAAGAAAAAGAAGAAAAAACCCAGGAAAAAAAAAAGTTAGGAAGCTCAGCAGTTCATGCAACAATCAAATTCTGTGAGTAGATTAGAAGCAGAGCAATCAAATTAATGTTATGACCATTAATGACATTCATATAAACTCACTTAAGAAACATTGATCTTATATTAAGGCATACAATATGAGGATTAGAGGAAGAACTGGAATATAATGTTTTCTCTACCCAGCTCCCAGCATCAGACAAAGGGCCAGAGATGAGAATTTTCAAGTAACATTGTTTCACAGGAATTACCACAGAAAAGACAAATACAATTATAAGCAAGTTACACAATCATCCCTGAAGGATCAAGAATAATGATCACTGGTTTGGCATATGACATGATTATGTCAAATGCTTATAACCTACAGCTTTTCAAAAGCTTAATGTTGATCAACTTCATTATCTCCATTGCTCAGATGAATAAGCTGACACTTGGAGCATGCAATAACCCAGTAAACCAAAAAGTTGACTAGAACATTAATTGTAGCTCCTGTTTATGGCTTCAGTCTGTCTTCTCTTTGTGTTACCCAGATTTTCTGCACAAGTCAAGTACTTAACTATAATACAACAAAGCAACAAAGTCTACCATTTTTGGAAGCTCTTTACTAGGACCTGCTGCTTTAATCTTAGAATAACTCACTATAATTAAAGAAAATGCTGTTAAGAATCACATAGCTGAGTCAAATTCTGTTTGTGAATAAAGGGACTCTGTACAATAATTCTGCAGTGCTGGTTTGCCATCTGATTACTATAAGCTAACACACACTCTCATACAAAGCAGGAAGAGAAACAATTTATTTTTCTATTTATGGGCAAAATGGGATTTTCATCATGTACCTCAAGACAATTTTCTTCTACATTTTTCTGAAAGTACAATTTAATAAATATTTATTAATACTTTTAATGCTTCCTATGGGAGACTGCTAATCATAGCTAAATCAAGACTTTCCTCCCACCACCTGCTGGAAGTGGAAAAAAATGAACCAAAACGGAACTCTGCGATTGTTGATGGAGGGTATTCCTTTCACTACAATCGATGAGGGATGTTTCAAATCACACTTCCTTACAATATAAGAACATTTCTTTGTTTTTGCTTCCCCCTCCCCCGCCCCCCGTGTATTCTTTTTCTTTTTTTACCTCATATTCATCAAAATTCTTTGGACTTTAACTGTATGGACTGGTATGCCTCAAACAGATGACAACTAACCAATGAATTATGTGCCTTTGCCTTCTTGTTTTAAAAGACAGAGTATTAAGTGTTGTTTAAATGTGTCAGATCTTTGAGTTTTCCTGAAGAGCTTAAAAACAGGTTTCTGTATTTATTAACTTCCAATTTAAGATTGTGTATGACTGCATTTTGTTCCTTTCTTTTCACCACACATAAAGTTACTACCATTGTAAAAATTTATGTGACATTCAGTTGAGCTGAATTAGGTTAATTTTTACACATATAATTTTCAACCATAACTTCAGTTTTGAAAATCTGTTTTCTGTACTCACTGATAATGGTGTTACCTTAAAATAATTTTCTAACAGTATGTCATCTTTATTCCCACTGTCTCTTCTGGGTCCTTTCCTTTAATTATTTTAGAACAGAAGTCAGAATTTTTCAGTATTTGAATATATGTGTAGAAGTACAACCAGTTAAGAAAACCCAAAACAAACAAAAAAAACCCATCAAAACCCCAAAATAAATGAATTGTCCCAAACACTTTAATGGATTAAGCATACCATTATGTATTGTCAAGAGATGATCTGAATTGAATGAAGAGAAGGAGTAAATATCAAACTAGATTTTATATTGTTTACACAATGCAGCATGTAGACTAAATATGCTCCTACTTCTATTTATATCAGACAAAACATTCTTTGGACTCCAGTTGTGCAGGATCAGGATCAAAGAAGCATAGACAGGCAGGACTATGGTAAACTGTGGAACCAGATGATAAATTGTATTTAGTCTGCACTTATGACCATCTCCCCTGCACTCTGACCACAGATCCATCTCCCTTAGGGCTCTTTTTGACATTACAGGCCATGACCAACTTCAAATTCATTCCAGTTTTCTTTTCTAAAGCAACATGTGATGTCTCTTTTTACCATAGAATTATCCAATCCCAAAATTTAGGGCAAAATTGTTTTTATCTCAATATTTTATCACTGATTCTGGATGACAGCTGTGTATGAATAGGTACAAAGAAAAAAAAAAAAGCAGGTCCTGAAATTTAATAAGAATTAGACTAATCATTATTTCAATATCCAAAGGGCTTGAAACATTATTTTTTGGGGAATAATTTTTTTTAGAATGTTTTACAAAGGTGAGTATAATTAGATTTCATAGCAGTATCTGATCCTCTGTGGTGCCACTACAGCAAGATTATGTCTGTACATTATATCTCTACATAACGGTATGCTTTGAATATGTCTGTTTTGAAATCCATGCTTTGTTTGTTTCGAACCAGATAAGCTGGTCTCTAAAAAGTATCCTCCTTGTACCAGGCAGTTAATGACTCTCCAGAAATAGTAATTTCTAGCAATGGTTAATCTGAGATAAAAGTTAAATTTTAATCCTCTGATTTCAAACAATATCAGTGCAAGACTGGGATAGTATATCAGTCTCCATCCATTACTTTGTAGTTCAGATTTCTTCTCAAATTCTTTTCAGGTATTCTCAGCACTTAAACATCCAAGTTTCTTTGTTTTCACACTGAAGTTCAAGAGCAGCTCATTCTGTGCAATGTTAAAGAGAATTTCAATGTCCCAAATTCCTAAGCTGTAAAGGATAAACAACTGCATAGCAGTTTCTGGAGTTTTGGTCAGCTGTGGAGGAAAAACAAGGGAAAAAAGATGATACATTTTTTTAAACTACATAGTAGTTGTTCTGTATTTAATTGTATTTAAATTAGTGTTGATGGAATAAAAATTAGGTGATCAGATCTTACAGATAAGTTTTGCTCTTTTCCAAATTCCATGAAACAAGAATCCAGAAATGGTCATTGTGTCTTTTATGCTATGGTAACATTTTACTCTTTTAGGAAGAGAGACCATTAAGTCATTTCACATAAGAAAGCAAACTTCTGCCAGATGAATTAGTATTCTAGCAAAACGATGCTTTACCACTTTTGCAGTTCACTTTGGTGAATGAGCTAGGCTTCTCTTTCTTGATATTGCGCTGATACAAAAGTGCTTATCCCTAGTCATCACTTACCAAGTTGTTGTTAAGGACCTAGTGAATTTTTGCTTCTAAAAGATGGCTGTATGGTTTACCAGCTAAAATGTGGCAGATTGGGATTATGGGAAAGCACAGATTGCAAGTAACATGTTCATTCCACAAAAAAATTTTATACAAAGCATAAATCTCAGATCTAGAAACAAAGGAGAATAGTGTGCTTTGTCAGAATACTACCAAATAGGTTTACAGTCTTGAAGGACAAACATGCATATCTGGAAACTCACAAACTCACCAGCACAGGTACACAAAACATACAAACAGTATGAAAACATTACATACAAAATGTACAAAGATTTACAAACATTTAAACAGTTCCTTGATGTGTTTAATAACCCCCCCTTTTTTTTTTTCCCTCACAGGTCTTTTTCATAATAGGAAAGTATCCTCTAATGTTAATGAGTTATTATATGCAGCTACTATGTATAATGAAGTCTTTATTCATTTTTCACAGAGAACTAGAATATATTTTATATCTGCCTTAACAAACTATTCCTAGAAATTCAGAACTGTGCATTGAGTATGCCGAATGCCTTCTACAGTGCTGTACAGAGAAAAAGGACTATTCCTGCAGCAAACCAAGCATTCTGCTCCTAGAGGAAAAAATGAAGCCTTAATCAAGAAACCATCTTACATATTAACTTCTACATTCTTTTATCATTCCTATATTTTTCTCATGATGCCGTTTCCTCAATCTTTTCCTTTTTTTATGGCATTTTTCTCCAAAGAGAAGTCCTTGCTGGTCTGATGGGGACTGAACAATTAAAAAGTTTAGAAAAAACAAGCAGGACTTCTAAAGAATTAATACAACCTGTTTTATTACTAAATATATAAAATTAAACTTATCACACACTTTTTACCAATCCCCACCAGCACCACCAGAAATAAGTGTTTGAATGACAGACTGCTTCATAAAATCCTGCAACTAAGCTTACAATCCCTGGCACCAACCATAAATTTCAAGTGTGAAATGGGATTATTTCATTTGCAGTGAATTAGTGTCTGTGTTAATAGAGTTCTAAATATATAAATGCCAGAAAGAAAAAATCTTAAACAGGCTTTCACTGTGCAGTTATTTCCAATGTAGACCCGGGAAAAGAGCCAGGTCAATTCACCTTTGGGAGCAATGCTTCAGATTTCTCCACAGTTGGACTTTCTGTCTAATATTCCATGCAGAAAGACAGGCAAGCCATGGGTTTTATCAAGCTTTGCCAGATCTCTAAAGCATCATAACTTCCTCCATTTTTTTCTGTCTCACTCTTGGATTTTTTGTATAGCATAGTGCAGATGCCAGAGGGTCTTCAGGGGGTGTTTAATTTGGACCACAGCCAGCTTCTCAAACTTGTTAGGACAACATCTAATCTAGAGAGCGATACAGTTCTCCACAGGTAAGGAAAACAAGCTTCAACATTCTTGGTTTCTTGAACTTGAGCCAGGTCTGTCTGTGAATATTTTCCTCTACAGAGTGGAGTTTTATTTAAACAATACACTTCAGAAAATCACAGACCTTGATCGGTATGGGTTTTCTTGTGCTAAGGAGAGCTGGAAACCACTGTTGTCTCTTGAAAGACTATCTGAGGCCGTAAGTTGCCAGACTACAGGAGGCAGTTAGTTGAGCTCTTTTGATGTGATTGAACTGCTAATATGCACTAAAGTCTGAAGTGCTGTGTTCAAAAAATGTTAAGCATTTCATTTCACCCCTGAAGTGCACCACAGTTCAGACAAAGCTACTAGTTTCTCTACTCCTTCCTCTGTATATACATACTCATCTATATTTATAAATTTAAATCAACACTAAAAGGTCTACAGAAAGGAAATTCTAAATTACTAACTACTAATTACTTGATTACAAGTATTTCAGGAGGAAACCAGATTATATATAAGTTTCAGAGAGAATCTGAAGTAATACCTGAGTTGTATTTCTGTTTAAACTAGTGAATTATGTCTTTGCGAGATAAATATTTTATTGAATATTAAGAAATTGAGGCAGCTGATTTAACTGTTAGGGGGAGAAGTAGGCCAACTAGTAGAAAAACAGGCAAAATGACACAGAATTCTGATTCAAACCTAGAGGTGGAAAAGTACTTTACAGAATTTATTAGCTACTTTTTTTTTAAACTTTGTAAACATGATTCAGCTCTGTTTCTATTGTATAGTCATTTTCTATGTGTATATTTAAGCAAATATATTGGTGGCAAGAAAAAATGCTAGTGGGAAAAAAATAGTCAAATACTACTTCATTTACAAGAAAGAAATTCTAAATTGTTAACTACAAAGTACTTGATTGTAAGTATTTGGGAGGTGACCAGATTGTAAGCCTTTATTCTTCCTAAAACATCCTACACAATAAAATTAATTAACACACAATCTGGATGTAGAAAATGTTTCCACATAGTTCTAAATGCCATTGGTTTGAATGGAACGTTAATTCATTCTTAAGTGTATTGCTAAATTAGGTTAACACTGAATTTGAGAGACTAAATATACAGACAGGTAAGCTTATGAAAATGTTATACATTAGATTTACATTCTAAAAATAGTCTATGAATAAGTTTTGAAGAGCAAATATTCAACAGATTTGATCAGGTCATGAACAGAGAGCCAGTCAAAGATCATTAAACAACTATTTTCCTCAGACCCACAGAAATGAAAGAAAATATAATTTTCTGGTTTTAGTTGATCTTATTTCACAAGTAGAGAAATTCCACCTATCTATGTGCAACTATATGTATGCATTTGCAGGGTTAGATATTCAGATCATTCATACATTTTGTTTTAAAGTTTTCTGTTCAAAATTGTCCTAATGTACTCTTAAAATTATAGTGTTTGCATTGTTAAAGAGCATGTTGAAATAGAGTAAAATTATTGTCCCACAGATGGGATCAGTATACTAAAAAGATTCTCATAATCCATTTCTGTTGCTGACTAAGAGTTTATCATAGCCCCCTTTACATTTCATTTTCTAGCACAATGCTTCTTCTCTCAAAAAAATCCCAGCACAATAATTCTATTAAAAAGTGCCCAAGCAAATAGAGTTTTCTTGGTAGACATACCAAAAATTTTACTGATGGAGAGTGTTAAAGGTCAAGTGTACTGATAGCTGATATGAGGTACACTGCTACCAGTAAAATCAGAATTAGCCTGTAGAATAAGTTTTTACTGAGAAAACACTGAACGTCCTCTACCAAATACAGATTTTCACTTTATAATCCTTCTACAATGAGAAGATAATAAAAATATCGCAATTTTTTTTAAGAAATTAAGAGAACAAATTGTTTTCCTGTCATGGAGAGATGAGGAATCTTCACCAGTAATTCTAGCAGACATGATTAAACAGAAATTAAGATGCTATCCCTACAAAGTAATTACATTTTTGCAGAAGAAATTCAGGTCTTGGGCTGTCCTAGCAAGCACTTAATTTTGATGAAGATTTAATTTAGCACATATTTCTCAATGGAATAATCTTTAATCATTCTGAATTCTTCTATTAGTCAAAACATTGAATGTCAACATTAATTTTTTTCCACTGGTTTTCTGATTCAGTCTGCTCCAGATACTTTCTGCAGTATTTTTCTAGATTTCCAGTTTCCCCTAGCTGTTTCTACAACTGATATCCAACAAGTGACAACTGGTCACAAGTTGCGCCAGGGGAGACTTAGATTAAACGTCAGGAAAAACTTTTTCTCTCAAAGAGTGTTTGGGCACTGGAATGGCCTGCCCAGGGTGGTGGTGGAGTCATCCCCCTGGTGGTGTTCAACAAGTGGCTGGACGAGGTGCTAAGAGACATGATTTAGTAGCGTAGTGGGTAGTATTGGTGCTAGGAAGATGGTTGGACTAGATGACTAGATGATCTCGTAGGTCCTTTCCAACCTTGTGTTTCTAGGGTTTCTATGATATCACTGGAAGAAAATGACTGGTCTAATTTCACCATGATAGGTACTCTGGTTTCCTGAACAGAAGCAGAAAGAATTAACACTGGAAGGCAAATATCAGATTAAATGGTTAATAACAAATTTTCTACTTCTGTTGCACAGTACCTCTTTATTCAGAGACAACTGGGTCCAGATCAAGATCATCCCTGAGTTATTTCACTGTACTGAGTTATCCCATAGTACGTTGTAGAGTTTTCAGAAGCAAAACAACAATATGGTATGTCCAAAGCCAAACAGCGTCGTTAAGATGAGAAAACTGTATCATTGATGATAGTTCCTCATAACTGTCCTCACTGAGGAATAAAAACATATAAAATTTAATTACATAAAATTCATGTTCTGTTATGTTCTGGTGAGCTAGACTAAAGTAAGGTCTCAAGGATAAAACTCATTCCATACTATATTTGCATTAAAAGCTACGTTATTTTTTACTTCCTACAATGTATCAGATTGATACCTCCAAATTATTATCTCTTATCAAAATATCAAAGCAGCAAGGACCATGTATTTCAAGAAGTTTAGAGCTATCTGGAGTGATATGCCAGATTGAGATTTTCACAATCAAAACTCTATTTGTGTAATTTCAAAGATCCATCAGATTTCAGAGGCTAGATCAAGCTGAAGAAATTAGAAAAAACTGATGGAATGTGCAAAAATAGAAATGAAGACTAGATATATAAACCATGATAGATACCTAACCAAGATCGATTATTGCAATATTAGACCACTTTCAGTATCTTCTCTGGCTTTGAAGACCTGTCGTATCTATGTAGATATTGCTGAATTGTTTTCAATATATACTTTAAACCATAAAGGTAGATATATATATCTTTATAGATAAAGAAAGAAAAAAACAAGGATAAATTGACACAAAAATTATACTATATGGCCCAAGGAAAACCCATTATACTGTAAACAAATAAATTCTATTTGTTTTACTTTCCACTGATGTATTTTTAATGTAGGTATCCTGCACAATAACAGGTATTTAGTGATGGAGAGCATCCGATGTTACTTTTAGCAAGAAGTCAGATGACTCAAATGAAACCAGTCTGAGAGTCACCCGAGTGGCAGAGGACACAGACACAAGGCATGGGAGAAGAAAGTAAAAAAAGGAATCATAAATGTCTTTCCATATGTTCTGTCATTTAATTTGATTGCAGTACCCTCCCGTGAATTTAAGAGGTCTGAAAAAGTTTGAGATAGAATACCATGTATAACAAACTAAAAATATATATAGATATGAAAGGGTAGAGAATACAAATAGTGAAGTAGAGAGCTGTTGAGGAAGGGAAGACATTCTTCCTCAGGCAGTGTATAACACAGAGAACAAAGGCTGAAGAGGTCACAAGAAGTAACAAGAAAAAGGAAAGAAAACATCTGGACACTGACAAAATAGTACACAATATGTGGAGAGTATCATGGGTCAGAAAAAATAAAATTGAGTCATAAATAGATTTTGCACTATTGGTTTGCATCTCATAGTAAAACCAAGAAGGAACCAAAACCTTACCTGGAATAAATCTATGATGGTTGACTTTGATGCAGTTATCTCCAATATACACTAGTAGAAATTATAACAACGTTTTCAAAGAGAATGAAGGATTTGCAAATAACTAAATAAGCATGCAGTCGATGCAATCAATTTCACTGCAGCCATCATTTGGAAGAAAAAGTGACACCCATGCATGAAAAAACCCACAATGGTTCCTAAAAAAGACAATGGTTCCTTTAAAAAGACAAAGAACTAATTACTAACAAAAGAGGGCAGGGGGCATGGCTCTCAAGGACAAACGTCTTTAAAAGTAATCCTTTTTGGTAACTTCTGGCTGGGATGTAAATGTGGGAATTACTGAAAGCATACCTTGCCACCTTTCCCTCACTTTAATTTCTGCTATGCTAGTTATCTGAAATGAATATAAAAGGGCAGCACCCTTTTTATATCAATAAATCCCCAAAACTGGTGGTGTTGCTACGCAATGAAGGGGAAATTCTAATTGTAGCTGTTCTGTAACTTCTCATACATCAAGCCAGAGTAATATTATCCTAAACAGCACTATTGCACTTGTGCTCCAAAGCCAGTCACAGAAGATTGAGGTAAAAAAGACCATCAAGAATGAAGGGTCAATCCGTAAGGAAGATTTCCTAATGGATTGTTCAGTTTAGTTTCCAATTTTTTTCAAGCAGTGGTGCTTCCTATCGTCTTGGAAAAGCTGTTCAATCTAATACATCTCACCGGGACACTTTTGCATAGACTGTTAGTACAGTGAGGTTCAAGCTTACAGTGTGTTACCCACTCATCACTGTAACATCATATGTGCACACTTGTAGTCTTTCAGAGCTGCACTGCAGAGAAATGACTGGTTTAGTCCACAGTACAAATGATCACACAGAAATAAACTATTACACCGCAAATTCACTGCAAATCACTCCTTAACAGCTTCCATGCATACAAACCATAAAGCCAAAGATACTTCTACTCAGCTACTGTCCAGCAAAGTTATCAGCATCAAAGATCTTCCCATTATGGAAATACTGAAATATATTTTTATCAGAGCTCTTTATCAAGATCTAGAGCTGACAGAGATAACCAGATCAAAATTTCCTTTATGAAAGAGGAATTCACCATACACCCATTCAAAGGAAGACTTGGAGTGATTCCTACCCAGAAAGCCGTTTTTTTTTTTTTTAAAAGCCAATATAATGTTTACACTCTGTTCATTAATTCCTTCCACATTATAATTAAGATCCATCCCCAGAAGAGTTTTCTCCAGTGAAGGACAGAGATGCATTTGGACAAAGCATTTCTCAGTGTATTGCAAGTAATGAAAAGATTTAAATATCCAGGGCTGACACAATACTATTTTAATTTGACCTAAAATCACATAAGAACACAGCATGCAAAGTCTGCTCCTCTTTCATGTCTGCTCTTTATCAGAAGTTGGGGGGAAAAAACAATCCAGTAAAATGTTCAGAAATTTTCTCTTCTCATATAAAGTAGGACTTTCTCTTAATGTGTCCCAAAAGATTAACTAAAACAATTCACAGATGTTTAATTACTTGAATGACTTGCCTTCTTCCTACTCTTCCATTTGATGAATATTAACTATTTCAGTGTCTTACTTATTCTGAAATCATATATCAGCCCACAGTCAAATGTCCAGTGCTCCAAAACAGGAAACAATCAAATAAAAATGTGCAGCCAATGAAACTTCCAAAGACATTAAATCAAGTGATGAATAGTTTTTCTTCTTGCTGAATGCAACTTTCATTCTTAATGCATTCAAAATTTATGTACATAAATTAGTCTCAATGGAAACTAATTATTTTTTTTTTCTTAGTTGTTCTCTTTCGTTAGGTGGAAAAAATATGGTTCACGATGAAGGTCTGCCCCCCATCTCTAATCAGTAAATCACTTGTATACACTGTGCAGTTGGACATATTTATTTCAAATAATGTGTCAACAATTCATAAATAACTTCCTTCAGTCTAGGACCACCTAACAATAAAGACAGACATTTTATCAAAGCCTTGTTTCATAATCAAGTCAAGACTTACTCTTTCTACAAGTGTGACCGTCTCCTCTGTAGATTTTTTCTTCATTTTTTATGTTTGCAATCACCCAAATATTTCAATAAAACACAGTTATTTGGATGACTAATCTTCATATCCTTCCTAAAGATAAGTTTGTTTTTTTTAAAAATCAACTTTTTTAAGAATTAAGAATTAGGATAAATCTAAAAAGACAAACACATTCCCTTTTTCTTGAAAATCAATGACCGAACTCTATAGTTAAGTTAATCTGCCTCATATTGCCACAAGCTTACATTTTGCCATTCATTAGTCTGAGGAACATTTCAGAACGGTGTCACTTGCGTATCTTTATCTGAGTGATGTAGAGGTCAGTTAGGGAAGGAAGAGGAATGTTTGGGTAAACCATATTTTACATATTTCAAACCCCTTGGATCTGCCTAGGGAGAGGGTGAAGATCTATATAATATTACAAAGTTAAGAATGAATAGTGAAGCACAGAGGACAAATACAGCTAACAGGAGTGTAAAAGTGAAAGTGGTGATTTGAAACAATTATGGGCACTGATAAAGCAGCAGTTTATATAGCCAGAGCGTGAAAGCGTTATTCCAGAATCCACTGCTATCTTACAATTGGAGAATTTTAGGTATTGTGAGGAAGAATTTTGGACATATATGTGTGTATGTATTATGTATTTTTTTTTCTTCATTTATTTATATTGTTTGGATTCATGGACTCACCAAATAAGGAAAGACATAAGCCTTTTTTCTTTTTCTTTTTTTTTTTTTACTGTTGAGAACAAGTTTTAAAAATCCCTCACTAATATCAACCAGGAACATACAATTACATATAAATATAAAGGTTTAACTAGATAGGAAAATTCTTTACAGACCCTTCCCATGATGTCTGCTTTGGTCTGTCTCTCTCTTCGTAAGGCTCTTTTGTCTCCAAGAACATAGTCCAGATGTACTGTTTGTGCACTCCTCATTTTGCCCACTTAATTCAATAATATTTAAATACCTAGCTTGTACTTACCCTTTGAATTCAACTACTGGACACTACTAATGGCCTTACTTTGTCGTCTAAGAGGTTTGGGGCTTTTTGACATTCAGAGAGAGAATTGGAGGCAGGATGCTTAGATAGTGAAGCAAATTTTGTAGGTGTTGATGTTGAAACTCTGCTTTCTAATTGTTGCCAAATGGTTGGTTCTGGTTCATTGCTACCTTTTATAATACTGTATATAATACTGTACTTTAACAATGTTTTAATGTATTTGTTAACTTCTTCCCAATTGCAAGGAAAATCGGTGGGCATCACACTGAAATATTATCCTGAAGTGGTTCGCTGTGAAATATTTCCATGGTGTGAAATCAGATGCTTCTATAAATAGGGAGAACTACAAAAATGAAGAAATGACACCATACCAATTAAAATTCAGCACATGCTAAATCTGTTCCCCCTCTGAAGTTTACTTGGTTTAGAATGTTTCTACAGCAGACGTAGTACTAGATGATTAATACATCAACCTCACAGTATGAGAGTTAGTTTAGTTATGAAATACACGAAAATTATACAAATGTTTCTGCCTTAACCTCTTCATTTAACATTTCTCCATATGGCAGATGAGCCACAAAATCTGGTGCAAAGATTCTGAATTATTGATGTATTCCATTCCAGAAATGGAATTTGTAGCAGGTGTGCTTGAAAGTCAAGGAAACACGAGGAAAGCAAGTTAAATCTACACCGTACATACCATATAATGCCAGCTATGAGCACGTATTCTGGAGCAAAGTTCATAAATGTCTAGTTGTCAGTGATGAATAAAATCACAGAAACATCCCTAAATTAACCTTTGAAAAGGAAAGCTTTGGATGAAGTATATTGCAAAATAAAATAAAAAAAAAATTAAAAAAAGTAGTTAATGCATTCTTTTTGAAGAAATCCAAGTGCAGAAAAAAACGCCAGAAGATTCAATTAGTACAGCTTCTGACAAATTTTAGAAAACATCAGATCACTTCTATACTAGAGAAGACATAGTCTTCTATACTTTTCTTTACTAGAAAAAAATCTTACGAAACCAGGCAAGTCTTAAGCTCTCTTCTTTCTTTAACATTGTTCTGAAAGTTGTTTATGATAAATTTACCTTCACAAAACAAAATATAAAACTTTAAAGTATTACAAAGACAAAACATATGGAAAGAGCTACCACCAGGCTAATTCACAGCTCTCATCTTGTTGACATCACACACCAAAACCCATCTGACCAGCTTTTAGATGAGGTATTCATGACACTCAAGTTCAGATCTTGCTCTGATTTGCCCTCTTGAGCAAAATTTTGTCTAATTCTTTGTGCAGCCCTCAAAAACTAGCCAAGCCTAGAACTTCCAGCTACATATTAAATTTCAAGTATCCCATTATATTTGAAAAGTCATGACAGTCAGGTGAAGTCCCTAGTGACTGGAAAAAGGAAAAATTGCACTGATTTTCAAAAAGTGTAGAAACAAGAACCAGGGAAACTACTGACCTGCCAGCTTCACCTCTGTGCCTGGGAACATCATGGAACAGGTCCTCCTAGAAGCTATGCTAAGCCACATGAAGAACAGGGAAGTGATTCAAGACAGCCAGCATGGCTTCAAAAAGGGCACGTCCTGCCTGAGCAGGTTGGCCACTTGGAGATCAGTGACAAATGGTATCTCTCAGGGGTCTGTACTGGCAGCAGTACTCTTCAATATTTTCATCAATGACAGCTGGATGAAGTGCACTCTCAGCAAGTTTGCAGATGACAACAAGCTGAGTAGTGTAGTTGAAATGCTTGATGGATGGGATGCCATCCAGAAGGACCTGGAGAAGCTTGAGAAGTGGGTCCATGTGAACCTTATGAGGTTCAACAAAGCCACGTGCAGGGTCCTACACCTTGGTCAGGGGAAACCCTGATATCAATACAGGCCAGGGGAAAATGGATCGAGAACATCCCTGCTGAGAAGGACGTGGGGGAACTGGTGGTTGAAAAGTTGGACAAGAGCCAGCAATGTGTGTTCACAGCCCAAAAAGCCAATTGTATCCTGGGCTGCATTGAAATAATTGTTGCTAGCGGGGTGAGAGAGGTGATTCTACCCCTCTGCTCTGCTCTGGTGGGACCCCATCTGGAGTCCTGTGTCCACCTCTGGAGCCCTCAGTATGGTAAAGATCCATTGGAGCAGGTCCTGAGGAGGGCCACGAGAATGATCAGAGGGATAGAACACTCTCCCATGAGGACAGACTGAGAGAGCTGAGGTTGTTCAGCCTGGAGAAGAGAAGGCTCCAGAGAGACCTTATTGCAGCCTTTCAGTACTTAAAGGAGGCTTATAAGAAAGATGGGACAGACTTTTTAAGAGAGCCTGTTGCAATAGGACAAGGGGTAATGGTTTGAAACTAGAAGAGGATAGATACAGACTAGATATAAGGAAGAACTGTTTTTATTTCGAGGGTGTTGAAACACCGGCTCCCGTCACCCAGAGAAGTGGTAGCTGCCCTGTCCCTGGAAACATTCAAGGTCAGGCTGGATGGGGCTCTGAGCAACCTGATCTAGTTGAAGATTTCCGTGCGGATTGCAGAAAAGTTGGAGTAGGTGGCCTTTAAAGATCCCTTCCAACCAAAACTATTCTATGATTCTATGATATATTAAGTGTGCAGCACTTGTCATTGCAGCACCCAAAGATAGATTTGACTGAGAAAGCCAGTAAGCACTTCATTTTTACTCTGGAACAGTTTGCCATCTTCAAATCTAGTTTCACACAAAGAAAAATAGTTATATGTATTAATTTTACATATGAATTGTGATTGTGAGTATGCACTTTTACAGTGAAATGTAAGATTCAATATGGGAAGAAGCTTTATGCTGAAGGAATTCTTTTTTATATACTGTAGCTGGAGTCAGCTTTGCTTGAGAAGGCAAGCTAGCTGATTGTGTGGCAGTCGGTCCTGAAAAAAGTAGACATCTGGGCCTGTCAATCTGTATATAAGAGTCAAAAAGCAGCACAATGGAGTTGTGAAAACAGGGGACCAAGTTATGAGAAAACTTTGTTTTCATTACATCCAACCTCCTTCTACCCCCTAGTGTCCTAGCTGACCTCTGATAGCTGCACTGATGTAGTTTTCACAGCCTCCCTCAGGACTTTAGCCATTTGCTCCATACAGTTCAAAATCTTTTCTGAATGTCTAGCCTAAACATTTCCTTCCTTAGCCTCAGGTCACTGATCCTTGTCCTACATCTTCTGAGACTGTGAATAATTCCTTGCTTTCAATTTCCACTGCTGTATTGAAGGCATGTGACAGAGAGCAAAAATAAGACAGAAGAAGAGAGGAAAAAAAAAATTCTCAATAGTCTAAAAAAACACTCAGCTCTCCCACATACCATGAGTTACAACAGAATTATCAAAGTTTTTAACCTTCCAGCTTTATCAGAAAGTTGTAAAGCAGCCTGACCTATTGCATAGTACTATTAAGGTAGCACTACCCTGGATTAAACAAAAATAATCAATAGACTGGGCCTGTCAAGCACTGACAAGGAGCCTTCTCACTCTTTCTCTTTCTGCTTACTGGATGGGAGCCAGCCAGCACAATATACTGTAGCTTAAAAGAGTTTTTAATGAAAAATTCTTGCAATGTAAGCTTGAACACTGCTGTTTAGGCTAAAAAAAGGGAATAAAGTACTCTGTCATAAATTTATGTGAGGCAATTAAAATGCATTTCCACATTGTATAAACAGATGACAAACTGCTTGTTTCAAAAAATAACACAGGGAGGAATTGAACTACATAGTTTAAAGAATTAACCACTTGCATTTGGATGCCAAGGGCTATGGAAATCTGAGTCAGATCACAGAGGTAATGAACCGCTAGGCATACTTCATTATTCATAACACTAGACATGTGGGGTAAATACTGTAAAACATAGATCATTAGTACCCAATTTACTACTACCAAGACTACCTCCCCCCCCCCAAAAAAAAAAAAATCCAGCCAAAAACCCACAGTCCCACACACTGCATTACAATTAATCATTGTTACTTACTTACTCAACATTTTACTTAAAAAGTTTAATCTGTTGCAAAAGTCTACTAAGTGTTTGAAGCAACAAAGAAAGTAACCATCTCCAAACTGAAATTAATCTCAAAGCAACTGAGCAACAATGCATTAAATATCAATACAGTTAGATGTATAACTATGTAAGTGAAACAGGAAAACCTAAACAGCAAGCATATCAAAACAAACATATTTTGTCCGTGCCGGAAAAAAAGAAAAAAGATTGAGAAGTTTGAAGCAGATTGAAGAAGCAGCAGATTGAAGCAGAATTGAGACAGTTCTCAATATTGAATAAAATTGTATCTTTCTGAACATCTAAGTTCCTCAATTTAATAGTCTTGATGGGCTTCCATGACATTTAACACCTTACCAGGGATGAGTTAAACTTAAAAGGACTGGTTTGGATCTTATATAAGGTTTCTCATTTTAATATGAATCCTATCCACCTCCATATATACCACAGACGTCAACAGAAAAACAACTTCATTTCTTTCTAAAATGAATATGGTAAATTAACCATACTGAAACCTCTTTTTCATGGATTCTATGTTAAGTTATGAGTAGGATAGACAGAGTAATGCACAAATAAAGCCTGTATTTTAGAGAATTTTTCTTTTGTCTTGATATCAGAATCACAGAATTGTCATGCAGAGATAGCTTTATTTTGTTTTGTTTTTTTGTTGATTTTTTGTTTATGCTTAAATTCCAGTTTGGAGAAACAGAACACTTTAAAAAACCCAGACATTATACTGAGCATATGGAAATGTATTCTGCATCCAGCTTTCCTCATGCACCTCTGCCTCAAACCAACAATGGATATAAGAGACAACTGGATGTATTTCACTGTTTGCTCTGGTGAGAAAGGATGGAAGTAACATTATTCGAAAATCCACTTTCTTCTGTTGCCCAAAAAGCAAAGAGGAAACCTTATGCTGCCATGTGACATGAAAGGCTGATCACAAGTGAAGTGTTCTTAGACACTTCTTTCAAGTCCTGTTACAACCAGCCTGTAATAGCTGGCTACAATGACATCATCAGTAGTGGAAACTGATGATGAAGCAGCTAACATAACATTCCCGTCATCAATGTGTAAACATTGATGGATGCTCCAAAGGTTGTTTCACATTTGCTAGCCTGAGATCTGTTTTATTACATTGACAAGGGTGACCTTTAAAATAATGCATTTGCTATAAAAACAAAAGGGAAGGAAACTCTCTATAACCTAAATTTATTACCTATAAAATCACTTCCCAGCAAGAAGCCTGATTACAATCAAAATATCCCACCAAAATGAAACAATTTACCTGTGATCAATTTAATGTGGTAGTAAAATCCTAATTATGGGCAAAAATGCATTCAAGGTTTGTGGTATTGTCTGTAAAATCTGCACAGAAACTAACATTCAGTGATGTGTAGCACATATGGGTAAGCAGATGGCTAAGGAATTATTTTTAAAATCAGGACTTTTGCTGACAAAATATAGAATTGGTAGAGTATGATCAGAAAGCTAAGAAGTTATTTACAGGACAGTAAGCACATATGCAGTAGTTGGATTTCTCCTTACTAAACAGAAGATAAAACAGACCATTGTGTACAGAGTAACAGAGAGTCAATGTTTTTAGCAACCACACCTTCCAATATGTTGACAAGTTCAGTTTGGGGAGTATATTTGTTTTGTGTTCGGTGTTTTTTGCCTGATTTTTACATGTAAAATATTTCTAGGTCAGGACACCTAAACCCATGAATTATCACAACTTTGCTTTTTTTGATAACTTCTAGTCTAAACTAAAAGCTAAAAGAAGTACAGAGTCAGACAGCACTCTGGTTAAAGTAGGATTTTATGAATAAATTTGAAGAAAAATTCACATTAACTTTTATCCTAAAGTAGAGCTTGGGTTTTTGGCTATTTCTCTTTCCTTTCAGATGACTACATTATTGGAGCACATCCATGACTTCTGTAAGAAAGCTTTGATCTGAGATATAACTAGTGGAATCTCAATCCAGATATCATGCAATAATATGGTATATAACCTATAGGCTTGTTACAATACAAGCTAGGTTAAGTTGCACAATGAAATACTCTTATTTGGAGTCCCATTTTGTCCCACATAAGAAAGTAAAAACATTGGTAGTCCCATATTTGAAAGCAGAAATAGGCAGATACAACTTGAAAGAGAAGAAATGTTTGTAGAGGGAACTATTTACATTTACTGAAATTGTAGAAACACATATAAAAACAGACAGTATCTGAGCTGGAGGATAACCTGAATTAGTGCTTCAGGAGCAGAGAAGGAGATTAAAGAAACTTAATATACTCTCCTCCCTTTGATCCCTTATGTTTTCTGTATCATTTCAGTGTCCTTCCCAGAAGGAAGTACACCTTATCTCCTAACTGTTCTTTAATTGTATTTCTGAAGGAGGTTTCCTTTCCAGCATTTTTAATTTTTATTCAAATATTTCTTCCACTATTGTCTCTCTAGTCTGTCCGAACATACATTAGCTCATTAACAATGGGGGAAGCTTCGGGTAACATTAATTTCATAACCATAGAATACAAAAAAGTGAAACTCAGCTCCATTGGTGTTGCAAATTAAACTGTATTATATTATCTATTTCAGATTCTACTTGTGTTTGGGAAAGGGTGTCTCAGGATCTGCCTGATACTTGCTGCTGAATGGTGGAAATGGTGGTCACTGCAGGGTGAATTTCTTGCAGCAGTTCCATCCTTTTTACCTTACATGGTACCCCCATCTCTCTGTAACACATCGTTTTCTCCCATATATGCTAGTATAACTTGTTGAAAGGATAACTCTCATTTATTCTGTAATGACAAATAACTTTGTTTTGGCTTACATGGCTTTCTTCCTTGTTTTTTTCTTTTTTACCTCCTCACTTCACTGTAAAACGTCTTCAGTACACATTTCCATAAACACATGAGATTTGGTTGTCCCTATATACTGAATTCTTTTCTGTGGTTACTGGAGCCCCAAAATTAAGATCCTCCCACACTGCTGATGCAGCACAGCTAAGAGGAACTAAGCTCTAATTTTGGCATTTCTATATGTTTAGAGGAACAAACACAGTGAAACAGCGATGGCTTTGGCAGCACAGTCCAGCTATGCATCCAGAGAGCCTTCCCACTCCACAGAAGTAACCACATTAGAGGCTCTGCTGTTTCACTAGAAGAGACATAATGGATCAGGAATTGTCAATACTCTCTCTCTTCTTTCCAGTTGTGTAATACAGCACCAGTGTCCTGGCTCCTGTTTTCCAGGCTGTGAGCAGGAGCAGGAGGCACTTGACCAGTGGTGTTTGCTACTCAGATATGTTTCTGCTCCTGCAGAGGAGGATGACTGAAAGCATTTCATAAGCCAGGTCCGCTGTCAGAAGTTGATGTAGGTCTTCCTAAATATCTAGGTATTAAAGATATCTAAGATATTGAATAAAGAAAACAAAATGGGTACTGATTTCATACAAAGGAAGAGAAGTTGAATATAAAATATGATGCACTGTTGTGGTGTGAACTCTTAAAGCCCAAAGCCCCCATCCCTCTCTGCCCTTTTGAAATTCTTCCTTTCCTCCTTCTATTTATTTGCATCATGTAAGCTACAGTGAAAAACTTCACTCCTGAAAGAATTACAGATAAGCAGTGAATATTTATGGAATGAGCTGAGGAGCAAATGAATTTTCTAAAAGAAATGTGTTTGTGGTATGTGAGTTAAGGAGGAATGGAGAATTTGCTCGCTTGGTTTAGTAAGATTAAACTTTATTTTGCTTTAACAAGCAATATCTTGATATTAAGAAAGAATATATTTTTCAGGCTTTTTAAGGATTACGATCTGACAGTCAATTACTATGCTGTGTATTGCTTCGGGATAATAGGCATAGATTTTACTACAAGGTCTGAACTTCATAGAGCACTCTTCTAAATTATAAAGGCATGAATGAAATGAATCGTGTTTTGGGCAGAAGTTCCTAGCTGCATTATTAAATTAATTTTCATTACAGAGGTTAGGCAATTTTATTTGCTTAAAACAAAAGGAACTGGAAAAAAAGCTTAAATCTCAAACAACTAAGTG
Organism: Nycticryphes semicollaris; assembly: GCA_013400055.1. Lineage (NCBI taxonomy): Eukaryota > Metazoa > Chordata > Aves > Charadriiformes > Rostratulidae > Nycticryphes > Nycticryphes semicollaris. The sequence goes on along the minus strand of VXBJ01004566.1, from coordinate 139,300 downwards.
CTCTCAGTGACCATACCCATACAGTAGGGACCTGCATATCTGTCAGTGCATCCCTTCAGATTATTCAGTTGTCTTTTAAGTGCAACATGTCTTTGCAGCCAACTCAGTCTATTGCACAGTGCACTTATACACACGATAGATGTGTAGCTCCTGAGGGAAAAAATAGCTTGAAAAAGCTGGAAATATGACATCAATAAACCATACCCTATCTGGGATATTTTCAGCCAAATAAACATGTTTAATTCCCTGACATGTCACTGTGTGTATCTCCACAGTTTTTGCATGTCGTTAGCCAGCATCCTGGATTTTTGTGGGTGATATGGTAACCATATGCCAGATATCTGATATTTCCCAGATTGCCCAACTCAGAATCTGCTTCTTTTCACACATACCATGGAAATGTCATTTACCTTGGTTAGTTCCCATGTTTCCTGGTTTCCATCTCCTTCTGCTTCTTAAGTATAAATTAGGGTATTACCTAGACTCCCAGTTCTCCTGTTGATTGATTTCATGGAGAAGTACAGACAGCAATAATGTAATCCAGTGGACAGAGGAACAAGACAAAACTTCAGGCTGATCTCAGCTATGCAAGGAGACAAAGAGAAAAATATATTGAATTGGAAGGCATTCATACCTATCATTCCTGGGGTGAGGTTTCCAAAGAACAGGGAACTTAATAAATTTCAAAGCAATTGCCTGACAGTGTGGTTGCCCACTGTGCTTCCTACTCCCCCATGCATTTCCAACACAAACTGGTCTTTAGTTATTTTTGCTATTACACTTCTAGAATAGTTTTATTATGAGATACAGTACTGTGTAGCAGCCCTGAGCAACATCCTGGATTAGTGCTTTATAACACAAATTAATTATGAGTAATACTAACAGAAAGGAGATGGGTGAAATCATAATGCATACCTTAGGGAAAACCAGTGTGGCTTCATTTTGCCCGTGCTGTTGGAATTTATGAAGTGAATGGGTATAATTTTGTGAAGTCAGCTAGAAAACAGTTAATCTTTATTTCACTTTGAAGGTTCATTTAAGAAAAAAAAAGAATATTCTCACTTGAAGGAAACTCCCCTGCACTTGAGATTCAAGGGGACAAAAGAGCTTAATCATGGCTTTAAAGAATTCACTTATGTATGCATTATTCACAGAAACATAGTCAGTGATTTCATAAGGAACCAGACAATTAAGGGAATTCAACAAAAACTCAATAGGGGCCCTTAGCAGTGGCAAAGCCTGGATTTCTAAAAAGGTTTTGAGTCACAACTTCACCAGCTGATTTCTTCATGGTAAAGAAAGAGAGAGGGGGAGGAGGGAAGGGAAGAGAAGAAACTAAGAAAGAGAGGGAGGAGGAACGGAGAAAGGACGAATTAAGAAAAAAAAATAGCAAAATTACCCTACTGGAAGATCTGTGTTATGGAAACAAAAATATTTTTCTTAATATGAAATGAATTGTGATATTCTGCACCTTTAGTTACACACGAGAACAAACTGGATAATTTAAATATTTCATAAATTTAAATGACTGACTATCTTCTTAGATATAGCTGCTTAGAAACAATTCAAATGTTAAAAAGAAAACCAAAAGAAAAAGCACTCATCTTTTCACATTTGTCTGATGTTATCCTCTTTCTAAATCAAGAGACATCAGAAAGAATCTCATTCTAAAGGATATCGTCCTTTCATTTCTTCTTGCCTTGACCATGAAAACAATAATGATTGAAGATTGCTTGAACATTGCTAAATTATGACTGGAAATGTCAGGGTTGAGGGTTTGCCACAATCTCCTCTGGACCTTTCAGGTTATTGGTGATGTGTGTACTTTGAATTTTAAGGACTGCAGTGTAATAGTCCTCTCCCCGCAGGAGATAACTCTAAAGTAATTGCAACTGCTGCACATGATGTGATGCTGCTAACACCAGCTAGCAGGAATTGAGCCTGGCCTTAGAGGCTGGATCACCAGAAGTACCAATGAGATAGAAAACTTGAAATTACTAGTAAGGAGAAGGGAAACAGATAAGTGAAATCTGCAACAAGGGAAAAAAAGGCTGGATTAAAAAAAAATATGAAAAAAAAGGAGACAAAAGATGTAGATGCCATTTGGCAGGCACTCTGGAGTATCCTTTTTCTTTCAGACCTTCTGCAGTCTAGCACAGTCTATGTAATACCCAAAATGTGTGTGTGTGTGTGTGTGTGTATCACTTTTAAAAGCCTAATTTCAATGATCTCCTATTATCATGACAGAGACATCTTATTCTGATGGACAGAACATGGACTCCTGCATAATATTGTGGCTTTGTTTTTGTTTTTTNTTTTTTTTTTTGTTTTTTTTTTTTTTTTTTTTTTTTTTTTTTTTTTTTTTTTTTTTTAATATTCTACCTATTTTCTAATTGTCCATGACTTTATTGCTCTTTTGCCAGATCAGGTACTCTTTAGCTCCCAGGAAAACTTCCCACCATGACAACTTCTGACATTTTTTACATTAGGTGTCTAACATTGAAGGTAGAAACAACTTCAGTTTTGGCTGTGGGACACAGGTCAAGATTAATGGGTCACTAGCTGGATAATGTTTCTGCTTTTGAGTATTGACTGTTTGTCAGATCTGCTGAAGGGTATTACTCTCCTATCCACAATGCTTTGCCTAATTACATTCTTGTAAAGGAAAAATTTGAAGCATCTACCAGGGTAGCTAAAAAGTCACCTCATTTAGTGTAAACCTTGACACGCAGGTTTCTTCAGTGTTACATGATACTAATGAAAAATATTTTAAGTTAGTATGTCATATTTCTACCGCACAGCAACGGGGAGCTCCTTCTTTTGCAGAGAGATACCCCCACTGTCAAATTCCAGGGCCTCATAAATGAAGCTTAACTGATGCAAAGTGAGAAAGCTGTACTCGGTGGTGGTGGGGTGTGTAGGAGGAAAGAGAAGCTTTACCATGCAGCCAAGGAAAATGTGCCCCTCTGCTCCCCATCCCTTTCTTTAACCACAGACTAATGTACCCTTATTGTGGTATCAACAGCGTTTTGGGCATACTGGTTGTGACACCTCACGTGCAGACAGTGCCTTCGTACACACAAAGAGAACAAGGCACAGTACCTCCTCCAAACTGAGGAATTAGTTTGTATCTCTCCACAAGTGGATGTGTTTCATAAATTTTGCCAAGTGGTCAGCATTAGTACTCACCAACTGCTTTCTGCCTTTCATCTAGGCTCAAATCAACCCCCATCACTTGACAGCATCAGGCTGTCCTGTGAAACTGTTTAGCTAGCTACTGGTTTTGGTGCCCAGGCCTATGTCAATACTCCTTTGTGAATGTGCAGAGGTGAGTTAAAGTGGTTTGCCTAGGAGCTGCTGTTTTTAGAGCCTTATCATAAACTCTTTGTTTAAGTATTTTCACAGTGTACCTGGCTGCTTTTTAGCAGTCCAGTCTGAGTTTTGTACTGCCACAAAAATAAAGCTACTAGTGTCCCAAAGAGTTCATTTAATGCTAGTTTGCATATGTCTAATCAATGCTGACAGATAATAGGACAATGTTCTAGATGTATAGGAAGGTTCAAATGATGTATCTCCATTTAGAAAAGCATCTTCTTAGCTCTCTCCTGGGAAACATATATATATTTATATTATATTCTGCACTTAAATCTGGCTAAAACCTGCATACAAAAACACAATCAAGAAGATTAAGGGTAAAAACACTACACTTTGTAAGAGGCTTTTAATGAAGGGACGAAAAAACTAAAAGCACTGAAGAGTTTTTGTTCAGTATTCCTTCACAATGGTTTTAATGTGGGTTTGATGTAACAACTCTTATTGCTGTTATTCAGTGGCAAGTAATAGCACCTTACTAACCAAAACCTTAGTAAAGAAAACACCCATGGTACTGTGTCTTGCAAGGAAACATCTCTTGGCAAATTCAGAACCAGAAACAAGCGTCTCCTACAAGCAGAATTTGGTCTCCTTTTGAAACACATCTTACATCTCCTTCCAGTCAAGATGAACAGTTCATTTTCCATAGTTCTTAAGAACCACAGAGATTAACGGGAAAAACTAAAAACAATTAAAAAAATATCTGATAATACCATAAGAATCTGGAACAATCACCAAAATGGCCATCAGAGCTCTAAATAAACAGCTACACAGTCAGCTTTAAGTGCCAAGCAGTGAAGTCAGCTCAGCATACTATTTGTTCAGTTCTTTTCCTCCTATTAGATTGGTAGAATACAATCTCAAGAGACGCCTTCCAACCTCATTAACTTTGTGTTTCTTTAGTGTACCCACCAAAACACATGTATTCACCCCTTTTTCTTATACATGTACGTTTCAGAGTGCATTAAACAAGGAAGATGAAGAAAAATGTGTTTCAATTTATTCTGTCCAAAAAACCATTGTGAATAACAGACACAACCTGTAGGTATTTTTTAGCAGCTGATCTTCTAAGAAGTATTCAAGGCTGAGGTGTCTCCATTGTCTGTATCTCTATGACTTAGGAAGATTGGTGTTAACTTTGCCTTTCCCCTCAATACATATGGTAGATAATAGAATAGATATCGGTGGTGGGGAAGAAAAGCAAAACCAAAAAACTATGCGAAAATAAGTAGGAAATAGAGTGCAAGCTACTTTTTAAAATATTACCATTTCCAGAGTAGAAATAAAGCTAAAGCCAAGCTGAATTACTCTAGAAAGGATATTTGAAGGTCAACATTTTACATAGATACACACACAGACACATATATCATAAGTATCAGATGTTTTCTGTGTAATAATTAAGGTCAGATAAATGGGCTGACACATTCCTGCTACCATTATCCTCAGCATATAAATGCCGACTACCCTATTTAACATAATTATGCATGATTATCCTTTTAAAAAGTACCCTAGATTTAATATGCTTTAAATTTAAAATGACTTAAATATTGTAAGTTTTAAAATATGCCTATTCATTTTGACCAAAAATATTATTTCTCTGACTCTGTACTTTGCATTTTTAAATGATTTGTGTGCTTTAAATAGATAAGTTTTTTATAGTTGGAATTATATTTATGAGTAATAAAGTCTATTTTTTAAGACCCTGTTTCTGCAGGATATATCCCCATAATCCTACTATTAAACTTGTGAGAAGTCCTGTAACATTTGCTTTTCAGGCAAAAACATAAGATATTTCTCATTTAAAGTGATAGCAAGATATGTGATCAGATTTTTCAAATACAGATCTTCATCCACAGATTTTCACCACAATTGTGAAACAAAGAAAAAGTGAAATTAACTGCATTCTTCAGTGTAATAACTGTTTGTCTGAGCTTAAAGAAAATATTCCTGCCCCCACCTTTTCAGAAAGACACCACAAAATTAGCAAAAGTTATTTCTTTAAATTGTAGACTTCAGTCACTAAGTTTCTGAAAACTAGTGGAGTGAAAAAAAAGTCAAAGTTCTCACATTTATATGCACTTGGAAAAAAGAGGTGGGTCGAGGAAAAGGAAGATGACAAAACAGTTTCGGATCTTGCAGTGATAATGTTTGAAATCACACCTTTGATATTAGAATATATGTTACCAGACACTAAGGAATATAGACACAGATTAGAAGAGGCTTAGCTAAAAAGTAAAATTACTGAAAAGAAAATTGATTCTGCTTTACCTCAAACAAGTACAAGTATTTCAGTATCAGGCCTTCCAATATCACACCTTTCATCACATCATTCATAAAACAATGCTTAATACAATGGTTTCAAAACTGTAACAAAATAAAAATAATATTTGCAATTAATCATACACCAGAAAAAAATTACAAACAAACAAATAAGTTATAATAGAAAATTATTTTATATAAAATTTGTTCAACATTTCACATGGCAGGATTACAGGTATTCTTGAATTAGGTACAGGCCAAGATATTAAATTTTAATAAATTAATACTTAGGGATTATTTATTTTGTTTTTTTTTTTTTTTTTCAGATGCCTACCTTTGCTACCTCCAGGTTCTTCTGATAAAATTCATTCTTTCACACACCATTGTTTTTGGATACATATTATCTCTCCTGCATGC
>VXBJ01004566.1:18794-133224 GCA_013400055.1 Nycticryphes semicollaris | reverse complement strand
CAAGTACCCACAAATCATTAGTTTTATGGTCAGTTTCATCTCTTCTTTTCCCCTCTATCACACCTCCCAAATCTCACCTAAAATGCCTTATTGTCTTTAATTGAAAATTCTGGCCCTGAATCTTCAGATCTAGGTGCTCTAATATATTTTACTTTATATAACTAATTTGCCTCAGATCAACATATCCTATAAGAGTATCTATTTAATTTTTACCCTACACTGTCATCTTCATTCTCTGTATCAAATTTGTTATCTCTCTTATCTCTCCTTAGCAGAAGAGTATAATTAGTACTGAACCACCCCTGTAATTTGCTATAAACCGATTGCTAGAGGTCAAGAGGTTCACTTTTAAAACACAGTCGCTAAAGAAGTCTTTCCTTCTAATAGTTTTCAGGTGTAGCCAGAGACTGATATTAGTCCCACACCTTTGACTTGAAAGGAGTTTCTCATCCTTAACACCATACCTTACAAAAAGTCTCCACAAAATAAAAATAGTAAAATATTATTAATGCTTTTCAATAAGACTTTATTTTCCCACACTGTACTATTCTTTTAAAGAGAACCTTAACCAAATTTGTTCTTCAAGAGCAAGGAGAGGTGCTGCCATTTGCCATATTTTAAGTCATAAGCTGATAAAACTGAGAAAAAAACAACTCTATTATGCAGATACTTAGAGAAGATCAAATCGTAAATACCTTGTTCAGTAGATTATTTTTGGATTTAGAAAAGTAAAGTTCTGTGCTTGTGGGAAACAGTATGCCTCAAATTACATTGAAAAGCATCAGGGTCAACATCCTCTCAATTGCGGTCTTACATATGGTCCTGAAGGATGTTGTAATCTCTGCTTTTCACAAACTTGTTTCTCTTATCTTGTGGCATATTCAACTTCTGCTTGAGTGTTAACAATTGTTCCATACCATAAATATTTCTGGAGGGACTGTTTTGCTCAAAGAATTGTTAATGTATAACACATATATAGTCTTTTTTCCAATTTACTCATTTAAAACTTGCCTCTAACATTTGGAAATGAAAACTGTTACTCTGTAAAGATGCCAGAGAAACAGTGTTTTGAAGAGATTCCAGTCAACTTCCTGGTAAGCAAATGTCTAGCACATCATATCCACTCTAAAAGAGCAAGAAACAGGAAGGGAAAAAAAAAAGTCATCAATCTTCAAAATAATATTCAAATAATACATTATTCGATATGTCAAACAACTGCTTTTTATATTTTATATTTATGTAGACTTATATTTACATATAAATATTTCTAGACTGTCCAGGGGAATTGGCAGAAAGTTGTTTTGATAAACAACTTTGTTCAGAACTATGTTTTATGGTTTATTGAGGTATTTGGCTAGTGGTGAAAGTAACTCCAATGCATCAGATCACTAGTAGGAAGTGTATGGACCCTAGTCTAAGGACAGAGTAACCTCCTTGATCTGTGAAGTGTTTACGAGTATTAAATGGAACAGCTGCAGGAAGACTGTAAAAGGTACTCCAAACTGGGCACTGCACAGTGTCTATACTTCAGTGAGACTGGAACAAACTGATGCTTGAAGTGCCACTTCAGAGTTGTGCTCTAAATCTGTCAGAGAGATTTCTTCCACAGTTTCACATAGTCCATTGAACATCCTACCTACCATGTCATAGCGAATGCTAGGATAGGTCTCTTTCTCTGATGCTTTTGTAAATGACAAATACACTCTCCATGCATCTATCTCTAAAGTCACGTTGTTCATTCCAGAAAGCAAACAAATAAATATTTTTAAATTAAAAAAACACATCAAAATATTTCCACAGCATTCTCCATTCCTTATTTTTTTTACTATTGCTTCAATTGAATGTTTTTATGCTTATGAAATCTTTTTTCCCTGACAAATCGTTATCTTTTTTTTTTTAATAATAGTTCTTCAAATTATCAAAAATATATTAATTTTTTAAATCTAACTCATGGCTTTTGAGAACCATCGTAAGGCATCCAAACCATCAGAATGGGCCTTCAAAAAATGTCAGTGGCTGAGATCCAGTCCCTTGTGGTTTGGTAGGTGCAGAGAGGAAAGGCAGTAAAGCCTAGGGATGCTCAAATGGGTTGTTTGTATTAAAGGAACAGCATCAGGTTTCAGTGCTCTGGACCTTGTTAAGCTGTGCCATCTTTTAGCTACATATGCATGGGGGAAGAAAAAAATACATTAGTCGCAGATCCATTTGAGACATAAACCTGGCACACTTCAGAGTGACCTTAAAGTGATTGCAAATATTGAACTACTTTTTGTAAAGTATGGATGGCTCATTGACTAAGGGTTCTGAAAGCCTGTCAAAAACTGCTGACATTCCAACAATGACCTTTCTGCCTTCCAGGTCCCATGGAAGGCACATACAGCTTGCTCTGCAAGGAAGAGAAATACAGAGGTGGTAGTCTAAAAACTTCAGAGCTCGAGCATCAGCTTGTTGCTCCATTGAATTACTAGCATGACAATAATGAGTCAAAAGATGCACATGATTCATTAATGTACATTAAAACATGGCAAGATTTGACATCAGGAGATAAACCGTTGTCAAACCGGTCCAGAAAAGAAACCACAAATCGTTATCTTTTTTTTCCCCTCTGAAGCTTTCTTTTTTATTCTCATAGATTTTTTTATTTTTTGGGTTTTTTTGTTTTTTTTTTTTTTTTCCCTCCCTTAGACCAGTTTATACCGGAAAGCATAGAGCCTACAAATCACATGCATTTGTATCTTCCCTACCTACCTACTCTTCCCTGGTGCTTTGGAAAATACACTTACATATTGAAAAGCTTTCTGTGATAGACAGAGAGGTCTATATGGGAAATCTCTATGCTTTGCAGAACAAAACAAAATGCCACAGACACCCGATGGGTTCATATTATAAGTGATTGTTCTGTCAATGGCTCTGGCTTAGAACTCATCTGACTTGTGACTCTGCAACCCATGCTATGAGACTATAAGAAACTTTGTCCTTTCTGGTTCATCTTGGAGACTGATTCATGTAAGTAGGTGGGCTATGAGTTTCAGCTCAGTTCCTACATTTAACTTCACTCTAATGCAGGATGCGCTGTCCCAGTTTCATCACTACAAAAACATTAGGCTGGTAGCTGGTTTCACATTTCTCTCTTGTACTCTGTTTAGTGCTTTCCACATTTCTGTGCTAGCTAGAACCTCATCACACAGTAATTCTGAGTGAACAAAACCAAAGCCAACCTTTTGACAGGAAATACAAGCACATTCCAGAGTAACTGCAATTGTGAAGATCTTAATTCTTTTATTCTTTTATTTACTGGTTTTGATGTAAAAACAAGTTTCACATAAATGTTGCATTCCAATCTGTTCAAGATAACCTACACCATCTTTCCAATATCATCTCCCCAGACTGTTATCAAGGCCCAGGTTAGCACGCTATTTCTGCACAGCTTTATAAAGGGAATAACTGTATCTGATGTTATAAAGTTCTGAATGACAGAACTCCAAATAATGTCTCACAATAAAAGATAATTGCAGTCCATTGTCAATCCATGTAAAGCTCCAGATATCCTCAAGTTGTTTCTTATTCCAAACTATAGTCAAGGAACTACAAACATGCATTCATTCTGAGACCATTTTCATTCCTCTGTTATTTCCCATAAAAGCTAATGTTTTGTCATAATTGATAAGTGTGTGTTGCTAACAGCTACCTAAACAATCTATGCTTTTTCTTGAACTGAGGTAAAAAGCTCTTTGCTATTGCTATCATTCAGCTCAAAATAAAGTACAGATGGCATGAAACGTATTCAAACACTTTCATTTATCCTGTGTCCTCCGTAATTCTACTATTAGAAGAAAAATATTAACACTGATGAAAAGGTTCGGTTCCCAAAGTGATTTTTTTAGTACAGGAAGAAAAATAGAATATATTTATTTAAGGACAAATCTTTTTCTTGAAAGTCTGTCAACTGAATTTCCTCTTTCTGTTCTTTTCTTTCCTTCTTTCTTCTTCCTTCTTTCCTTCCTTTTTTTGGCTCTTTCCTCTTAAATATCCTTATATTGTTATTACCGTGTTTATTGCTGTCAGTAGATAAGAAATATCCACATCCCCAACAAAAAAAAACCCAGACAACTCTTCTACCATTTTTAAAGGGATTTCTGCAAGACAGTCGTCTGAGAATTAACTCACTAGAAAATTACTCTTTTCTGCAGCTGTTTCTGAATCAATAACCTTTTATGTGAGTATGACACTGTAGATAGATGTTTCACTGACGTCTTAGTCACTGCTTATAACCAAATAAATGAATGCTTCTATATGTAAATTAAATATGCACACTGTTGGGTTGTTTGGGTTTTGTTGTTTTGAAGATAAAACTAGGAGTGGGGGATCAGTACTGGAGTTTCAGCTGAGCTAGAAATCTGTAAAATTACAGGCGTCGTTCTCTTCCCTATTATTTTAAACCTGAAAATTAGGCCCCAGAACTAGTTGAATTGTTCACCATTATTTTATATTTTACATACTGCTGTATGACCCATTTCATCTACCCACACAACCTGTCATTGTATAGCATAAAATGTCTCTAAAACTGTCTGGTTTTTTTTCCCTGAATATAGAGGTAACTAATAAAGTTCCAAAATTTTGTTAGATTAGTCCTCCTTTTTGCTATTTTCTTTTAAACTCTCCCTGCATTATCAACTGCATGTACAATGACAATGGCAAAAAGGAAAACCCCATGATTTCTAATTAAGGGTTTCAACACTAGCTCTTCTCTGCTTCTGCACAGAGACAAGGAGCACCATGTGTTGATTTTGCCAATGCCTGGCCAAGTCTTCCTATATCTGCGCTCCAGGTACTGATTCAATCTGCCTAAGAAAACTCATGTTTCCACGTATACAGAATTTGAGAGGGGATGGTAGGAAGGCTTGTACTTCAGGTTCAAGTAGTTCTTTGTCAATAACATACTGAGTAGACAAACACAAAGAAAATTTCCACCTCTTTTACCAGTTATTCCACTGGTGTAAAATTTTGTTATGCAATGAAGTGTTTTAACAATGCAACATTGCTAATACACACCAACTGGTAATCTGGCCTACTATGTGAATAGCTGTAAAACGGTTTGGGGTGGTTTCAGAGCTGCCATTTTTCACTTCAGGTTTGGCTGCATTCCTGTGATAAGAAATCCTTCTATACAGAAAATTTGGTGCCTCCCTTAAATACAACACAAAATACATTAACTCAGCACAACCACCAAGATTGACATAGCTTTTCTCCCAGAATGCAAATTCCAGCTCTAACTGCATTAGAGCTTTATTAATTTCTCAGTGTTTCCAGCATGGTTTACTGGCATACTTTCGCAAGTCATTAATTGTGCATTCTGCCACTCTAGCTTTAATGACATTGTAATTTATACCCAAACTGCTAGAGAAATGAACTGTAAAGTACAGTTTTCATTAAACAGCCTGAAAAAAAAGTAGTAAACACACAAATAAATACTTACTAATAAATGAATTAATCACAATAATTTCAAAACACTGGAAATACCTCAAGACACAAAAACCCCAAAAAAGATAGAATACAAATGGAAGTGTAAAAACCAAATTGACATCATGGGCAAAATAAACCACCATGAATTCTCACCAAGGATTTCCATCAAATAATTTTTGTCTTATTTTAGAACTACATGAACACTGGAAAATTGAATTTCCATTTATTTTGAGTTTTTTTCCCCATAGTACTTCCTGGACTTATATATAGTAAAAAAAAAAAATATTGAAAAATCTCTCATGGATGCTTTTATATTTATTTTTTTTCCTTTTTCACCACCTCCGAAATATTAAATAAAGATAAAAAAAAAAAACTTTCAACCTTTTCTCTGAGTGTGGAAGTTGTAGTTTGATAGAAATATTAAAAAACATAGCAGAGGTCTTACAGTATAACAGCATAGACATTCAATAACCCAGGAAGACATAATATATAGCAGGAACTAGTTAGAATGAAAAAAGTACAAAAAAACCCAAAACAAAACCAGAACCTTTCTGGCTACAAACTCACAAGCTGAATTGGGAAAAATACATTTAACAAATAAACAGAGCACATCAGCGCTGAATAAATAGCTTCTCTTGATTTAAGGAGTCCCCTCCCAAAGTTACTTTGTGTCAGAATGAAATCAAACTGGGCAACAACATTTTGGGGTTTAAGCAAATTCAGTGTAACCAAAGTGACTATGCACGTTACCAAAGTGAATTTCCTCAAGACATTTTTCAGAAGGTTATTTTGGGGCTATTGCCTTCTCTGCCTCGAGATAAAAATTGGAAAGGACTCTTATTTCTTCTCAGTCTGAAATGCTGTGTATCAAACCCATCACCTTATATGACACATTTCTACCTTCACCTTTATTCTCAGTTTAATGCCTGAGATTCCCTTTTGCAAATTCCTTCCAAAGCCCTCCTGTCTAACAATAACAACTAGCAGATACAAATTACATTGTAACAGTTTCTTTGTCCATATATACGATATTATTATTGTATCTTTACCTCTATTAGTTTTATTCTTTTTCTGAATGTCTCTGAATTTGTTTCAAACACTTGATCTTGCCTTTGAAAAATTTTTGTTTTGTCTTTGACTGCCATTATATGATCTCCTTCATAAAACCTTAATTTTTGCTTACATTAGAGTACTTATTCAGCAATTGAGTTTGAGTTGCTTGAGTGACTTCACACATTTCTACTTTTCTGTGTTATTTATTCAATTAAAACCCTCTGGGGTTTTGTTGTTGTTGCTTTTGGGGTTTAGGGGTTTTTTTGGGGGGAAATCAGATCTGGGGTTTTGTTTGTTGTTTTGTGGGTTCTTTTTGGGGTGGGGTAGGTGTATTCATCATTCTCTCTAGTGGAATACTTCACTCATCTTTCTAAACTCTTGAATTCTTTTCTGGCTCCATCTCACAATTCCTTTACTATTTTCCTTATAGTTCCATTTCCCTTGCATTTTTCCCATGTCTTTCCCTTTTCTCATCATGACACTGATTCATCTTTATATTTCCCTATTCATCAATTCTGGTATCATCAGTATTATCAACATTACTCTTAATGTCACTTTTTCACTTTAGCTATTAATCCTTTTTTTTCTACTTCATCTTTTCATGCTCTAGAAATTCCTGCAGCTTTCTTTCGGAGGCACCTATTTCTCACTGGAAAGCAATTTAGAAGAGTTTGGAAAAAGAAAGCATTCTAAATAAAATAGAATATTATTTATATTTGGTTTTCCTTGTTTTGTGCAGGCACCAGCTGCTGTTCTTGTGAATGGAGCTATTAGGAAGTTAGAAGTGTCAGAAGACAAAAAAGGAATAAATTTGAATGGAAAGACATTTTTAAATCATTCTAAAAGCACAAAGGACAAAAAAATAGATAAAATTCTCAAACTGAAATAGATTCCAAACTATTATGTTATTAACAACATTGATTATTAAGATATCCAAGCCCTTGGCTAAATTTTTAGAATTTTGAGGAGGAATGAATTACCAAAAGGAATTATATATTTGATTAATGGCCTGATAATATGCTAGAGTAGTTTTTTAAAGGGGATATTTTCTTAACTCTTCATTAATCCTCTTGCAGCTGGCTACCTCCCTTATACCATCCAAGCTCTAATGTTTTTCCTACGAATACTGTGTTTATAGGGATGACTATTTTTGTTTTCAGGAACATTTTCTCATTTGTGAGAAGAAAATGGGACATGTCTAAAAATTTTCACATCATTCATAGCACATCATTTGTTCCTTGTTTTATAGTTACTACTTTTTCTTCCAGAAGTAAGCCATTACCAGACATTTCAGAATTAAAAGATCATTTATTTCTGAAGTCATTGCCAAAATTCCTTTTAATCATCAAGTTTTGTCTTCATAAAAGGCTTTCAGGTTTACTGGAAAATTAAACTTTCACTGCATTCACTGAAGGGCTTTTGAGAAAGACATTATCCTGAAGATATAAATCCAATTATTCAATTCCCACTAAATTAGCACAGTTAAAGTTGGCGCTATACCTGAGGGGAGTTATTTCTACATTTCCAAAAAAGGAAAGAGAACAGGACACAGTAGAATCTACAATAAAGGAAGAGGAAGACAAATATTGGATGTTTGTATTCTGGGAAAGCTTGGAGACATAGCTGAAACCTGCAACAGCCTCAATTCTTAATAAGGATGAGATCCAAATTCCGGTCTCTAAATTTTGTAAGCTCTCTTATCCAGACTGATATTATTTGGACTTTTTTTCTTTTCTTTTTTCATTTTGTTGTGGTGGTTTTTTGTTTGTTGTTTTAGTTAGAATTTCAGATTGTTCAAAATTTGAAGTTAACTGCATTTTCATAAGTCATTTTTAACTACTTATTAAAAAAATCAATCCATTGGATAGCAAGTAAACCTGATAATTTATTATTCCAATGGAAAAATTTCTAGGAATTAAGAAAAGCTAAACACCTGGACAGATCAATCATAAGAGATCAAACAAACTGTCCTGATCTAAAGAAATCCTCATTAACCTCTCCGAGAGTCAAACATAGATACAGATTAAGCTAGTTTTCTTTCATATTGGTTTTTCTTTCAATTATGCCTGGAAAGCCAGATATTGGGATCCTATTGACAGGCATGTGATGGAGAAGGCTTTGAAAGAAAAAACTACTCAAAAAACAATACCAAGGTAAACGGATCTCTTACCCATATTTAACAAGTACCCAAATTCAAAACTACTTCCAAACTGTAGAAAAGAGTACATAATTTGGAAAATGAACACCCTTCTGAATTTTAGCCATATGAAAGAGAATACATTAAAGTTTTTTACAGAAATTCCGAAAAAACCCCAATTATTCAGCCAGAAGGCAAGCACTTACTATATTTTGAAAAAAAAATAATTAAATGTAAGAGCTGAAAACAAGTCATATGCTTAAATTATAGGCTAGACATAGGGAATGGGTTTAATTTAAAATAACTCCAGATACCTGCAATGCAAATTTCAACATCTCATCTAGTTTTGTTTCCTTTTAAATGTAACAGAGTGAAGTAGATCTTCCCAGGATTCATTTGATCAACCCTATTTGAGACACCTTTTTTAAGATTGTGTACATTGTGTCTAGAAACAATTACATTTCAAGTGGCAGCTGATTGTGATTATTGTATAAGATAGTATACCTGAATATTGTCCAAATAGATTTAGGAATGGTAAATTACTCATTACCATAGTATTCTCTGTGAAAATACCTCCATTCTTAATAATAAATCCAGTGAAGCCTCGTATAGGCACATATGGTATTCAGATCACTTTAAAATTAGACTACAGTTATTTCTGAAGCTGTGTGGGGAGCATGGTATCAGTCATCAAGAAAATTTTTGGAAGAAAGCTGGAGACCTTCTGCATGTACAACACATTTTATAGTTTGTTATGGTTCTTTAACAACAAAAAAAAAAATCAGATTTGGATCTGAGTTGCACCAAAATACATGGAATTTGCAAGCTCAGATTTTGGTTTAACTTTAACCCTATGCTTTTTACAGCATAATAGAGACTAACTATCCATGCACTGAAATGGATCATTTTTGGTTACTTTTTTTCTGGGCTGTAAAAGGGAAAAACAAACAAGAAAGAAGTGTACTTGTGTGCAATCTCTGAACCACTCAAGAAGAACAGTTTTTAGATTAAAGTCGTTTCATGATATTTTTTCAGAAGTTAAACTTAAACTTGTGGCAGAACAGAAAATGGTTCTGTTACCCTAAAAACCACTGACATTTTAATTATAAGGAGTACATATTGACCATTGTGATTCATTGTAAGGTTTTTCTTTGTGTGGTGAAGCTGAGATTATTCTTTCTACCAGTTTATAAAGCCATTAGTCAGTTCTTCAGCCACTGCTTTCAACTTTAGTCCATGTTGGAAAATGGCACCATACAATTTAAAAGAATGTGATGGATACAGATGTGTAAATGAGCAACTTGCACATATGCATTAGGACAGGAATTACTGCCTTCAAGAGGCAATTTTATACAAAAATGTGATCAAACCCATTTATCAGAGGAAGAAGGAAAACCTCAATGGATCTAAAAGTATTTAAGCTCCCCATATGCAGGTAAACCCATTGAGCAAAGATGAGCACAAGTTAAAGCTTCTCCAAACAGTATATCTAATTACTCTGCTTTTATTCATAAACATGTCCATTTCAGTTCTGCTAGGTATAAAATGCATTTTTTACAGGAGTTAGCTACTTTTTAAAGTTTACACTTTGGGCCCCTGCTGAATCATAGGGGTGGATACAACTTGTTGATGCAAAGGTTCTCAAACAAAATCAGTGCTCTACTTAGATATAAACCTTGGTGGAAATGTTTAAATCAGAATCTATCTCAAAATGCCTGTGGAAGTAGCAGTATTCTAATTCAGTGTTTTATCACAGATCATATAGCAAGATAGCAATTAATAATTCAGGAAGCCTAGAAATAAGTTCCTTTGTTACAGTGTCCATTGCCCTCCTTCTTCAAGCAATCCCTACCACATTCTACTTTTTGCAAAGTAATCAAGATCCATAGTTAAACAAGCTTTCCTGTTACAAGATAGCTATCAGAAAAGTGAAATTTTGAAACTAAAAATGTCTAATTAGTTTCCACTCTGAACTGATTCAATTTACACACCTTTAACCCACATGTAGATGAAATAAATGGGTACTTTGGACAGTACATTCTCAGGGATAATAAAGCCCGAGACAACTCTGTCTACACCAAAACCTTAGAAAGTCTTTTTGCAGTTACTATACATTTTCTGACTCTTGAGCATTTTCGTCTCCACTTTTGTATCATTTACAACCAGAAACTGAGACAGCAAGATACCCTTGTTTCTGAGAGAATGTTGAACATAATATTCATGTGTTCACTTTGTAGCAATAGTTGAATCTTGCTGCAGAAAATGCTGCCAGCATAGGAGACAATACATTTGTACAGTCACTACTGAGATTATTATTTATTTTATGAATTATTTTATTATATTTTAAAAAAAAGACCTAATTTTTATTATGTTTTTATAGTTCCCTTGTATGGGTAGTTCACTAATTACGTATCAGAAATTATTATTGGCTGTGCGATGCTCAATTTTGTGAAGTTAATTGATATGGTATTATATTTGCCTTTGTAGTGCTGTTCTGCTTCATTCCTTTATCTCAAATAATGCTCTTTGAAATCGAAGTTTTGAAACTGCAAAGCTCCTTACTCCTCATCAAATACTTTTGCAAATTAATAAATCATTCAATGGTAAATGTTCTCTTATAATGGGTTTTCTTCAAAACAGACAGTTGAAACATTTCAAAATATTGTTTCAAAATGTTGAGTGTAAGTCTCAGAACATATTAACATTTAAATTATTCTGAAAGTTCTTCATCATAAACATAATGAGGACAGAACTGGTTCATTACTAGAGTAACAGGTTAATCAACTGATAACTTGATCTCTTCCTTAGAGAAAGGGTGTCTAAAATTTCAATCTATTGAAAATAGGTTTTGATAGAGTGAAGGTTAGTAATTTGAGGAAAGTATGATGGACTTTGCAACCTACTATTTGCTTTGGCTACCTAAATAACCAAGAACTGCAGGCAATAATATTCCCTGTGCTAGATACAGCTTCATAACACCAGTGTTAGATTAACAATAGAGCTCTTCTGAGCCACCAATTCGTAAGGTAAGGTCAAACCTCAGTCAATGTGTAACAAGTTATTTAGAACAGGGAGTTTCTGGAGTGCAAATTTCAGGTTGATTCGAAGGTTCGGTTGCAAACTATTAAAATCAGTATAGATTAAAACCAGCATTTTTTGTTTCTTTGATGTGTTTATTGCAACAGTGCCTTTCCAGCTGCATAGTGATTTGTCACCTCCATAATTTTCTACACATAGTGGAAGGAAACAAAGTAGAGACCACCCCAGCTACTCCCAAAGCATGAATTCAAGCTTCAGAGAAAAAACATACGCATAAGTGGCCAAATCAAGTCAGACAACCTTCCTCAAGTCAAGGAAAAAGAACAGAAATCAAAGTTAAATATACCCCTTGAGGGGACAGAAGAACAATGTCCTCTGAGGGCTGGTGAAAAAAAAAAGAATAAAAAGGATAAGTGCTTTAACTCTGAGTAGACTTTAGTTTTAATAGGTTTGAAATGCTAAAATCTTGTGACACTATACAAGTGAAATATGACAAAAGTTTTCTCACTGGGCATGCCGGCCAGTGTTAAACATGTCACTTCTCAAAGGTCACCTGAAGGTAAGCTGTTGACACTATACTGACTGCTTTATGTTGAGGAGGAAAGAATAAACAAAATCAATTTTTTCAGTGATATAGACGGTAAACGACATAGGAAGCAAATTGCTCTAAACTGAAATAATTTTCACTGACACAGCACAAACATTGGGAAAAAAAATAATAGTGTATGGAAGTGAAATCTGTCGATAACAAGGCACATACTTCCACCTTTGAGCCTAAAGAGAATATCCTGCATTTATTATCCTTGAAAGGAGGAATGATTCTGATTCATTGCAATGGCAGAGGTCTATCCATATCTAATAGTCAACATGTCATAGTAGAACTATCTCCAGTACCCATTAAGAATGTCTAAAGCACATGCAAATTCAGTATCATAAGAAAAAGATTCTCTCAGATACTTAGAAAAGATAGACAAGTCTTTCTTTGGTCACTCCCATAGTGATTCCATTAGATTGTAACTGATCAACAATAGATGTTGTAGGAATGTAGCCTCAGATTTTTATTAGAGATATCCAGATCAAATATTAAAATAAAACAAATTTAAAAGTAGCAAAGGTGATGTAGCTTATGTATAAGTCAGTTGCAAATGAATAATATTTTTGTGACAATATGAATATACCATGGGAACTTACTGTTATCCTATATTAGATTTTGGAACATAACTCTTTCCTGGATCAACCCATCTGTGTGTTCTTCGTTTCTTCTGGCTAAAACCAGTTCAGTGCATGGCTCTTCTTAAGCTTCATTAACACTTTAAAGAAGAGCAGGTGAAACATTCACCTGTTACAAATATCTGAGTTAATAACACCATCTGCTTTATAAATGGATTGTTAGATTAGATAAGGCTGTTATTGTGTGCACCTGGACAGAAAGTGACTGGTATGTTATTTTATGCTTTAGTCCAGTTTCTGAGAGAGCAGAAGCAATTCAAGTGAAACATGACTGTGAGTATGATGGCAGATATTTACCTTTTCAGTGTCTGGAGGTTTGTTTAAATATGCTTATTATGCCTGGCTACTTATATCACCATGGAAATGTATTTTTTTTTTCCCTGTTTGATGTGTTATTAGTCACTAGATTTACTAGTGTGATGTTACTCTTGATCCATAACAGTAGACTTGAGTATGACAGCAATGAATATTAGTCAGAGGGCAAAACTGCTTTACTTTTTCAAGTAAATATAAATGCTACTAACATCTAGAGAACATTGAAGACTCATATATTTCCAATAATGAATTAAAAACTGCCACATATTATCAAGTTGTAAATAATGTAATATCTTAAAGAACTAGAGAAGTGAATTCTCCATGGATACTTGTATGAATGCTTCTGAAAATCTTTCTTTAGTCCATGACTTTTAATTAAGGCTGAAGACAGTAGAGTGCATGGGAGCCCTTTGCACTAATATTCTGTTAGGTAAACAGTCTGCTGGTGGTAATAAAGTAAATATTTTTAAATCTGTATTTCAGATAAGATGCTTTAACTACTGTAAAATGAAATGTTTTTATTTCATTGCCACTGTATGATGGAATGTCTTTCTCCAGTGTGAGAGTGCTGTCTTTTGTCAGGGCTATGAGCAGGAGAGCTATGCAGAAGAGATATGTAACAGCACTAGTGGAGCCAAAGTGACTAACTTTATTGGTTTTTTCACAGATTTTGTACTCAGAGTAAACGTTTACACTCATTGATACAATGGTCTGTCTAAGTTTTATCGCTGTATACAAGCTCATCCATAATAATTGTAAATAACCAGGACAACCAAAAGAGCTGACCAGACAGTATGAGATCACCAGAAATGATTGATTAGAACTATCTGAAAGAGAACTGTCCAGGCACAAAACTACTTCTGCTGATATTTAAGGTGCTAGATCTGTATCTGTGGCAATGGCTGTGCTCCTCTTCTTCCTCCCCACATCCCAGATGCAGCTGCGAGACTACATATGTATTTTCTAGCTCTAAGACAGCTTAGTGTGTTCCTCAGTAGTAGGAAACTTCACGGAGCTTCAGTGGGTCTGATTTTCTGTAGGACCTTGGTGGAGCTTGTCCAGTAAGAGCAGAATACTTGAGTAATTTTCTGGCTGTTTACATTTCTAGCTAACATTATCATTTCAAGGGAAATCTAAATCCAGTGAAGTAAGGTGTATCACGATGCAAACAAAGGCTCAATGATTACTAGTAGCCTTGAGGACTTGTAATGGGACATAGTCAGAATTTCTGTACTTGGCTAATTCAGTTTTACTCTTTAGTCCTTTGTCATTCACCCCACCTATGTTTTTTCTTCCTGTTCTTCAATAGGCAAATATGTTAACACTGAAGTAAGAATTATGCCTAATTTAATTAATACTTTTTTTCATATTTTGTAAATATATTCCTTTCCATGACTTTTCTTCCCTGAAATCCTCATGCTACTGTGGTGTTCTGGCTATGCCATATAGGAGGGTATCGATATCATGCTTTCTTAGTCATTTTTCCTGAACAGAAGTTGACCATTGCTAAATAATCTGAGTTAATTATTTAACATGTATCTGAGCTATACAAACTTCCGATACATACGAAAAAACCAGTGTGTGCTACCAAATAAAAAACTTCCCTGTAGCATTTAAACCCTTTTTCATGTTTCTTGCTAGAACACAAAAAGTAAGGAAGAGATAAAGGTAACAAATTCCTCAGCTTCAGAAAACATAACTTAACTTTTGGCTTGCATGTTTTTATATGGTGGTTTTTTATGAACATAGGCACCTCAATAGTGTACCATTAGGTATGTGAAAGGAAACACAATATAGAAGAGAGCCTTTTGCTGTCTTGATTTTAATAGATGTTAAAGAAACTAAAATGATGTTAGTTTGTATTTAAGTGGAGCTAACCCAAGTATCAGTTTTGAATGAAACTACAGCAAAGCAGAAGAAACCATGTAAAAGATTCTGGCTCAAAGAGTGATTCTCTGCAGTGCTACATA
This sequence comes from Nycticryphes semicollaris, assembly GCA_013400055.1. NCBI lineage: Eukaryota > Metazoa > Chordata > Aves > Charadriiformes > Rostratulidae > Nycticryphes > Nycticryphes semicollaris. The sequence continues at coordinate 118,017 of VXBJ01004566.1, read as the reverse complement.
CTGCAGGTGCCACTGCCACAGCTCATAAACTGTGCAGCTGTCATCCCTATTGAAGAAGAATCAAACAGAGAAAGAAAAGAGAAGAGAGCTGAATAAAATGGACATAAATTAAAATTAGAAGTATTTATGAGCAACCAAGTCCTAGACAAAATTCCATTTATATGCAAGATTTTATTCATTTTAATTGACACTTGTTAGATCTAATAATTCATACAAATATATAGATGTGTAACAGTTGTGTGTCCTGACTACATCAATGTTTGAAAGGGTTTTAGGAGTCACTGCATCTCATTTGCAGAAGGGTCCTTCAGTTCGTGTATAACCTCATGAACAGATTGGGGATCCATTTTCTCCAAGGTACTAGAAATCATTATGGAGAGGAATCTGGATTGTTATTCTTACTTTGTGGTGGTCTTTGAAAACTAAATATACTCCAAAAGCATGTTTCCATATTTCTGCCTGTTTTCTTTCAGTTTTAAAACCATCTCCTTACTGAACCAGTTTACAAATACATTCATGCCTGGTATGCAGCACTACCTTATTAGCTTGCTTCTAATTTTTCCCTTTTTTTTTTTTTTGGGGTTTTTTTTTTTTCTATTGACACATTTACTTAGCACTCAGTGCACTGGACCCTTGTAGAAGCACACAGAATTCCAACGGAAAATGAATTCATTAGGGTCAGCGTTCTTACCAACTATAACAAGCAGCTGATTAATATTTGCAGTTTTTATGTCTCATAGTGTTACCAGTACAAACTCATATGGACCATGATTTAGAACAAATTTTCCCCCCTTCTTCATAATCTTGCAGTAAATTAAAAAAAAAAAAAAAAAGAGGGGGGCGCTGAGAGGGAATAATATACATACCAGTATTTCAAAATAATACCAGCTTGTTTATTAGTGACCTGGCTGCTTACAGAAATGACAGATACTCATGTGAACCAAAATCAACTCAGAACAGTTTCATACCAAGAATCAGTATGCGAAAGTGCAATCAGAGCACTGCTTGTGTGCCTCTGTATATAATAATACTTAGCGGTGGGAAAACAATCTTACAAAATACCCTTGGAATCTGATTTTTTGCAAATAAAACACAAATGGTCTCAATGGTGCCTCTCAGTATAGTTCTAACTGAAAGGCCAATTAGCTAGTATTTTAGAGATGCTTTCAAGATGTTTTGATTTTTTGCTAACTTTGTCAAATGCTCTTTCTGCAAAACAGCCTGATTGCACTTCCAACTAAGGTTGATATAGCAGTTTCCTTCAAAATATTTTTGATGGATATTATGAAGCAGAAATCTCCTGTATTCATGTATTTTTCTTGCTGATTTATCACTTTATCTAATCATTGATTAATCTGAAGATTAGCCACCTACAGGTGACCAAACTGGGTACCTGTGAGAGTTTTCATTCAGAAGCTTGTGTACAGTAACAAAAAAGCATCTGTTTCAAAGCTTAAAAGCCATAACATGAATAACAGCTCTGATATTCCTTATGGTTTCTGCGTACCAACATACCTCTTACTATCTTCAGCCTCTTGCTCTCCATAGTTATGTGTGCCTGGAACAGCTTTGAAATGCAGGGGGTTATTTTTTACAGTCCTGTCAGAAGAGCTAGGGCCAAAGTGACATAAATCTAGTTGTTCCTGCATTTTACCTAATTTGGGAAGGGTTGCTTGCTTTTTCATTTTTTCTAAAGATTCATGGAATAATTTAGCTTGGAAGTAACCTCAAAAAGTAACTGATCCTTGCTTAGCCTGAAGCCACACAGTTGTTCTAGCTTCTCCTAGTAGGTCATGTACTTCAGGTCCCTGATCATCCTGGTGACCATCCACTGGACTCATTCCTGTCTGTTAACCTCTGACTTGTACTGTGGGATCCAAGAGATAACACAGTAGTCCAGGTGTAGTATCACAGGTGCTGAATAGAGAGGAATAATAACTTCCACCACTCTGCTGCCTGAACTCTGCCGCTATGACCCACTACGACGTTAGCTTTCATCCCTACAGGAGCACACTGCTGACACATACTCAACTTATTGAGAACCAGGACACTTAGTTCCATAATGCAAATCTGCTTTCCTGCCAGTCTGCCCCTAGTTTCTACTAGTGTGTGAAATTCTTTGCATGTGTTGACCTTCGTGAGGTTTTTTTCAACCCATTGCTCCAGTCTGCTGAGCTTCCTTTGATTGACAGCCCTCCACAGAATATTGACCATGCCTTCCCAATTAGGTGTCACCTGTGAACTTGCTGAAATTGCACTCTGCTTTGACACCCAGTTTAATAATGAAGATATGAAGCATCATTGGCCTTTGAGGAATGCCATTCATAACTCACTGCCAGGCACACTTTGAACTTTTGATCGCTACTCTTTGACCTTGCATCCATTTCAATATAGAAAAGAGAAACTTTCTGCAATCTCAGAAAAATACTGAATACTTTGACTTTGCTTTTTATTATTAATTTATTCCAAAGAAATAAATGATATGCCAGATTTATTCCATTTATATATAATACAGATACTGGACAGTGCACTTTTTAGTAATATTAAGTCCTGAAAAAGATCAATTTAGCTTCAGTGTTCCCCCTTTGAGCAAATTCTCTTGGAAGCAAATTTTAAAGAAGCTCTGGCATTAATTTGTGTTTGTGAAGGAATAATCCATTTCACTGCTGAGTTATTTCATGTGTTTATTTTCAGCTGAATCAGTTAATCTCATTAAGGAAAACATATCTACCTAGAAGCCTTGGTATAAAAGTGCTCAAACTGCTTGAATGAACTGATAGGACTGAATAGGGGAAAAAAAAGATTTCCAAACTGGTAGTCTCTGTCTCAGTATACAATCTCTGACAACGGAGGACTTGGGAGGAAAATATAAGAACTCTGCAGTAGGCAGATATTGGATAATCTTTCCTACCTACATTTTCTCCTGATATGTGATAGTCAGGAATGAGTTTACAGTTTGAAGCATTGAGGCTCAATATCTCAGCGTATTATGTTCTTGAACTCAAAAACTTTGGTGGTGAGTTCTGCAGTACAGCCACAGAGTACCTGAAATATACTGTCTTTCTCTGAATATTTGAACTTTCTCATTTTAGCTCAATATTCCTTTATATGTCTGGAAGTATGAAGTACATACTCCTGCAGAACATGTTATCTGGACCACACATTTATACATCTTAATCAAAACCTTATTTCTTTCTAGAAGAGTATTGAAATTTTCACAGAAAGTGTTGCATTGGGTCACAGATTTTTCTGGACTGTTCAAACAATTTCCATAAAATGACAGGGCCAGGCTGCACAAGTAATACAGGTAAGATTTTAACTGTTAGTTTATTTAAGATCCCTGTAAAACTTTTGGGATTATTCTTTATCACATTCCCTATGTAATCTAATATCCTGTTGAAGGGGCCTTTTCCTGCTATAGTCATATTAGTCTGAGCTTCTCTGTGGGTTATTTTTAGGAAAAAAAAATATTTTTATAACTCTGTCACCTAATAATGAAGAAATGGAAGTTCCTATTGACTAAAATATGCAGCTGATGACAGATTCCTGAATCCTGATCTGGATAAGAAACTGAGTTGCTCGAAAACAGTGCTGCCTCTAACAACAAAGAAAAATTGAATAACAGAAGTCAAGAAAACCATAAGTGGAAATATAGTGGTAAGTATTCTATAAGGATATAACATTTATTCATTTAATTCTGCATTAGGAGTGTAATTCCTCTCTTGCTTAGACTGTGTCCAGCAGACCTTACATAATGAAGAATCATAGAGTACAATATAAATAGTGGAACAGGGAAAACAACTCCTTATCTTTTCAGAACAAGTTAACAGAATTAAGAAAAATTATGACTAATGAAATAACAAGGCTCTGAAGTTTATTTTTAAAAAAGCTGTAACAGAATTAATAAAAATGTATTTTCCTGTAGTACATAATCATTACATCATTGATTAATAATGATCTTGTAGCTTTATTTATTTTCATGAAAAAAAGAACCAATACTTTATAGAACACAGTATGATCTGTACATTTCTCAAAGATTTTTTTTTTTAATGAAGTAATCAAAAATAGTGATTTTTTGCTTAGTTGGTCATCTACCAAGTACTAGAAAGAAAACCTCTATATCTTGATATTGGGCTTAACCACTCTGACAGGTTAGATCTTGAACTGAATGAGTCTTTGGTTGGATCTGGTATGGCTATTCTTATGGTCTATGATGAAATATCACAGGCTTCAAAGAGGCTTGGACACAAAACCTTTGTGCAGCTTCTCAGTAAGTGGTTTTTGTGGTCTCCAAGTGTAGCAAATTAGGCTCCATATTCCTTTGTAAGCTTTTCTTCCACTTCAATTGAAATTACGTCTAAAGCTTTTTTGTTTTATCTAGTTTTCCCTCTGTTAATCCAGCCAAATTATTGATGACTTTATCTTTCTTAGTCATCTTCTGAAACGGAGACAGAAAATAGTAATGTTGAAGTGAATTAGCTATGGTCACCTTAACTTTGAAAGGCTGCAGAGCCCTCCTTCAAAGCTGTTTGAAGAATTAAGACAAAACTCTCTGACTCGCATTAAGTGACTGTTGAGTAACCAGACAAGGCCTCTACCAGGAATGCCAGAAAGGGAAAACTGGAAAGTATTGATAAATTGTACAGCCAGAGCTCAACTGAAAAGGGTTGATCTCAGACACCTTCTGAAATACCTATGTATGTTTTATTAAATTGCTGCTTCTCTTCTCAGATGCTTAGTGTTGCACCACAGTCAGATGCTTAATACACTTTGCCTGCAGTAATAATGCTGGTTGGGTTTTTACAGGATTTGTGCTTTTCTGCATGACATTTGTGTAAAAAAAAAAACATTTTTGTAACAAAAAGAATGCTATGTTCACTTTGTTCCCTAAGAGTACTAGTATGATTTTGAGTTTAAGCAGTTCATCACTCAGTAAATGGCTGTAAATGAGCCACATAACTCACATGGTGTGACCAGAGTCTGCAGTGCCATCTGAGTTCTCTTCTGAAAACTGGATTAACTCCAGATTTTTGCAGGAAACTTGTAGAGTAACTTTGCCTTTATGACTGTGAACATCTAAGAAATAGCCATACATTTATTTAATTTTGATGACACCATTTTCTTTACATGCGTCCCTTTTAGGAAGGCTAGAAACATTTGCCTGGAAACAGTGACAGAATATCTATCCAAGCCAGTCAATCGGTGGACACTTTGAAGGAGAAGTGTCAAAGATATTCCACCCTTGACTCCTCAGTCTGTGACGATGGCAGCAAGAGGGTAAATCCTTACAGGAATCTCATTCATTCAATGCTAAGCCTATTAATAGCTGCCTCTGAGTAACACAAGACTTGTTATTTGAAATAGAACATTTTTTATGTTCAAGATGGACTCCTTTGTAGCACTAAAAGAAAGGTGCATCAATGTATATCAAGATACTCTAAAAAGTCATCTTGTCAATGATTGCCCCAGGAAACAGAGCCCATCACCTCAAAGAAGCAGGAGGAAAAAAAATAAAAAGAGAAAGGAAAGGATGGTTTTGGTTTTTTTTTTTTTTTACTCTCTAGGAAAGAGTGAGCCCACAGGTAAACTTCCATGAATCATGGGAGAATGGTTCATGTGAGATGGAAGCTAACCCAGTGCCACTTCTGCCCTACCAAGTAGTTTGTGTGACAGGAAATATTCGGGTTTTTTTCTGCGGTGAAGCATATTTAGTTTGTTCTGCCTAAACATAATACCCCATTCAGATACAAAACATTGTTTTATTGTCCTAGACAAACAATATGAAGAAGTAAACTTTTTCTCTTGGTGAACAAATCTATGTAGCTTTTGCATTATTTAACAGTGATCAAGTCACTGTGAACATCATACTACCAGTGTTATCACAGTTGTGTCTGTGTGTATGCTACTTTCTTTAGAGGGGAAGATGTAATACTAGTTATAAATTAATAACCAATGTCAAAAACACCAGAAAATGGTTGGTTGAAATCCACATAGCTCATGCCACAAAACTGGTAAGCTTGCATAAACTCCAGTGAACACAAAGCAATTTTTGGTTTGCACATGAAGACACACAGGAGCCTTCTTGTGCTCCCTGAGGCCACAGTAGCTTATGATGTAACTATAGCAAATGCAGGGAAATAGTCAAAGATTGACTGGAAACAGCAAAAAAGACAAAGTTAGCAAACTGTTAAGAAAAATTATATAAACAACTCCAAGTAATCTCAAATCCAGGAGGAGAAAACCTCCACTATGAAGATTATATTCTTCCCAGAAGATATTTCAGGATACTGATGACTGGTCAAATTTTATTTCTATTGTTGAAGTAGGTTATTTACCTCAGGATCCAGAAGAACAGGGGAAAGAGCAGTATAACTCCAGAGAAAACATTATTTTGATTAGACTATTACAATTTAAATAAATGCTAAGTCCTTAGCTCCATGTTTAAGTTGTGCTGTCTTCACTTATGACAAGATTCTAAGTGTAAACCTATTTCAGGGTAAAATGCTTGGAACAGGTAATTAACATAAACCTTTTAGAATGTTTACTCTCCCCCCAAAAGATTGAAAGAAGATATGATGACCTTTAAAATACCTCCAGTACTCTATTTTAACTCCTTTCTTGATATTTATGGGAAATATTGATGTATGATAAAATGCATGTAAAGGTCTCAAGAATAAAATTAAACTGGAAGCTGGAACAGTCAAGTTCATAACAGTTTTTTAAACAGGTTGGTTAGGACAATGAGCTAAAACTTCTGAAGATTGTTCCAAATAAATTTATCAAACAGATTGTTTGTCAATACAGAAGTGATACTGTAGGTAGTATTTTCAGCCTATAAAGAGTCCTTAGATGTTTGATTTTTATTTTTTTTTTATTAGCTCTGAGGGCAGAATGAAAGAAGAGCTAATTGTTTATTTATCATGTGTTTATACTGCATTTCTATTTCTAAACCTGTGCTTCAGGACATCCAAAACTAACTGCTAGGGAAAATAAAGATTGCCTTCCCTGCCCACCTCCCCACTCTCTATGAACAATTTCAGTGGGGAAAATGAAAAAGGGAAAAATTGTCTTTTGAAATAATAGAGTTTTATATAGCTAAAGCCAAGAGAAGTCATGTTAATTATCCCAGTGGTATTACACTTCTCCTGTTCTTTATTAGGTGTGCTTTTCCTATTTAGCTTTAAATGAGATTACCAAAAAGGCAATGAGGAACAAATCTTATCCAGTTCAAGTTGTCAAGAAAAATATCTGTGCTTTCATTCTGTGATTTGCTGTTCTCTATGTCATAGAATGTAGTCTACTTCCAAGGATCTTTGGGCAATTTGTAGAAATGAAGAACAAGAAAGATGGTTTTAATGTCTTCTATGTGTTGTTATAAAACTGGATTTTTTTTCCATAAGGAATGAAAGAAGACGTTTTTGGCCTCAGGGAGGGAATTCTCAATGAGCCTGAATGGGAACCCCTGGCACCTCTATACTTCTATGGGTTTTTGGTGCACCATTTATGAATGTAATTACTAAAATAGCACACTCACTAGGGGATGTTTCTTGTGTAAAGTAACAGTGGCCTGCACATGTTCTGCTCGCACCCAAACACCTTAAACCATATTATAAATTTAAACAGCATCTAAAACTGCCTAGCACTATCTCTTGGGCTTCAGTGTAAGAGTTCACCTTTTTCTGGGTCAGGCAGTAGTCACCATCATCCCACTGTCTGAATACTGCTTAAATGGTTGGATATAATAAAGATGTGGAGTTTTTTTCTCCTTCATTCTGTGGCTTTTCCACTAGAACCAAGTAGCAGAGGCAGATAAAGTAAGCAGAGGTTAGGGAAACCATTCTACTCCTTCCATCTTCTTAGAAACTATTTTCAGCAGAATTTTTCTTTTTTTTGAGGGATCAGTTACTCTTTCAGTCAAATCTGTGCCAAACAGCATAGACATATTTGTCCAATGTCTTTTATTTTTCAAAAGATGTACAAAAAAGTTGGGTTTTAACTGTAATGAGGATCTTGGAAAAGTAGCTCTCTAAAGTGTTGAATTGAAACCTCTGAAATTAGTACTACAGTATTTGATGGATAATTTGGATTTAGGTATCAATCCAGAGCTGTATTTATCAGGAATATTGTAATGCTTTTAAATATCTGTAGTTCGCTTAGATCACTTCCATTCTCTCAGAAAGATGTGCTTAAATAGTTTGTGTCTGTTCACACAAAGGGGCAGGCAGTGATCATTACAATTAAACCTGTTCTAGTTACACGCGGACACTTATAGCAAACTACTGTAAAACTGTGCAGAAAAAAAATCAGGCTGAGATCAATCCATTTAATATAGGGCTCTAAAGACTTAGTGTGAATCCAATTTTGGCTTTGTGCCAAACAGCTACCAAAAATCCTGGATGCTGCCACTGTTTATCTGTGAGCTCTTCTGGTAGTTTCCAAATGCTGGTGCTTCCCAGCTATGTTTCTAATATGCAGAATAATGAAGTCCAATGAAATTGCTACCTTTCTAAAACATCAAGTCTGAAATAACCCAGATCCTCTTTGCTCACTGTGTTACACCCCTATTCCCATATCTACAAGGGGTATGGCTATGTAATTGTAGTTTTCAGTACACTTTATTTTTCTCATTTAAAGGCCTGTTTGTGAGCCTTGAAAAATATTGATGTGAACTTCCCTATCTTCGTATTTTAGCACCTCAAATTACCCTACTTTCCAGTTCTCAGTTTTGTAATTATTGTTTTCTTCTCTCTATGTAGACTTTTACAAAGCTTCGCAGAATCTAGTCCAATTTAGATGTGTGGTGAGTTTGCATGACAGCCAGAAGAATTAAAGTAAAAGTGGCAAAAAAAATTCTCCTTCATTAATTTTATGTAATTTTTTTTATTTTAATTTGATTGGTATGTGCTTATATCCATGTCTCTACCTTTTTTTTTTTTTCCCCAAATCAATTTCAGAATTATTCTGAAATCAGAAAACAAAGCTCTTTATAAACTTTTTGCTCTTGTATGGTATTCCTTCCTGTCAAAAAGTAAGTGGTTCCTGTGAAACAGTTAAAGGTTTCATGACTGGAAACTGGAAGGTAACTGTTCAGGAGAAGTTGCTTATCAAAATAGTGTTGTTAATCCATTGTAATGATTATTCGCAAATATCTGCAAGATACCCAAGTTCCAAATTTGTGAATCATGAAATTTATTTTTTTTTATATAATTTTGAGTTGCATTATCACCATTTTGATGGTGGTTATTACAAACAATCACAAAAGGGAAAACGTACATCGGGTGCGAAATCTGAAGATAATGATGTTCCCAACAAATAATTTATCTGACAGACTTTTCTTTGCTATGCCAATTTAGTATTCATTGTGAATAGATGTCCTGTTTTCTCAAATTCTTTGCTAAATTGGAAATATTTATGTATTAGGCTGTGGTACAGTACATAGAAGAAGACATTTAGATAGTGATTCTCAAATAAAACATTACTATTTCTGAAAACTTACTATAATTAACAGTTACAGTTAAAACATTGAGATCTTATACTCCACAAAGATACTTCAATAATTGGTGTAAATCCAAATAATATGACCAAGACTCTTAAGTAAGGTAAAATGCTCAAGAAGTTCACCTTCAGTCAGGGTTGATTTTTCTCTTAGGGATAAAAGACACATCACTGGGACTATTTCATGAATACATCAAACCAATTCTCCTCCTCTACTGAATAATCTTAAACGACTGGAAATCACTGAAAATGTCAAATCATGCAAATTTTCATCTAAAACAGACAGCTGCCAATTACTTCAAAGTCAATGAGAAACAAAAATCCTTATTTCAATATTTTTAGCCATTGAAATAGCATTTAAAATATTCCAGAGAAATCAGAATGTTCTCGTCTTTTTCCAGTTTTAAAGACTAGATTTTCATGATTAACAATAGACAATTTTCATCTAGGTATAATATTCAGGCAAGATGTTCATTCCTTTCTCCTGTACCCAGCATAATTTCAGAGCCACTTTCTCTGTTGTCTTTATTTAAACCAACCTATTTTAAGATTTCATATTCATCATACATTGAAAGTGTATGATGAATGTACAGTTAAGCTACCCTTAATCTGAAACATCTAACTCTGCAATTACCAGCCAGTTATCATTAACATGTCAGCCAAAACACTTAACAGCTGGAACTCATTACGCACAAAGATTAGCCATCTAAAATTTTGCTTAAAGTAGCTTACTAAACTCCCCAATAATAGAAGTATTGGCATATAACAACTCATGTCATGGCTTAGGAGTTTATGTCTCTCAGTCATTATAAAGGAAAGCAAATAAGAAAAATACCTTTGATGGGATGTTTAACTTTTGATAGGTGATTCTAGGTAAAATGGATCCTTTCTCCATTATCTACTATTTTCTCAGAAATTTCTTTCTAAGAAACTAATTGCATTGGATCTGACTTTTTGCTTTCTGTGTACACAGGGAATTTGAACATTGATTTAAAAAGGTAAGTAGCCTTTCCATATAGTCTTCTGCCTGCCTACAATAAAATATAAAAAAATAAAAATTCACAGAATACTCTAGAATGAGCAAAACAAAAAAAAATGTTGGAGCAGCTTTAAATATCAAGCCACAGTAAATTTTTTTCCTTTTTTTTTTTTTAAACTTATGCTAATAGGCCAAGCAGCATGGTAAAAACAGGAGCTAAACAGGCTAATGCCTAAATTAAGAGTTATCTAGTTCTCTCAGTGTGGTACTAATTAGTGCTGCCTAAAGAATCACCCACATACACTTATTGTGATTTTGCCTGATGCTAACTGCCTGGCAAGCATTATAGTTCTTTCAGAACTACTTGAATGATGCCTCTCCTGCATTTTGCAGTACAGAAATGCCCATAGGCACATGTAGAATCTGGATTGAAGGTATGAGAACAGCAAGTTCAGAAGCCTTCAAAAGAACAAAAGAAGTGAACATTCTTCAGTTACTGTTCTGAAAGACTGCGCAGTCTTGCGATGCTGTTCTGTCTTTCTCTATGGAAAGTGCTGTTTACATTTAGGTCATTATTATCCCTTCCAGAGTCTTTCCCAGGCAAAGGTACTGCATCACTTCAGATGCCCTCGGGGATCTTCAGTTCTAATTATTTACATGAGCGAGATTTTTAGGCACTAAGAAAGATTTTACATATCTAAAGGAAGTATATTGTGAAGGTTTTATATGCAATTCTGAGAGACTTCAAAAGAATTCCCACCAAGTAAGACTTGGCAATGCTCTCTGTCAAACAAAACTGGAGAAAGCTGGAATTTTAACTCTGGGTGTCTGTGTTTCTGTCTATTTTGCTTGGATCTTTAATTTTATTTGTATCCTGTGATTAATATTTTATTTATCTCTTTCTAGACTCCAAGTAATGAAAAGCATTTCGACCTGCAATCTTATCAACATGTCCAATAACATTATTAAATTCTGTGCATTTTAATAGTTAAGAGACTTATGTTCTTTCAAAAGTTTAAATGCAAATAGATTAAAATATACTTTTGAAGCTTAAGGTAAACTCTTAGACAATGGAATTATTTTCCCATATCTATCTCCTGGCCCACCTGCTCTTTATGTATAAAGTATTGCATTTTGTCTATTGTCTAGTTATAAAACCATACTTCTGAAACTTGTGAAACATGTTTATTAAGCTTCTTTGTGGTGGGATAACCATGGGATAAACTTTGACTAAACTTTTTTTTGTTTGAACGGTTGAAAATATGAACCCCAAAGGATATTGAAACCACTAATTAATCCACTGTACAATCACTAAAGTCACTAAGGTCATTGGAAAGATGAGCACATGTATGAAATCAGCTCAACTGAGTGTATTTGTTCTAATTCTGAGTTGGTTGCAAAGCAAAATGGAGCTTCTCAGCGGGTGGGGAAAAAGGCGCTCAAAAATTAACCTAAATATATAGGTAACAATGCGTTCATACTAGTTTTATTTGTAAAATATCAAGAGAAAAAGCTAATTGAACACTTTTTTGACTAAAAATTTTTCAAGGTTCAAAACATTTATTTAAAAGTAGCTGTATTTCAAACCCATCTTCTCAGACCTTAACCTTTAATTCAGTTTACCCTTCTGGAGGGGAAAAAAAAAAAAAAAGGGGGTGGGGTCGGTGTGGAGGTTCAAAGCAAAAATCTATCTTTGATGGCAACTGTCTTAAACAAATTGCTGATTCTACCTCACTAAAGACGAAATATGTGTCTCAAAGTCACTGAGATAACTAGAAACATCAAAGTAAAGAATAGATGTAGGAGAACAGGAAATCCCCACTTAGACTGAACCTGTACATATGTGTATAAAAATATTGTCAGATCTCTTTAAAGTCCACGAAGGATTACAGTGCTTCCTCTGTAATGTTGTTCTGGGAATTTCCTAGATAAATGTGTGATAAACATTTTAATGATTAAATCATAGTATTGAGAAATCTAAAGTGAAGTTCTCTGAGATGATGTGCAAGAAATACACAGGTGTTTCAGTTTACTCATCTTAAAACAATATGCATTATTCATTCATATTCTCAGGGCAGCATTATAAAGGTGATTTCATGATTTTGTCATGCTAGGCATCATAACTATTATTTTGCCAAATAACTGTATTAAATATAGCCTGACAAAACACTTTTTATTTATGTTCAGAACCTTCTCATTTTCTCTGTCAAACAGTATTCCAGAAACATCCTCTGTACCAAAGCAGACCAAGATTCCTTGAAATGGGTTTGATGTGGATATTCAGCCAAAACTTTTTCAAAGGTTAGTGGCAACCATTAAATCATTAGCTTTGCCCTCATCTATTTAGTGACTCCATGTATGGGAAATCGCAGACAAGAGAAAAGAAGAGAAAAGAACATGAAACCTGTTCTTTCTCCCACTCTGCTGCCCACTGTGGAAATTACTGGTTTTTTTTGTTTGGTTTTTTTTTTTTTTTTTTTTTTTTTTTTGTTTTTTTTTTTTTTTTTTTTTTTTTTTTTTAATGTAACGTTCTTCTCCTGGTCTGGTAGAGGTGTTATGTTAAATATTTTACATTCCATTACTTTACACTGGATAGAATTTTTCCACAATAAACTGGGTCGGGGGGAGGAGGGGAAGGAACTAATGTCCTCTCATCAAAACATTTAAATCTTTTTGTTGAAGTAACAAGACAAAGAAAAGAGGATTCTGTTAACAGAGGGTAATATCACCACCTTATTTAGTGGTTATATTCCCAGAGACATCAAAGCTTGGGGGCAGGGTAACAGGCTGAAGAGATTCATTCCTTTCCCATGACTGAATAACACTAATAAATCATAGCCATTCAGTGGTTAGGAATGCCGCATACAGGCTTCTTTCATTCATGGATGAAAAGTTTTCAAGCTTATTTAGTTCTAAAATCAAGATGATGCACTTCGTATTTTATCTGATTTTTTTTAGTTCAGTACTTCTTAAGTCGCTTACCTTTTCACAGAATCACAGAAAAGGACCTTAAAGGACACACTGACAATGCCTCTGAAGTAAGTTTTACTCACTTCCTGATTTCTGCACAAAAATATTTACTTTTATTCTGTTTGCCTTTCTCTTTGTAGAAATTATATATATTAGGTTAGGGGGCAAAGGACAATAAGCAGCTTTAATATTGTCCCAAACAATACAGCACTCTGGCTGTATTTCACATAATGAAATAGCAGCAAAGTGGAGCATCTCAATGAACACCATGTCCATATATACTCCTTTACAAGGCTTTCTAATTGTGGCCTTCATCCTCCTGAGTAAACCTTTTAGGTTCTACAGTGACAACAATATAATCATGGTTTCTACTTCTATTCAGTACTGTTTATGAACTAAGCTAGCCAGGCTTTAATGTAAGGATGACGTAGTTATTTTTTGTTGAAGAAAAATCATTCACTGCCTTTAAATGTGATGCTAATTCTCCAACTAGGGCACAATGAAATGCCATTCCATAAAGATAAGAATACAGCTTAATCTGATAAAAAAGTTTTAGATAACAGGCTTTTCAAGTTCTATAATCCTACTGCTATGCAACCAAAGGTAGCCTCTCAGTCTATAAACTAGTTAGGATTTGTAATGCAGACGAAGTCTTACAGACTTTCAGTACAACCCTTTTTAAAGCAAGTGTAAACAGTTTCTCATTCCTTGTTTTCTCTTCAAAGCAAGTTGAACTTTGAGCATGAGCGGAGGAAATTCTGTATTTCTTATAGGCTTTTAGGACATGAGGTAGGTGAAAATGGAATTCACTTTATTTAATTTTTGCTACTGAAAATTGATGTACATACTCTGACTACAAAAATATAATTACCCTCTGTAATTAATAGAAGGCAATATACTTGTCAGTGGGCTTATCTGTGCTATCCTAAGGAAGAAGTCTGTGAAAGCCTTTGAGTTTCCTCTTATAAAGCCAAACTGAAATCCTAGCTCAGATCTGCTTGAAGAATAAATTTATACTATTGTCCCCTTTTTATTCATCTTTAACCATGTTAAAGTAATCTCTGGTACTTATTTATGTTTCTGAACAAGAAATGGTACCTTCTTTAAGTGGTAATTTTTTACGTGGTGCACACAGATACAGTTTAACCACTGATAATAATTTCCCAACATGCTGCTCTCTCTTCATGCACAGTAAAATATGCATTATAATTCATATACTTCTATAGAAATGAATAGGAAAATAACTTTATTCCTCTCTTCTGAAAACCGCTTTTAGTGAAAGGAGAATTCTTTTACTTATGACCTATTTCACAACACACATTTTAGGCCACATTCAAAATGAGTTATTGCAGAGAAGCAGATCTCGCACTTGCACCAAACTTGCACTTATGACAACAGCATTGAATAATAGACACAGGTTTTCATTATCAGGTCAAACCATATTAATGAGGTCACTGTCTTTTCTGCATTTAAGACAGAAATAGCAGCACTGAGAAGAGAATTAATTTGACAAAGGCTAGTCTATTCCCTGAATATTTTCCCTGAATTTCATTCTAAATCAGGCGGTTTCTAATCTAGTGGTTCAGCAGAAGGAGCATATAGAACGTTGACAAATACCATCAGATTTTATGTTTCATTGGTTAAACATTTCTTTATAAAATAGTCTCATTTTTTGTTGAAAATGGTCTGTAATGCACAATCAGCTGGCCAACAAGAAAAAAGTGTGGCTAACATTTCAAAAATTATATTTATTTCAAAGGATCCCCTATTTTAAAGTATTGCTATTTTTATGTGAGTAAAATTTTCCTCATTTGATGAATTAGTTGGAAACTTTTGAGAGGGCAACAATGCTTATGCTGTGCCATAATATCTGAGATTTCAAATTAAACTTAAACATTTCCCTAAGTGAAATGGATATGTGTAGGTATTCCTGATGGTAGAAGAAGTTTATGTTCAAAGACCAAAGAAACTCAAACCATACCACAAAATTTCACTACAGACCTCTACAAATCAGGTAGAGTTCAGATGTGTACTACCACTGTAGGATCATGGCCAGGTGTTGAATCTAGTAGTAAAAAATCCTTTAAAAAAAAATACTGAAGCCCTGGGAATCTACAACTGTCATTGAAAAAGGCAAAAGTCCCACATTTCACATTTTTGCTTTTATAAATATTTCATTTCTGGAGAATCTGACTTATCTAAACATCCAGAAGCTTTCCAACACCAACGACTCTTTGTAGAGAAATTAGGCTTTATTTCCAATTCATCCACCTCAATCCAGTCGAAACACAGAAATACCTTTAATTATATCACCCAAGACTGGTTTTTTTAATGTGTCATTCACAAATACATTTTATCTAAATACTCAGGTACAGTTCAGATATATTGGATCTATTAACCATACAACCTTATACAGTAAATGCATACGGCTCCAGATCTTGTCTAAGAAACAGACAATGTTCCCTTAAGTATAAGGTGGTTGACCCTGCTCTCCATTTTTTGCTACATTTCTCCAAGTTTCTTTCAATTTGTTAGTATCTTACCAATAAAAAGGTGGCAAGATTTGAATATAATTTTCCAGGTACAAATTCATTGGATGTGAATACAGAAGTATTTACTTTGCAGAAAAAGATGGGCAAAGTTCCTCATCACAGGACTCCTCCAGGTTATGCATTATTAAAAAGTGACCTTGATTTTTCAATGCTTAAAGACAATCTGGTGTGAAATGTACTTTGCTGAATAGATTTTTTTCTTTGTCCCAAATGACAGAAGAGGTACTTTACCTCTTCATTCAAAAGCCAAGTAGCTTTTGCTCTCACAATGATTGCTTTTGCTATGCTTTTCTTTATTGATTTTTACAACCTGTAACTCAAGATTGTTTTCATAGATGGCAGCTGGTGGAGCCTAAACTGATACTTTCCATGTGTCAGGTCTCTACATAGGTCTCTCTTTGTTTCTCAAATCCATTCAGTTTTTCAGTTATATCATTATATGCTTTTTCACAACTGGTTTCTCATGTGTCCCCTACGAGTTTACTACCAAGAGCAGACAGATAGACTGTGTTTGTGAAGATTATTGTGCAGTAAATAAAACATTTGTGAGTGTCCAGGAAACAGGTTAGACCTAGAAGACTTTTCCTCGGTGTTAGTGAGATGATTTTCAGCACAATGCATTGAGGATATGTGTGTGGAGGCAGAATATGGACAGTTCAGTGACCCTGCCACTGCTGCTTGTAAAGAGGGCTTGGGGGACAAGTGGGACAACAGAAAAACTCAAATCGGGATTAGTATCTTGGAATATGTTAACACTTCTGATCAACAAATCACAATGAGAATGACATTTTCAGAAATCTTTGTTCTCCAGGCCTCCATTCTTGCTGCCAGCATATGTCAGAATTTATACAATACAACTGAACTGGATCAATCCACAATTCTCCTGATATCAAATTTTGATTGAATAAACAGTTATTTACAGTATAGAGAGTCCTCAAATGAGATTAGATAAAGATGCAGCAGAATCTTTCTGAATTTTGCCAGGGTTCCTATAGAGGTATGTCTATTTTACCTGACTAGAAGAGTTTCCATATGAACCAGTGGAACTCTTCAAATCTATCTGAAAGAGAAAGAGAAGCATGGTTACTCACTCATTCCACCCCACGTAAAAACCTTTAAATCATGCTAATAATTGTTTTAATAATCACTGTTGCTTTAGCTAACAGTGTCAGACATTTGAGACAAAATTTAATCTTAAAGATTAAAGGTCTTAAATTTAGATCCTAAGGTTTTCGAAGGTGACTGACTAGGCCTTTCTCTCTATTTTTGTACACATATAAATGATGTATTACTATCAGGATAGGATCAATAGGAACCAAAGAAAATTTAAAAAAAATAAATCCATGAATTAAATATTCATTTCTGGAATAAAAGCTCACCATCAGTACTCACCAAAAATATGTTTTTAAAACATCATCATAAAGTTAAAGGCCTAATTTACAGGAAGTTTTAATGTTAGTAATTTACACATAAAGTCATAACCTAATAAAAGGTGCTAATGCCAAAATGAAGAATGATAGATTCAGGTAACCAACATTAAACAAAAGACTAAAAATATCAAGTTTATTTGCCAAGTATCTCTTAAGGAGGGGAAAATGCTAATGTTAAAATCCTGACACTGTTCTCCCAAGCTTGTTTAGATCTGTCTTAGTTTTTTCCAGAACTGAGCAGATAAACAGCCAGATCTGCCCAAGGGCAATCTGAAAATAATATATTTCTCCACCAAAATCTTTCAAGGGCTGTGTTCATTAAGCATTCTTCATTCATAGATAATCATGTGCTATCAAATTTTTCATGAATGGAGATTACTCTCCATTAAATGGTGTCTGTGATGATAATTTATTATAGAAATAAATAATTCTTAGAATTTATTGAAGGACTAGAAAATCTGTTTCACCTTCCTGAGGACAATCAGTTTTATCTCCTTCACAGTGTTCTAACCATCAGTATGTGGTGACCAAAATACCATACACAGCTGTCTTATATGTATAAATGATTTTTTTTTTTTCTACTTGGGTCTAATTATAGTTTCATAATCTACCTCATAAACTAAGAGGAATCAGACTATAAATACTTCTACTAAGTCATTTAGGTCACCAGGGGAGATGGAGTGTACTCCTTATTTTGTCCAGGTTCTTAGGAGGAAAAACACTTGTATAATTTTTGTAGTCCTGAGAGATAAAAGACGGTTGAGAGCAGAAGTCAATTATTAGTGTAAATTAGGAGTCATCTTTCACCCTAGCTGCTGCTGTTCAGTAATGCCTATCTACCAGTAAGAGTAGATAACTGGTGGCGTGGCTCCAGCCAACAGTTGGACACCCATCCAGCCCCTCACTCATTCTCCTCTCCCATGGGATGAGGAGAAAGCGGAAAGAAGATGACTTATAAATGGAGATTATGAAAGTTTAATTGGGAAAACGAAAGCTATGTGTATAAAAAAGCTCAAAAGATTAATTAATTCACTACTTCCCATTGGAGGGCTGATGTCCAGACACTTTCTGGGCAACAGGGCCTCCCCAATTGTAATGGTTGCTTGGGAAGGCAAATGCCATAATAATGAATGTCCCTCCTTCCTTTTCCTTTTCCTGACATTTTATTGCTGAGCATGAAGTCATTGGGTATGGAAAGACCCTTTAGGCAGTTTGGGTCAGCTGTCCCTGCTATGTCCCCTCATAACTTCTTGCCCACTCCCAGCCTACACTCCGGAGGAGCTGGGGAGGTCATGGTAAAGAGGGCAAGAGAGAAATCTTTAGTGCTGTGCAAGCACTGTTCAGCAATAGCCAAAACATTAGTGTGTTACAAACACTGCTTCAGCCACAAATGTTAAGTGCAGCACCAAACAGGCTGCTATAAAAAAATTAGCTCCATCCCAGCCAGACCCGGTACAAGAATGCTGAATCATGCTCAGTCATATACAAACATCGGTTCTGGATGCTGCTGTAGAAACTCATAATAGATACGGAAGAGAATATACTTTTGGTTCTTAAGACCTCCTTTTTCTATATCTGAAATTGTTTTATGATTCACAAAATAAAACATAATTGCATAATGGTTCCATTAAAATTTAATGAAGAAAAACTTTTCGGTTTTTCTTTTGGTTTCATTTTTGAGTGTTTTTTTTTAGTTCAAGGTTTTTTGAATGACTGTTTTTGGTGCATGGAGCTATTGATCTACAAAATTAAAAATAGTTCACTATGTTCTTATTCTTTCATTTTCCAAGTCACATTTCTCTTTTCTACTTGTTTGTTTCAAGCTTAGAGCCTTTTAGTAATTTAATTTTACTGTTGCATGTACTAGGCAATTGCATCTCAAGATTATGACCTGTTAACAAGATATGGATGACTTCAACAATTCTGCTCCCGCTGTAAGTGTACTCCACATCATTTTTGTTCACAGCCTTTCATTCTATCCTTTTGCAAAAAATGTTGCTTAGCCTCAAAAGAAATGAACTCGAAGATAGAAGCTAGACCATTCCATGAGAAGTTTTGACCTTGACTGCCATCAGGCAATGTTACTTATGACCATCATCTGATTACCAATCCCTGAAACTTCTACTATAACTGACCTATAACTAATTACAGGAAAAAATGAGAAGAAAACCTATTAAAATGGTAGTGTAGTAGCACTAACATTAAGCACAAGGTATTTAAATAAAGTGATAAGTCAAAGAATTCCCTCAATTCCAAAGTACAGACTAGAGCTGCTTGACATATTAATGTACTAGAAAGAAACAGACTTCTATATCTCTAAGCAATAACATTACATAAAATAGATTAATAAAGTCCATTGAAAAGAATTTAGGAAGAACAGACTGAGGAATTTGAACTCATGAAGTAAATTATGGGGTTCATGACAAATTATGCTTATGATTGATAAAGTCAATGTTATTAAAATTAATATCTAAGCTATGAATAGTTGAGTCATTACAAGATCTAAACTAACTAAAGAAGCTCACAAATGGGTCTTGGGATCACAGTGTACAACTCAATGAGGATTTCTTCATTTGGAAGCAATAAATCAAGAAGGATGCATAAAGGACTAAATAAATTGGTGGTAAATCTTCTCTAGATTATATTATTCTATAATGTCTTATATATTACTGATTGATTTATTATAGAAGTTGCTGAGGTTCAGAGAAGAAAATGAGACTGAGCAGGATCTTGGGAAAATTCATCAATCTGTGTAGGATGATGATGATTTCTTATCATAGAATGAGGAGGATAGTATGTGACAAAAACATATAACAGAAATGTGCATTTAGGAAATGAGGAGCTTCTGTTCTCTCTGTTTCATAAAAGACCAAAGTGACATTAAGTGGAAATAAAAATTCAAAACTGGTAAAAAGCAAGTATTTTTAATGTTCAATATGTAATTAAGCCCTAGGTATCACTGCAACCAGAGTTTAAGTTCTTTCAGAATTTGAAGATAGAAGTTAATAGAATATACATAAAGAAGAGGTTTGCAAGTGACCTATAATGACATGTTTCATGTCTAGAACCTGTAATTTCCTAGTAGCAACGCTTCATGAAAGACTAATCTTGAATCAGTTTGGAATATTTCACAATCGGAATCTACATCTTTACACCTCCTGCAGCTTCCTTTCAGTAGTACAGTCAGTTTTGTTAATCGCATTATACCTAACACATTTTTTTTCATTTTCTCTCATAACCACAGTCTGCATTTTGACAATGCAAGTTTTACATTAGCCTAGGAGGTGCCCAATAGGCGGTATGGTAAGGATTCCATCCCCTGCTATGGAAACATAGAAGGGAAGTGCTATATAAGGTAGATTATAAAGTACTGTCAGCTAGAAAATACTGAAGAACTCTTGCAATTGTATCCAGGAAATTAAGACAATGATATTTGTCTGTAGGTAAATCATATGCAGTAAAAATGCCAAGGAGATTTTTCTAGTACAAAATCCCCCCCCCATTAACAGTATTCATTTATTTTAAAAATAGCCACAAAAATTACATTCCAAGTACTGAGTGTGAACTGCAAAAATGACGACAAAAAAACCCAGTGTTTTTGTTCCCATTCTAAAGGGCAGTTTTAATTATGATACAGAAAGGCTAAAAAATAGAAAATATTTTAAACTAAACAGCACCAGGGCTTAACATGGGAATTTTCTTAATAGCATGAAAACGAAGAGATAAAGTCACTGAGCTGAGACAAATGTCTGCAGCGTATGCAAGTACTTTTCCTGAAACAGTTCCCTGAAGATCAACAAGTTTTTGTTGAAACTGTTACCTCTTGCTTTAAGAGCTGATGATATCTCATAGGAAATATTAAGGAAGGGGGAACAGGAGGTGTATGAAGAAAGATTCTGAAGTAATTCTGCTAAAATATCTGGACCTTTTTTTAAAATTATTTTTATAAAGAATGCTTACTTTCCCAATGTTTTTTTTTTATAACAAAGAGTGATCTTTAGAGATTTTGGTCTGGCCTTCAGATTCATTTCACCTAAAGTTTTATAGATTTTTGTACTCGTATTATAATTCAGTAATTCTATTTACTGCAATGGTCAGAAGCACAGAATTAGCATTTGGAGGATTATCAAAAGGATGACCTTAAGAAGTTTTTTTTTTAAAGCTTTTCCCATGATTTTCTGGCCATTGATATGCCCTATACGTAATCATGAGGGAACACCAGGCATGGACAAAGATATGTACATAATTATGTATCCTGCAATTGTAATATGATGCAAACGCTCCACAAGCTGAAAGAAAATTTCCAAATTTCTGTTAAACTAGTATGTCCTAATGTATTGTGTTTAACCTTACAGTTCTAAAAAATAATTAAGAATGTATTTATTTCACACTGTCGAGGTTTTGGACCAAACTGATCACTGCAGCAACTGACAGATGTTCTGCCCCAACTCTCTCTCTAAAGAGAGGAGAGATGGAGATAGAGATTTATGAGTTTAGGAAAAAAAACTAATGAAAATATTAATAAAATAATAATAATTAAAATAATGAAATATATACAAAACCATATCAAGTTCTGAAGATGACAATCACATCACCAGGAGGCACAGGTAAAGTTTCAGATTGGACTCAGCGACAGACAGGAACTGGATTCTGGATCTGGAATCAGGAATGCTTGGATTGGGATCAAAGGAAGACAGAGTCCTTCTTGGATGCTGGCCATTGAAAAAAGACGGCTGACCCTGTGATCCCTCAGCTTCTATATTGGGTGTGATGCAGATGAGATGGAATACCCTGATGGTCAGTTTTAGACCATCAGTTCTGTCTGCTCCTCCCCACAGGTGGGACCCCTCTATGCTTTTCCACTTCTGAGTCTCTAATGGGGCAAATAGCAAAGTAAGAGGACTTTGGTTGTTATAGCAATAAGTATGAGCAAGAGCCTCTCTGCATAGAGAGGTCTTATCATTCTGAGAACAAACAGTTTCTGCACTATATGCTGCTAATTTTAGACTTTAGTTAGTTAGAAGAGGCTTAGCTAAGAAGTTAAATTACTGGACAGAAAATTGGTTCTGTTTTACCTCAAACCAGGACACACATACAATTTCCTAACACTTCTAGGGGCAAAATAACAATAATAAATACTGTTTTGTTCTTCTTTAACAAGCTTTCAGATGTCAGTTAGAGGCAAGGTTAAACAACTGACTCCCAACACTTTAGCATGTCACCAGTGGAAAGTGAAGAGTGAGCAGGTATAACTGAGTCAACATGAGACTGCAGTTCACTTCTATCAGTTCCACATACTGTGTTGATGAAAGCTATTATTCCATACAGTTTTTTTATGCCATGGTTTCACCCCAGACAGGAGCTGGGATCACACAGTCATTTGCTCACTCTCCCCAGTTTGGATGGGAGAGAGAATCATAAAAGTAAGAGTGAGAAAAAACTCACAGGTTGAGAAAAAAAGAGTTTACTAAGTAGAGCAAAAGCTGCATGCACAAGCAAAGCAAAAAAAGGAATTCATTCACTGCTACCCATCAGCAGGTAATCAGTTCAGCAATCCTGAGGAAAGCAGGGCTCCATCCCACATAGCAGTTCCTTGGGAAGACAAATGCCATAACTCTGAAGGTCTTCCTTTTCCTTCTTCTTTTCCAGCTTTATATACTCAGTGTAATGTCACGTGACATGGAATATCACCTTGCTGTCTAAACTGTGTCCTTTCACAGCTTCTTGTGCACCCCCATCTTGCTTGCTGGCAGGACAATGTGAGGAGCAAAAAGGTCTTCAGAACTTAACAATGACTTAAAACACCAGTGCACCATCAAAAGTATTTCTCATCCCGCATCCAAAACATAACACTACACGAGATGTTAATAAAAAAATTAACTATATCCCAACTGAAAACATGACACATTACAAGATAAGTTGAATAATGATTCCCTATGTTTAGCCATAGAGGTGATGTGTTCCCAAATCTTACTAAAGATGTAACAACAGCCCTCAAACTTCACACGACTCCTGGGAACCCTCAGACTTCCAGTATAGCTTTAGGTAGATGTCTGGCTTTGTTTCTGTCGCACTATGAGGTTTTTAACTTAAAATGTTTGTGATTATTTGCTTGTTTTGATATGTTGCAAACTTCTTTTAAGACTTAAGCAACTAAGAAGTCTGACCTGTATAGATAGATGCTTTTAGAAAAGCAAAGCACAATTTGAAAAAAGAGGAAATTTTCTAATCTTATGATTTTTCTTGCAAAATATTTGATTTGTAGGCTAAGCAACTGAGATGCTACCACTTCTCAAGATATTCCATAAATATTTTATAATTAAAAGTGTTGGGAACCTAAATACAGTTTTTTCTTTCATCTGTTTCCGTAATAATTCCTTTCACCTCAAAACACTTCAAAAAATATTGAGGGTATTAATTCCCTCATTACAGAATAGGGATCTTCCAATTTAGAAAAACAACAGCTATTTAAAGAAGAATAGGAATATAGAGATATTTAAGGCAGGATGTGAAACAACACCTGTTTAAAAGGACAGAAGGAATTAATAGGACTTTTTTGCAACAGTATGTGGTCTGTCTCAGTACTTTTCAATTATTTTCAGTAATCTATAAAACAGTGATAGATATGACATATCTTCTCTGCCATTTATTGTTTTGTTGGATTTGTAGTATGATAACAAAGCTGCTTTATGTATAAATTATCTGTTTCAGTCTTTTATATGGATTTAAGTACAATGTTGCAAAATTACCATCCCAGAGAACAAACACAAATTTCTGAGCTCAAGAGTTCTGCAGGTTTCAAGGACTTCCACCTCCTTCAACTTCGTATGAGGAGAAAGAGTACTAATCTCCTTCAAGTTCTAGATATCAGAGGGGATAGTGTGTCACAAATGTAATATGTCTGATGTAAACATTCCATAAATCTGTCAGATTAGGACAAAATAAATTCTAAACCTGCCATAAAACCCCAGCTTCCAGGATGGTAATTAACTGAACTGTAGTAGGTCAGCAAGTAGCAGGAAAGCTGCTCGATGGGATAGAAGAATGGGACTGAGTCAACTCTTCACTCACACGCATAGAACAGAATAAGGGATACATGTCACCAGTTGTAAGAATTACTGTTTGGTGTTTCCTTATATTCTTAGTGACTGGCACTTTGTCTTTAGCATTGCTCTTGCAGCCATGTTCCTCTCTTATGAAGCAGAAAAATAAGTAAAGCCACTAGCAAGGGAGACATTTAATTGTTGCTGTTCTTCGTATATTTTTTTTTAAAAAATACTCTCTAAAAACTAATGACACATTTAAATAAATAATATTATAAATAATAGCTCCGAGACTACTGTGAAACTTTTAATGAGCTTGCCCTTAATCACATCATCTTAACTACTTGACATAAACAAAAAGAATAAACTGAATAATATTATACATCATTATATGTATAACAGCTCTGAGAACACAATTGCCATTCTCTGCTCCTGATAACTTGTGATCGGTTTAGGGAATCATGCAAAAAAATTCATTTTCCTTAGGATCTCTCTCTAGTCATGTTCTCCATTCTTTAAAATGTTCAGAGGCCTTCTAAATGAACTTTTACTCTGAACTAGTTAGCTTAGTTACATTATTTATTAGGGATATCAGTACTGCACAAGATTTACTTTAAAGATTGATATATATTTTTATCCTAATGTTTTGGGGGGTTTTTGTGTTGCCTCTTTTTGATGTATATTAATACACAAACCTCTCTAGACAAATATCTAATATGAATTCTGGAAATGACCTGCTGTGCAAAAATGATCTGGTGCTCAAGGTATATGTAAGTGAAGAATTTAATTCCTGACAAGAAAAGACCGACTGTGGTTTTTTTATGTCAATTCCCCATATTTTGCACTTACAGAAAGTTCTGCTGTCATGTACTTCACTGCAGTTCCCATGGAAACTCTCTTGTATTTTTATGTGTGTGTTTTGGCTTTTGATTTGATGCAGTAACAGCTGGTGGTCATCCTGCAAGCTAAATTAAATAAAGAGTACATTGATTTTACTGCCCTCATAGTCTCTTTCTCTCTCAAACATTGACCTCCTCCCCATATTTTGGTTAAGAAGCACATCATACTGAAGGACATCCGGATATCCCATGTTTATTCACTTATGTCAGATGAACAAGATACACAACAGTATATCAAATAACTGGTGGCACTGAGTAGAAATAAACTGAGCATTACAAGTAGTATAATGTGAAGGACCAACTGGTACCCAAGTAAAAGATGTAGACTTTGCATATGTCCAAGCATAAGTAAATCAGTTTGTGTAAAATATGAACTTCAACCAAACTGCAGATAAAAATTATTTTGGTTCAAATAATATGATGAATTCGTGTTTCATTTGCCATGGGCAAAACAGTCTTGATTAACTGAATCACAGAATGATAGGGGTTGGATTCCAGGAATATCAATTAATTTCATTTATTTCCAACTAACATAATTTTTTATTTATATTCTCAGGTATTATAAAAGCCAAAGAAGACAAACAATCAGCCGGAAAAAGACAACATTCTTTTCTCTCTTGTTCCCCAGGTTTTGCTCCAGTCCAACACCTCTCCTTCCTCCCTTCCTAGTTTTAACTTCCCTTGTTTTCACAGCACATTGCAAGCAGTATTTCCCACACCCTTTGGAGAGGTGATGGGCAGTGCAAGGGGTCGAAGTCAGTGCACAGCCATTTCTTTCTGCTGCTCTTACTCTTTTCCTCCTTTACTCCTCACTTCTTAATTATTTCCTGTGCTCCAGTGTGGATTATTCACTGGCTGCTGTCCCCCTCAGGGTGCCCCTGCCCTAGCATGCTGTTGTGAAGGCTCACAAAATAAAATTTAGGCAGGCAATAAGCTCAAAATAAACTTTATTCTAAGCAAAAATTGATTAGCAGAGAACCAACTGGAAATGCGGTATATCAACATCATTTAACACTCCAAAACGTTAGTAAACCAGAGCTCTGCAACATACAAGGAATTAATTATGCAAGACTGACTCAAGAATTTTTTAAGTTCTAGAAATGATAATTCAAAAATGTGCACAACCACTGATGTTCTGGTAACACAGTTGTTCCTGTTCAGACAGTCTCTTAGAAATAATAAACTCAGTTGGCAAAGCAGCCAAAGACCTTGGGATCTGCAAACCAAGAAAAGTCTGGGCATCTCTAATTTATAACCATGCCAGACTAAATTACACACGTATAGTGAATCAACGTTCATTTTTTAGATGTAAGATCAATGTTGATTCCAGGTACCTTTAATGATTTCCTTTGGTGCCTGTAAACCAACATCTTGCAGTACCCTCTACTCAACCCCTGCCCTCACCTTCTTTCCCTCTCAACTCAGAGGTAAAGCCATGGAGTAGCCAGAGCAGGCTGCAGAGACGATGGATCCTTGTTTTTAACACTTATGAGTTCATTTATTTATGAGCCAGACATTGTGAGTATGATTTCTGACACATATCTATGCACATGGACTGGCATGAAGTGTAATGTGATAAGAAATGCCTGCAATAACCTGCTGAAGCTGAAAAACTAATGCTGTGTAGTGCCATTTTGGCAAGTGGGGATTTTGCACGTCTTCTCCCACACTACAAGCAATAAAAATTTGTCTTTATGTTAAATTATATAAGTTTTCACTTACTAATCTCATAATAGTTACAGGTTTTTTTTTTTATTTTTGGTTCTAATTATGGTATATTGAGTCTCACTTTTAAATATCCCATGTGTAATTCAGTGCACCTCTCACTCTCTCTTCCCATACCCCTTTCTTTCCTCTAGATCAACACCTAAGCAAGAAATCTGTGTGCACTAGGCAAGTTTATTATGTATGTGATAACTGCTTTTCTCTACAGACATCACGATCCTCAAGAGGAATGAATTTATGACCTTTTTCTCTGCTTATTAAAGGAGCATCTTTGTTGCTGACTGTAATATCACATAGTAAAGTGAGGATAGAAGTTCTTAACACAGAGAAATAATATCAGGTCTTATATTGACAGAAGACAAGACACAGTTGAGGGTGACATTAGTTACACACTGGAGTAGTTCTGAAATTCTTTTACAGCCAAAAAACCATAGTTATACTTCCTACCCACTTGCAGATGTCTGAGCTCTCCATACACATGAACTATTGCAACTGGAAATTACTGGTGGCTTTTCATTTGCATACCCACACTTTAACACCTACCATCTTTATGACTCCTTTGAAAATTCAGGTAAATATATTACTAAAATTATAACTTCATTGTAATTACTATTTAATAGTATTTGATGAGATTTTTTAAAATGATCATTGAGTTTGATAAATAATCAGAAAAGATGCTTTCCTTCTCTCCAAACTTGGTTTCTAAAAACCTATTAGGTTACATGGGTGTCAAATATTATGAAAATAAAATTTAAAAAATAGATACTTAATCTGAAATAAAGCCTAAACTTCATCTGCTGGTAAGGATGGCTTACTCCTTTAAGCTAATTTTTCTCTTTGAATGGGTAATTTTCAGAACAATTTGGCCCTGTTGGGGATAATAATAGTGTTCTATTTCATTATGACAACTGGACAAGAAAACAGGCCATGCTCATGCTAATTACATAGACCATCGTTACCCTGAAGATTATTCTTTTTATAATTTGTATTTACATTTGAAAAGATGAGATAATTTTTAAATGAGTGACTCTCTGTAGACATCTCTGTGATATATTGGACTCCTTGGATTATAAGGTCTTTGAAGTAGAAGTAGTTTTTGAAGTAGAGAGCAATAGCAAAGGTAAGGCTTCTGTTCTGAATTATCTACTTTGAAGATTTTACCTATTAAACCAGAGAGTTTATACTCCTGTCTCAGTACCAGTGAAGAAGAAATAAAATCCTCAGGTTTTGAAATTTCTGACTGTATAATGCTTAAATGTACATGTAAAAATGGTGGCACATTGCTTGCATGAATATGCAGATGACTGCAGGCTTTTGTAAAATCTAGTATCAACTACGTCATTATAAAAAACACAAAAGCCTTAAAACTACTATTGTCATTACTTCTTCCCTTGGTATCCACAACCATAGGAACCAAACCTCTTTTCCATTCTGTTACAAATTTTTCAAGAGCATATTTCTTCTCTTTCAGTGATTTATTTTCTTTCAAAAATAATTTAAATGAATCATTAAAGAAATTTTTCAACTTATTCTTACATGTGGTGAAAAGACTGTGCCACTCTCAAAATATTTAGCATCCTGTACTATAATTCTCAGTGAGGATATATTGTTGCACTGTAGAAAAGCTGCTTAATTTCAGCTTTTCTCTGTAATGGTAGATTGCTCCACCAGAATGTTTAAAAGACAACTACTGAAATTACAGATCCACCAGTCTACTCATGCAAATCACACTAAAAAATAAAAAGGATTGGGAGTCCAAATCACTGCATTTATCAAATACAACACTGTCATTTTATACTCTCAGTACTGTTTCAGAACTAACCTTTTTAGGATAACCTAGATTATGTGGTTAGATCAATCATGTGTCCTCTTTGAAATGGATTCGAAACAGATTTCCATGCTAATTTTCGTAGTTAGCAAGTACTCTTTTGGATGCACAGATGCCCAAGCTGCTACGTGTCTGCTAAGCAGTTACTAGACACCCACAAATAAACTGGAGATGAGCACTTGATTTGTTTGAAATATTGGACTTCCTGCACCTGCACAGAGAAGTTATACATCACAACTGCTCTGAGCATGACATTAAAAATTTGACATATCCAAGGTGTTGGATAATTTTTAATCTTCTTGACACTGTCCTAGTTCTTCGTATTTGAAATCTGACAAATGTGAGTGAGAGGACCTGCCAAAAAGGAGAGAATCTTCCATGGAGTGTTGTATTACGTGTTTTAATCAAAAACCACCCACAAAGTATTGCATATATGAACACACTCTGTCGTCTTTGGGTGTGCTAAGTTGAAATTCAATGTCTCCTTCTGTATGTGGCCCTATTCTTTTCTTACTACACTATTTTTCCTGCCATAATTTCTCTTTAACTTCCTTGTCTCCCAGAAGAGTCCATGCCGCTCAACGTCATTTCTTTCTTTGCAAATGTTAGTGTTTTTTCATAGTGCCTCACCCTTAGTTGTTCACGAGCACAGCCCAAAAACATGGCTTGAGTCATCAGCTATTTTATTACTCTCGCGATGGTGTCACTGTGGGATTCAACTGTGTCACTGTGATCCTGTTCATTGGGAATCTGACAGGGGCTTTGTGTGTTCCTTTAATAGCTGTGTCTTTACGCTTTGCTCTCACCTTGGTCTATATGAATATTTCTTCAGATATCTGTAATCTCCAGCTGTATAAACTACATGCAGGATGAGCAGCAAGCTTTAGAAACACTGTCATATTCTTCCATGAATACTGCGATTGTGCTCTGAAAATGTCACAGCCTAAGACTGGTAGATGCTGTATATTTATCTTTCTCATTAAAAAAAAAAAAAAAAAAAAGTGTCTTATGTTGTAATAGCTGATCTTGCATCTGTTAAAGAGCATGGAGACAGAAAAAAGGATTTAGCCCTGTACCAAGGAAAGGTTAAGAAACAAATAAACAAAAGGCAAAAAAGAACTAAAGAGCTCTTAAATAACAAAGATATTTCTGTATTTCTTGTAAATGTCTTATAAGGAATTTAGGTATTTATGCATCTCTCTTTTCAAGCACTGGATAAATGAAATACCTCTTTCTGTTGAGTAGGTATGAGATTATTTGTTCCATCTTTTAATCAGAATAATGATCTATTGTTAAGTGACAATGTTTAGAAATTAAAAAACCTGGCTGGGATAAGCTAGTCAACCTTTATAGTAAATTTTAATTTGCATTATAAATTACAATGGCAAATATTGCCTAGGAATACAAAGAGATGTACCTAGGATGAGAAAACAGAATGTTCTTTGTTCTCTCTGAATAGACATTTCACTGTTTTAAAAGAGTAAAAAAAAACCAAAAAACAAAAAACAAAAAAAACTTCTCTATACACTACTTTGAATTTAGTATTTTATGAATGTTGCAATGTGATCCACAGACACAAACTTTCAAATACTTGTGGAATCATTCGTGTCAAGTGATCCCACAAAGTTTTACAGCTTTCAAACCAGGTTTGAAGTTAATATTACCCTTCATAAGATCTATTCCTTTCTGTATATAAGTTTAACCCTGGCTATTGCAGATGCACTATGCCCACTCCCTGAACTAGCATAAATCTCCGTAGTTCAACTGAAAACAGTACATCCACCATAATAAAATCAGTATTTTACAACACATGAATTGAAATGTCTACTCCAAACACCGGAGACTAGACAGCAGTGTTAGAGAAAGTAGTTACTTGGAGTTAATGATGTGGCAAAGGAAGTAAGAGAGTCAGCCTGAAAATGTAGAACTTCATACAAGATGTGAAAGAAAAGCACAGGTGATTGTTATATGTAGATCACAGATTTCTTTTAGAGTGAAAGAAAAGAGACCAGAACCTCACAGCCCCAGTACAAGAAAGAGACAGTGGGAGTAAACAGAAACACAGGAAACAGAGGAATGAATGGAGGAGCATTAGGCAATTAGATAAAAAACTGTAAATAATGATATGTTTTTCAGCAGTCAAAATTTCAAAGTGTTATGAAGTGTTTGTGGTTTTGGGGCTTTTTTTGCAGATGTGGAAATATACTTAAGCCATCCTAAAAACATTAATCAAGACAGGTTTTGACTCTGATATTGTCTTTTGAAGTTATGTGGAAATGACAGGTGTTTGTTGCTTACATTACTCTCTTTCCTTATTTATGCTGATATATCACTCCTATTTCCAGGGTTTTCTGTTTGTCCAGATGAAATAGAATACCATATGGAGCTTTACATTTCGGCCAAACTGTCCCTTTAAATTGCCTGATAAGATTTAAGCCTAGATTTGCAGCTTTTTGTATTCCCAAATCTAGTTAGAATCTATGGTTAATTAGATACCCATTCACATAATTCATTGAATTACCTAATAAAATTCTGTCAAATCTATATCCTTGTAGTAGCTTTACTGATGCTAAGCTGCAGAATAAATTTAGTTGGAGGAGTCTTTCTGTTGGCCTTTACTGTAAGCATTTGAATTGGTAACATCCACTACCTCAATTTGCTCTCATGGTCTTTCTGGCAAGATTCTCACTATACCCCTACAAAGGTAATCCTCTGTTTCTTCAGTTTGTCACACTCTCTCTACACAAAAAAAAAGATATGTTTTTCACATGTCTGAATTAACATGTCATCCACTTCCTTGAAGGAAAATTGTATACTCNAAAAAAAAAAAAGATAAGCAGAATCATTATAATTTCCGGTATTGTATTTACACTAAATCTCTTATAGACCTCTTCAGTACTGTACAAACACAGTCCAAAAAATGATCCCTCCACTAAAACACTAGAAACTCTCTTAGACAACTTCCCCTGAAAGAATTCAGAGGAGTTATGATGAATTTAGAGTAATTTGTGACAATAACTTGCGTGGCAAATTTAAGTTTTAGGGGAAAATGCATTTAGAGATTGAATGTTGGGGTGAAAGAGGATAATGAAAAAAAATATTACATTTCTAAGAGAAATAAAACCTGAGACAATACTCCCAACAATACCCTTAACCATAGTTCAGTGTCAGCATTTATTACAAATATCAGATCACCTGAGTTTGGACAATCAAAACTTCACCCTACATTTTCAATTTTTAGGTAACCATTGTCTGCACAGGAGATGTTGGAGTTCATTATTTTGCCCTACTCTTTATTAATAGTCTTTGTAAATAGTCTGGAGGAATTTACATGCTATTAATCTTTTACAGAAATCGTTGCCATGACTTCGTATTTCTTCAATACTACACGGATACATTATAAAAGCAAGAGAATCGGGCTTGTTACTAAATAGTAGTTGTCATTCACCAATGTAACTGAAATAAAGAAGCAGGTCTCTTGTAAGATATCTGCATCTTAAGGAAATTGTGTCAGTTAATAGGAAGACCACACATACTGTTTACAAAACTGAGAATAGCACTTTTTTCTTTATTTCTTGATATTATGTGCACAAGTTGTCTAGCTACCTCAGATTTTACAGAAACATCCCAAAAATGGAAATGTGGCAATGGGATTGGAAATACAGTGGAAGTTGAAGTGCAAGCAGACCTGGCCATTGTAGTGAAGTGAACCTAGGTGTCTAAAGCGCTTTTAGGGTTAAATATCTCCATAGGATTCATCATACATACGTCTGTTCTGCTGTCACTACCCACTCATGTCTTCAAAATGTAGGTTTCTACATTTAGCTAACAATTGCAGAACGCGTGCGGCACACACACACAATCCTGACAATTCAAGCTGCTAAAATACATCTACGTCTCATCACGAAACAGCTCCCACTCCCCAGATGTCTAACTCCCCCTTTCATCAAAGATCTTACTTTAAGTTTGCATCCAGACTTGTACTAACTTATCTTGTATTTTGAAAGTAAGACTCGTGAAACGGCAAAGCCACTCTTAGTGACTAGCCACTAGGTGCATCATATGCACACTCTTTGATCCCTTAACCTTTGTTGACAACATGAGTTGAGAAAAACGGGAGTTGTGAAAGCAGAATTTTTTCTGATGGGAGGTTTCTAGTTGTTTTTCAGGGTCTTCTGCATCCCTGCTGGACTGTGTTTGTTTTTATTCTTCCCTCCTTTTGTGTCCCTTTATTTCTCTTCTACACCAAACTCAATTCAATTTGGTGCCCAAGAAAATCCACCTAGTAGCACAAATGTGTTTATGCCTCTTTACAAAAACAGCATTAATATTTGAGGCTAATTAAGTTTCCTGAGAATAACGATCTTTTCCTTGTGCAGGAAGATGTACAGAGCAACTGATTTCTTTCTTCTCACGTGTTTTCTAGAACAATGGAAGGAATGGTCTCTCTCTGGTCATACTTTTCATAAAACACTAGTAATAATAATGCAAAGTTTCAAGTGCTCTGAGAGTATTCGCAGGTGTAAGGATGCATAGATATACTGATTAACTTCCTGGCATTTAGTATAAAGGCCTTCAGTCTTTCTTACTGTGTACACAGTACAGTTTGATATTCAAAATAGCTGCCTTGGGATATCTTGACATATCCCAAGATATACTAAGAGTTATCTAATTTGATAACATGAATATAAATTGAGATGAAAAATTTACTGTTTTATCCCCAGTTTCTGTAGCACAACAGAAAAATTCTTTGAGCCATATTTGTGGAGATATAGTTGTCTTTTAAAGAAAGGGGATTATTTTTCTTGTCCGGTACTCAAAATTATTGAATTTAGAGTAATTTCTTAGATAAGTTCTCTAATTACCTCAATGGCTGATGGTGGTCTCCTACTATTAGATCTAAGATTCAAATAATTAGAACAGGGAGGAAAGATATGTAGAACCTTTGTCTGCAAACAAAATGCATACTAGTGTTTAGGAAAGGAACAGCAAAGCAGAGACAGTACAGGCAATTATTTTAAACTGAATTTACACTGGACATTAGAAAGACATTTTTTCACAATGAGGGTGGTCAGAAGCTGGAATAGGTTGCCCAGAGAAGGTGTCGAAAATCCCTCTTTGGAAAAGTTCAAGGTTAGTGTTCTGGTTTGAGGTAAAACAGAACCAATTTTCTGTTCAGTAATTTTACTTTTCAGTTAAACCTCTTCTAACTAAATGCACTCTCTGCAATTAACATATTTTTCTGAAAGTGTCCACTCCCAGAGCGATAAGACCTGATTCTTTATAATTTATGCCGAGGAATGGTATGCGGAGAGGCTCTTGCTTATACCTATTGCTATAACAACCAAAGTTATAACCACTTTGTTACTTGTCCTTTTGAAAGGTCAGAAGAAGAAGGGGTCACATGTAAACGGAGGAGCAGACAGGACAGGTGACCCAAAACTGATCAGTGGGGTATTCCATCCCATCTGCATCATGCTCAATATAAAAGCTGAGGGATCAAAGAGGTCAGTCTCTTTCTTCAATTAACAGTGTCTGAGGAGGGCTCTGTCTGTTCATCTGACTCTGATCCCAATCCATGCATACCTGACTCCAGATCTGGAATTCAGTTCCTGTCTGTCGCTGAGTCCAGTCTGGGACTTGCACAGTGCCTGCCAGTGATGTGGTCATCAACCTGGGAGCTTGATATGGTTTTGTATATATTATATATATGTACAATATTTCATTATTTTCTTTTTATTATTTTATTAATATTTTCATTACAGTAGGTGGATTTTTTTAAACTCTTAAGTTTCTTTTCTCTCTCATACTTCTCACCCTGAAGGGAGATGCTCTTGTCTGAGGAGAGAAGTAAAAGAGAGCATCTGTTAGTCATTTCAATGGCCAGTCAATCTCAAATCATGACAAGTTGGATGGGACTTTGAGCAACTGGATCCAGTGAAAAATGCCCCTGCCCATGGCGTAGGGGTTGGCCTAGATGTTCTTTAAAGGTCACTTACAATGTAGACTTATGATTTTATAGTCAAACTTTTGTTCCATCACCTTGCAGAGGAGCTGCAAAAACAGAATACCCCAGTGGCAGCTGTGTAGTTCCCTCATGTCCTGAACGGAACAAAAAGAATTTTCCCTTTGCCTCACCAACCCCCTGCTCAGAGGTCTCTAAATACTGGGCTGCAGTGCTGGCATGAGATTTTGTCTTTG
This sequence comes from Nycticryphes semicollaris, assembly GCA_013400055.1. NCBI lineage: Eukaryota > Metazoa > Chordata > Aves > Charadriiformes > Rostratulidae > Nycticryphes > Nycticryphes semicollaris. The sequence goes on along the minus strand of VXBJ01004566.1, from coordinate 82,895 downwards.
TGTACTCTTATCTCTTCCAGAAAGAAGTAATAACAGACTCTTAATGAGTAGCGGCAATGTCTAGCACGGCACTGTGAAAAAACAGGCATATTAAAGTCCTCTTTTCCTTTTACCCTAGTTACAAGTCTCTGTGTACTGATTCATTGAATAATTTTAATTCCAATAAGGCCATTCATGTTTGAAGAAATTTCTTCCTGTCTTTCTTGATCCATGAAGTTTTCTCTGGATTAATTTCATTATTCATCATCTCTTGCACAATTTCAGCAAGTTAATTGCAAAAGAAAGCAAAAATAGCAGCAGGAAGGAGTTCCAGTCAGGAGATACACCTCACAAACCCCTGTTTTCCCTTCAAATTATCTTTATACTTCTGTAATGTGTCATTTCTATGACTTTTTCCTTTTAGGCACTGTTTCTTGCAGGTCATTCAGCTGTCCTGTGGCTGATTTCTAAATTTGTTAATGAAAATAGCTACAGGATACTAATTTTTGCTGCAGAAAGGTTGCACTGTGTATGCATCGCACATCATTGCCTTAATCAGGTGCACAGCTGTGTAGGTGGCTTGTCGCCATTTGGAGTCCAGCTAAGCTGCAGTTGGTAGCTGCAGGTATGAAGCCAGATTTATAGATTTTATTTTCTTCACTTGGGAGGTTGTATTTATTATTTTCATACTTGACAGAACTGTCTAATTTCCATAATAAAACTTGTTGTATTATCCCTTTTAAAAAGTAACCTAATGGCAAATGGAAGCACAGTATCAATGAAACAGAAAGATATATCATTAATTCAATTTAAAAAATAAATACCTTAAAGAACTAGGGACTAAAGGTGGGTTAAGATCAAAACTCCAAATTAGTATACTTCTTACCTTTTGAAAGATGGATCCAAGATTTACTGAAAGGTAACCCCAGTCTCTAGAAGTTCTATCTGAGTATACAACTCCTGCTATCATTTATATCTAACCCCTAAATAGTAATACTTAATCAGTAATAATCATCAGGACAATAGGGAATTGCTCAATGGCTCTGCAATGCACGCTGACATTTTATTAGTTGCTATGACTTAATGTGCACTATATGTTAAATACATAAGATTAAAGTAGATAATTGCTATCAATGAGATTGGGTTTATAATTTCTTCGGGCAAGTTATAAAGGACATACTTGAAGCTTGTTGTATCCTCTCAGGAATGCTTTGGAGGTAGAAAGCAAGTAATTAAACCTCATTATTTCTTGTTTAACATAGCCTTTTAAACAACAAAACATTTCCTTCCACTCTTGTTCAATAAATTTCATGCCAAAGCCAGTTACTTGTCCAAAACATTACCGTGACATATTTGGTCATGAAAACATTCTAGATGATAAATTAGGCTGGAAGGCTTTTATGGTTTCATGGCTGCAATAAAAATGTTGCAGAAAATGACAAATATATGTGGGATACAGGTTGTAAAAGAGTAGTGGATATTTCTTTAAAAATCAGTCCCTCCAGTGCAAAAGATTGCTTGGGTGAAAAACTGTTTGCATATTTCTAAATACTTTAACAGGATTTTTCTCACACTTTTAAGCTCTGTTTCAGCAGTTTACTCATGTAGTTCTTAGAGAGAGGAAGCAATAAAGGCTTTGAAAGGTATTTACTAAATAATCCTCTGCAACAAGAATAATTTATGACTTGTTCACACATCATTTTTTCAGAGGCAGCTGTGTCAGCTGAAGACATTACCATCTCATCCACTGCCAGCTGCTTGTTACTACCTCCTGCCAGAGGTTACCATGCCCTCAAATCTGTCTGAGCTCTGCTGCTCTTGTTCTTTCCTACCTTGTTGCAATCAGAATAAGACAGCAGCAGTTCCCTATTTAAACTGTCTATTGTAGCCCATATGGCAGGCTTTTAGTCTTGAAAATACCTTGCAGTGTGACTTGAAGGAAATCACTGGCCTTAAACTGTAAGGAGGTGCTTCAAAGTACTAATAAGTTGTGATGTGCAAATTAACCTGGTTCACAGAAGACCTAGGAGTCCATTTGAGCCTGATTTTCTACCATTGTGCCATTCTAAGATGCAATGAAACAGCAGAGGCTTTGAGAGTTATGTTGACAAATACGGGTTATGAAGAAATAGTGCTGACAACTTCAAGAAAAAAAATATTAACATTAGTATTAATGAATTGTGTCTTTTTTTCTGTCTCAGAATAACCTGCAAATAAAGCAGGGTTTTCTACAGTGCTTGAAAATGTCTGAAAATAATCAGGTAAATTTTTCAAACTTTGCTGTTGCAGATAATACACAAGTGGGTGTCTGCAGTTAGAACAAATGGAAAAGTGCAGTGACAATAAAAGTAAAAATGTGCTCTAATGATATAAAGCTGAAAATTATGGAACATCTCACTACTAGAAAAATAGTCTTTTTTCTCCTTTTTTTTTATATGTAGCATTTTGAGCTATCAATGTTGTTTAGATAGAAATTCAAACACTATCTTTTTTTAAGAGGTAAAGGTGTACAAACTAAACTAAGGAACATTAAGGCTTGATTAACTGGAATTACTTAATTAATATTAATTTAGACATTCCATTAATTTGGAATGTGAAACTGAAAATTAATCTACATAATTTTCAGATGACAGCAAAAACCTTTGCAAGCACTCTGAGTAATGGTATTAGAATTCAAACTGATTCTGATAAATGGAGAAATGATCCAAAATTAACACAACGATCTTCAATAAAGAAAAGTACAAAGAAATACATCCAGGAAAATCAGATGCATAAATACAAAACAGAGGAAAAATAGAGTCAGGGTATTGGGTATTCCAGGCAAAGATGTGGATACTAGAGCGAGGAAGGACCAAGCACAGAACACCAGTGTAGATGGGACAAGCATCTTTCTGGAATGCATTAGGAGGACAGAGGTATGAAAAACATCATCCTGCTCTTCTCAGTGTAGAGGCCTCCTCAGATCATTGCAGCCCTCTATGGCAGAGGTTACTCTGAAGTATTCCATCATGAACACACAAAAACTCTTTCAGGGTTTATAAAATAAGCTCTTTCTCTCAACAGTTTTTAGGAGAGATTCTTTCTTTTGATTTCCACTGTACAGGAAGGATAAGCAAATTAACACCCTTGTTTATTTATCGTAAATCTTAACTATAGGATTTTTTTTTTTTTTAAATTAATTTTAGGATACAAAACACCTTTTACTTAAAAGGTCAAATAAGTATGGAAATGGACTAACTGGGGATGCTGAAGAATTTCCTTTATGGTTTCAATTGCATATTGAAAAGTGCCTACCTAAGGCAACCCTACCACCTTTGAACAGGAGCTAGGCTAAATGATCACGCAACTACAACTTCAGCATTGCCCAGGGTTTATTTTAGATCATTACTCTTTAGCCTCAGAAACAAAAATTATGAGTGAGGTTCTCAGGTGGAGCTTTTAGTGATTTTTGTCTTGAGTGGTGCCTAGAAGAGTAAAGAAACTGAAATGAAATGAAAAGAAAAGAAAGGGTAGAGAAACTCTATGAATTCAAACAGGAAGGTAACAGAATTCAAACACAGTTAAAATCCGTGTTATACAATCCTTATAAAATGGATGTAATAGTTAGAATGTAAGCATCTGTTAAATAAATCCAGTATTAAGTCCAAAGGAATGCCCAAACTATGTATATACTTTATGAAATACATGATGTATGTATTATATACTGTAATGCTCTGGAATTATAACACAAACCATACAGTGTCAGGGAAAAAAAAAATTAAAAAAATTTAAAAAGACCTTCCATGCTTGCTATAAACAAGCCTTTGACCTCAACACAATGGTAATCCAGATGTTGCTACAAGATGCATACTATTGAAATAATTCTTTGCAGAGTTAATGCTTTGCTCAGAAAAAGTGCGCGGGTCTCTAGCTGTTTGTCAGCAAAAGGTGTAAATTTTCATTCAACGTGTTTAAAAAAAACTGAATTCAAGTCTTATGGGAAAAGCTTTAATGGAGTAGATTTACCAGGAAGTTAGAGTAAAATAATAAAATTATGGGGAATCTTTTCCCCTATTCCTTTTCTCTCCTTCTTACCCCACAATATACAATCGACACAGAATTGCTAGAGGTAATGGTTCTATCTAAGGCTTTATACAACTGCTTCACAAAGTACTGTTTTTTCTTTTCTCTTGCAGATTTTTTTCTATTTTTCTTGTTTTGCAGCAAAAGTTAATGTACAGGCATATCTAAATGAAGTGTAAGATTTTCTGAAGCAAAAAGCATACAAAGCCAGAGGAGGACAGAATACAAAGCTTCTAGAAAGACAACAGGAGGAGAAAATTCTGTACAAGGCTCCAAAACAGAGGATTTTCCTTTCCACCCTACTCTGACATTCAACTGCAGATGTATATCAAGTGAGCTTGTAGAAAGCACGCATGAGACAGCTTGGTGATGGACTTGTAGTTCATTCATCTCAGGGTGCACTAGCACATGAGTTATCAATAACATTAAAAACAGTGGGTATGGTCTAAATGTCTGATGACATTTACTCTTCCTTTATTAACAGCTTTTAAAACTCAACTACACAAATTCACTTCAGACTGAAATCTAGCAGAGAGGTAAAGCTCCATTTTTGTCTTCCAGACCATGGCAAGACAACAGAGGGGACTTGACCAATTAATTCAACTGGACCCTCCTGCTGCAGCTTCTCATGCACCACTGGAAACAGCACCAAGAAAAAAGATGTGTTCCTGTGGGTGAAGCACCATAGGTCTCCTGGAAGCTCTTAGATTTGACACAGCTGGATCTCATTTTCATCTCTTCCTAGGATAGCTACCTAGATAAGAAATTATTTCTACATTTGCCATCTTCTTCTTAGTTCCTGTGAATAGCAATAGTAAGATCATGCCCTCTTATGAGGAAAAAAAAGAATAGTGTCAGGGATTGGTTCCATTTTTTCAAAGAAAAAATATGTTGGGTTTTTTTTATTCTGAGATATGTAGCTTGACAGAACAGAAGCACAACAGTATTCTCAGTCAACAAAACACCTGTCAACTACTTACTCTCATAAGAATTAGTTAGATTCAGATAAAATTTTGTCTTTTGTGTCTTTTGGAACCTTTTACTCAGTTTACCAAACTGAGCTAGTCACTCAGTGTGAAAGTACTTATTTCAATCAAGGCAACTGTATGAGACTTACGCTATCTGAGAATTTAATTCATTATCCTTTGATGACTAAAAATCCCAAATGAGATTTTTAGGGGGCTGGGGAAGGCTATAAATTATAATTACTTAATTTATTAATGAAAGGCACCCAGCTTTAGGATAGATTGTGGTAGCGTATGGCAGATCTACTACCGAGATACAGTTTCTAGATGAAAAATAGGAAAATTAACATAAGCAGAGCAACATATCACAAGCTGTAAATGAGGAATAAGTCCTACAAGCATTCCACTCTTTCACAAATTGTCTTGCAATATTTATTGATCCATAAATACTGTGAGCTGTGTTTAAATCCAAAGCGTCACCTGGCTCTCCTTGCATGTCTGCCTCTGACAGCAGAAGCAGGTATCCTCTCTCCTTAGTGTTTCTTTATCCTTTCCTTCATCTCTTCCCTATGGCCATATATTAGAGTTTTCATGATGGGATCTCAAAATTTCAGCTTTCCAGAAATAGGAAATTTAACACAATCACAATTTTCACTTCTTCAAACTGATGTGTTTAATAATTAGGAAGGTTATGAATAAATACAGTGCAAGCTGGCATCTGCATCAGTAGTGTGAAGTATGAAAACATATACAAAGACTTATGTCTTTGCATACACTAATAATGCTGTAATATTAATGGCAATAAATAATATTAAAATAAATAATATTGAAAATCTTTATTCACAGAATTTTGTGAAATGAGTTTCCAATGGTATCTATCTAGGACTACAGATGTTATTGACTAAGCCACTGAATCTAAGCCATACTCAATAGTTCCAGGGTCCACCCTTCCCAGCTGAAGCTTGCTAAAACAAGGTGGAAAAGATGCACTGCTGGTGACACCACCATGTGTATCCTATGCTTAAAACACTTGAGTTTGCTAGTTCACCATCGATCACAAAAGAGAAATCCATGCTGAAAACATCTAAAACAAGCTAATTTCTCCAAATACCGAATTTCAGAAGGAAAATGAAGAGAGTACAATCATTGAGAGACAATAAAGTCATCATAAACAACCTTCATAGCTACAAAAATACCACAGGACATAAAACTTAGCTTCCAACCAATATTTATATCATTAAAGACAGCGGAGTTTTTTCTGTGACAGAATGTGGTGTACCATGCCTTTCGTGGTGCACCATGCTACCAACAATGCTTTTGAATGCATTTGTAACCAGTACAAATAAAATCTTTGCCCTTCCATTTGTTATAGCAGTTATCTTACCAAAGGAAATAAAATGACCCTAAAGGGAAGTCAATACAGAAGGAGTGTGAAGCATCTGTGTACAGTGTGTTTGTGTTATTCTTCATCTTAGAATCCCAGTAGATATATAGCCAGCATCTTGAAAACATCCATTTCAGTTCCTTAAAGGAAAAGTGTAAGCAATGAATCAAGAGTATTCCAAACCAGAGCAAGACTGTATTTTATAGCATATTAGAGAATTTCACAGCATGGAAGAAGATTAACAACATGTTAGGTAATGATGTAAGTGCCATAAATTAGTTTACATTCTGCAATGTAAATACTCAGCAGAACTGATGTCTGAACAAAGAAAGCAAGATTGCAAATGAGTATTTGGACCAAGTCCACTATGCTTTCCAATCACTTGGTTTTGTTCTCTTTTAATGAGTAAGACCAGAATTAATTTTTGCATATATATATAAAATAGAGTACGCAAATATATTAAATATATGTATACAAAGGTTTTTTCCTTATCCAGGTCTCTCACTGAAAATTTCCTCTCCTTTTCTGCAGTTGAATAAAATTTATTACTATATTTACCAGCTTCTAAGAAAAACCCTTGAAAACTAATTTTGATTAAATTCTTTCAGGTTTCTCTTTATAATTTGAATATTTAGAAAGGAAAAATCTAGGACACATAAATGTTTTCTGTTAACATATGTTCACAAGAAACATCGAATGAATTCAAAGGTCAGATAAAGAAATTCTTTAAATACTGCATAATTAATCTTTTGAACTGAGATTAAACTACTGACAATACTGAATCCAAGGATTCTAACAAGGATTAGATAATGCAAGGGATAATGAGAACATTAACAAAAAAATACCATAAATAGCATACAGTAAAAATATGAAAAAATATATATTATCACAGTTCTGTTCATAATCCAAATACTATTTAATAGTATTTAGGAGGAAATTTCCATAATTATTCACTTTAAGGCACTTTAAGGTTTCTGGAATGCATTTTTCGAGATGAAAGAGTAGAGAACTCTCCATTCAGGGTGAGATGTATTTCTAGTGTGAAATGTTGGTATTATATTCCTATTCAGATTTCATCTTTTAAATCTACATCTTAAAGGGTGAGAGGGTTCTATCCAATGACAACACTCCAGCAGACTTATAAATATGATACCAATGTGCAATGACAACCGATGTGCAATTCCAGTTATGACACTCTGGCTGATGAATTAATTCTTTGGTGTGTGTATTGATTTCTTCTCAGTTTCTTAGCCTGTGGATTCTTGTGCTTAAGCCATGTTTTGCAAGAGTATGAAAGTGGGTAACAAACCTTTTTCAGTCTTGTTCACAAGAGCTATTAGAAAGGAATGCCTTTTTTCTCTGAGCAATTCTCAGACACATCTGCATGAAAGGTCTCCAACTAACCTGTGTTCATGTCCCAGAATTCAAAATAAAACAGTAAATTCCAGATCTGAAAAAGGTAACGCAAAGGAAGGTTATTGTGCTGTGACAGAGTTCTTATAAACCTACTATTTGGCCCACTAATGATCCAATGTTGTAATCTCTTGAAACAATCTGCCTCCAGAAACATGTAAACTAATTACAGGTCTTTCAGACCCTGATCCTAGCCCTGGAACTGTGATTTCTCTTACAGCAAGACCATAAAATATTGATTATAAGTAACATAAATAATTTCAGTGACTCAAATGGACATTAAAAATAAAGGTTATAACTACCTGCAAAACCACAAGAGATTCAGGTATAGGTATTGTGCCAGTTTCATAATGACACAATTTTTTTTCTCCACTTTCTGGAATATGCTTTTAAGTATGCATTTCTTCATTGAAATATATTGTTTTAGGAAAAATGAGTGATGGTGCTACTTCATATATTTTACTCTGTCCTCTACATATACAACAGCTTTATTTGCAAAGTTGTTTAAGAAACTAAAAAACTATAAAAAACGGAGGCAATACTTTTCTCCTTAGCATACATATCCAATCTATCTTTCAAACTCAAAAAAATAGTCACAGATTGTGTTAAATTTCACTGGAGATGTAGGAATAGATTAAACAAAGGTCATTCAATAGAAATGTGACATTTGTACTAATAGAACAAGAGAACTGTGACAGCCAGAGACAACCAGCATTACAATAAGAACAGCTCAAAAGCACAAGTAAAACCTTATATGCATGTGATAGAAGCCCAGCTGGTACATGCATACAGGATTTGAACAGGTCATCAGTGACCAAAATTACTTAGAAAAATAGAATCCTGCCAACATACACAAACCTGAAAACTGTCAGCATAACTATAGTACTTCTATCAAAGCTGAACTATCCACATAATCCAGGAATAAAACCCATTTACAAACTAGATAAAAAAGCATTTATTCCTGCTTTTAACTCTAGTCATCGTGACACTGGGGGTGATTTCAGAACCACAATCAGGCCCCGTTGCTGAGAATCCCTCACCAGGTCAATTCAGAGATTTGATTTTTATCAGCTACTGTGCAGTTCCACATAGAAAGAGGAGACTTCTCAAGAAAATAAAAGTCTCAAGAATTGTTATGTAAACAGATTAAAATAATCTCAACATTCACTTGGATGTAAATAAAACTAGATTAGATACTGGAAAGAAATTTTATACTGTGAGGGTGGTGAGACACTGGAACAGGTTGCTGAGGGAACTTGTGGATGCCCCATCCCTGGAAATGGTCAAGGCCAGGCCGGATGGGGCTTTGAGCAACCTGGTCTAGTGGGAGGTGTCCCTGCCCAGGGCAGGGGGGTTGGAACTTGATGATCTTTAAGGTCCCTTCCAACTCTAACCATTCTAGGATTCTATGATTAAGACACCAAGTATTCAGAGTAACTAGAGAAATCCAGTAATAAGTTTTTGACAAACTTGGTAGGTGACTCATTCTATACTTCTTGGTTTTTCCAATTATTTTACATGTGTTTAAATCAATAACTAAATTTATCTTTCTTCCTCACATTTTTTTCTTTTATATTTCTAGTCAGGGAATTCTGTACATTTTATTAGTGCTTCTTGAATTAAACTCTGTGTTCTTGTCCTTCTAATAGAATACGAAGAGGTCATCCTTAAAAAAAAAGAGAAGAAATGACTAAAGCTTAATACTCAGACTATCATTCCTTAATAGCCCATTGCAGTGTCAAAAATAGAAAGCTTTGACTATGACAGTGGAAGAAAGAGAAGAAATTAACAAAACCTAAGACTCAGTGTCATGCCTTGCAAATATTTTTTCAACAATGAACAAAAAATAAACAGCATAAAGTTTAGACGTGGGAAAAAGAATGTCTGATAAGTAGAATTTTTTTCACAGATTCCCCCGAAACAGTAGCTGTCATTTTGGGAAGGTCACTATCCACTTATAAGAAAAGCACTTTTCAATTACAAGAAGGAACGTGGCTGGTAAAATCATCCCTTCTAAATTAGTTTGCATAGCCTTCATCACAGATTAGCTCCCTTAATTTTACATCTCTCTTCCCCACAACCAGGAAATACCATGACATCAAATTTCCTTTTATATAGCTTTTACTTTCTTTTTATTTTGATACCGTAAATGCATGATAAAACAGTATTACAAAGACAACAAATTTTAATGCCATCACATCTGGGAGATAATTCACCTTTGTACCACTGGCTGCCATGGAAAGCCTGTTCTTTTGCTGGCTTTAGAAGATTATTTTTATGAGTGCTTTATGATGTTTCTGTTTATACAGTATTTTTATAACTGTTGCAAATAGACACAAATGCCATAAATTACAGGGAAAATCATCCCCAGCTCCCTCCAGGCTTAATATGAAACAGTAACAAAAAGGGGAAATGTGTAAGTGCCACTAAAGCCTGTTTGATGAATTCCACATGTAGATTCAAGTTCAGAGCTCAATTCATTAGGAAAATATGAAACTCCTTGTCCCTCCTTCATCTCGTTTGAAAAAAGTAAAAACCGCACAACTGTATGTATGAACACATCCTTATTAATTTTGATCATAGTTTTCTTTGATACTACCAAAGTTCCATGATAAGTAGGGACTTAAATCCTAATTTCTTTGGCCTGCAATGCCTGAAAATTCTTACTTTGGAGTATCATGATTTATGATGGAGCAATGAGCACTACTCCTGAGGAACAGAGAGGCTTAGACCTCATGCAGGTTGAAACATGCATTTCATATTCACTAACTGTACTTAATGTATTTAAATTCAGGTAAGTGTTTATACGATTCGTATGTAATTGAAAAGGTAAATAGAGCATAATCAATGAAAGCTCCTGAATTAGATAATACTGAGGGAAATAGAGGACAATGCATCAAATGATATTGAAATGCTGATCTCAGAATATCACTACCCAGAAACTGCTCATAAAACAAGAAGACTTGCCTTCACAGAAGGAGGATTCAATATTTCAAGCAATTCAATCTCAGTTCCTTTAAAACTAATAATCACTCACTGTTCATACAAATGGCCTAACAAAGCACATTTGTTCATAGCGTTCATTTATCTTTTTTCAAAGCCCCTATATTAGTACAATTTTCCTCCTTATTTTCTTCAGGTTTTTTTATAGTGTGCTTGACAATATAGCTCTCTGGAGATGCAAGATTTTATTTCTAAGATGCAAACCTTTGATGCTATCAAGCTGAGCTGAACAGCCTTGCTGTGACCCATAGGGCAATCCTAAATCAGAAAGTGCTTCCTATTTCAGTTACTCCCACTTGATGAACATATAAGTCTTTAAAATATATATTTCTGTGTCATGTTTTCTGCCCCAAATACTCAATGTCTACTAACAACACCAAGGTACTAATAACTTGTGCTAAATATAAATTGCCCCAAAATTATTCAGTCTCAAGTCCTGTTTCCAAAAATAGTTTTTACCACATCATGCACATCCATCCTGTATCTTTACTAGCCATTACAAGTAGATCACTGCATCTGTGGACAGGGAATTGGACATAAAATAATATTCTTCTTGTCTCTTTAATAATCTTATAAGTTTCCATATAATGAGCTCTACTAGTGTCCCAAGAGAAGCATGTGATCAAACAGATGAGATTGTCCAAATCTGACTTTAAGGAATGTTACAGAACAGGATACGAGTTTGAAAGTCATTGAGTATCATAGCCACAACTACATCAAAGAACTCTCACCATGCATTCTCATTCCTCTCAGAGCAGTAAGCTTTAATGCATTTTTCAGTGCATCTTTTCCTCCTGCTGGCTGCAACCTTCTTCTCTTTGATCTCTAACCATGGAAGATCTAATTTTACAAAATAGATGCCCAGGTTCAATTCATCAGTTTGCTAGAAAATTCAGCCATAAACCTGCAGAGAGTTAACAGAAAGTTGACTAACACCAAGTCTACCAATAAATCATGTGTACATGTACTTGCTCATGAAACTAAGATTCCTGTAAGCGAAGCCTGTTGGAAAATATCATTCTCTGCTTGCTGAGGATGCATTTTATTAATTTTGGATCATTTCTGGGCTTTGACTCCCCTTACTTATTGGGCCTCAGTGGGCTATGCTAATTCCTGTTTCATTGTGATAACATAAAACTACTTAATTATCCATTGCTGGTTTATGGTCAAAGAATCTGACTTAGGTATTTGTATAGTTTGTGCATCAAGGACACCTTCTGAAAAAAAAAAATGCTCAGCCCTTGCAAAGAAGGTGTGTCCCATCACTCAAAACTTTAATATTTTGACCAAGAAAATATACTTCAGGAGCATCAAAATCAACTGTTTATTCAGAATTTTGGCAGATAGTGGGTCCTGAATGCAAAGAATAAATAATGTTCAAGATAACAGAGAGCAATATCTATTTTTTAAAAAACAGTTATATATTGGGACAGGTGTATTTCTGGAATAACAGGAATTAAATTTCACAATGTATTAAATGTGAGTAAGAAGATGGATGGGTTAACTATGGATATAGAACATTTCATACAGGTTCTCAAGGTTTTAAAACCTCATGCTTTATAACTGAGTAACTTGAAAGAATATTGAATTATTGAAGCTTTCACATTATGATTGCTAAGCTCAAGCTTCCACAACAGGGTAGCTGTTCTAATGTAACTAACTGGTGGTTCATTGGCCTAGGATAGCTTGATTCAAGCAAGTTTAGCTTGCTTTTGCCTCACAATGACATGACAGTTTGCAGTGTCAGTGAATGGGTCTAAAATTTGTCGTAGTAGACTGATCCGTCTTCTCTTTTGAACTACCTCTTCATGCCTTAGGGTCATTTATGAGGCATGATATAACAGGCTTGTGTTTTTAAAGCCTATGCCAAATATTGGCATCACAGAAAGTGGAGTGGAAACCCAGGATAAGATATGAATGCCTTTATTTACAAATGAACAAATAACTACTCTATAATTCATTCTGAAATCTCCAAACGCTTCTTACAAGTCTGGCCAGAAATAGAGAAAAACAACAGCAACAACAACTAACCAACAAACAACAACAAAAAAAAAACCCAACCTAAAATTATACAAAGAAACAAACAAAGAAAAAACAACCCAAAACCCACTGCAAAAAGAACAAAAAAAAAAAAAAAGCAAAAACATCCATTTAACTATCTTCCTTCAATGTAAGAGACTTATTTAAATGTTACATAGCATACATAGGTTATTATTGCTAGAATTCATGCATCCATAAGGACTGTAAATAATATACCAGATTTACTTTACCCCATTATATTCAGTATATTCACTGAATTTCCTTCCGGAAATGAGAAACATTTCTTGCACTGCAAATGTCATTAATACTTCAGCATACACTAAGCTCCATTACTCACACACCAGATAAACCAATATCTAATTCTCAATCATACAGAAAAAGCAAGGAAAGAAGAAAAGAAACACATAAGTAAATTCTCCATACATCAATGAAGTAAAATCTACATGTTAATTTGTTTATAGAAACCAAGGCTTTGCCTAGAGGCAAATTTCAGTGTGTCCTTTTTCATTGCATAGCTATGATTTCGCTTTATCACTGTATGAATCACCATTATAAATTACTGTATATTTGATGCTTGCCTATGGCTATCCAGAAGTCTCTGCTAATGGAAGGCTGAACAGCATTAAGACCATGTTAGAAATGGCATGTTATATTTAAGGACTCCATTGGTAACTTACTACCATATTTCCCTTTGCAATGTGCTTACCCTAACTGTCAAAAACATCTCCTTCTCTTTTGAAAGTGCAGCTGTTACAAAAACCTACATATGAGGGAGAATGGGCCCTACAAATAATATGATGACACTGTCATTAACAACTCATTGACAACTTATGCAACTTTTCGTTACATGGTCCAATTTATTTCCTTGGTCTCAAAAGTTTCAAAATTTCAACTGTATGACTATATGAGTGATTAGCAGGCAAAGTATTGTGAAACAAACAGGATCCCCTAGATCTCTTAATTTCAACAAGTGGTGATATTCAAATGACAAAGACACAAGCAAGTATTTTGAAAATGTAACTTCTTATGTGACCCACTTAAGACTGAGTTATGTAACTGAAGGAAATAAATACTTTTATTTGAGCCACTATATGAGCTACTATCTGACGCAATGACTAGGATTAAACATTTAGCCTTCAACAGACACTGTAATTCAAGTGTATACAGGCCTGAATGCTCTACCTTGCAGCCAAGGGAGTGGACTTTATCCATTTTGACAATAGAATTGACTTTGATTCTAGTAATTTCTCATTTGACAACCTATGAAAGTTAGTTATGACAAATCAAGTCTTTAAATTTGAACTCTTGGAGGCAAATGGTTGGTTATCTACCTGTTGTCAGAAACTTTACTGATCTGTTAATGTTGGTCTTGATGCAGAGTGAATTCTTAAGAAAAAAAAGAGATACAGTTTTGCCTTAACAATGAGAAGATAAACTTGGTAAGACTATGAACTCATTGGAGATAGGTAAGCTTTAACATGACTTGGATAATGAATATTTTTCCCTTGAAACCAAGAATAAGTCTCTGCAAGGTTTTGTTTTATAATTTTAACAATTTGTGTTGATCTCAGAAATATATTTTCATACCTCCAAATAAATAAATAAGGACATAAAAATTAAATTATTATGGACCTTATTCCGGAGTTTTAATGCTTCATTATTCCTTTCCAATTAAACACGTTAGAAAATCAGTGAAATTGACAGATTTCTTGTAAGAAGACCTATGACCTTCTTTGAAGTTTATTCTGTGTTTCTTTTGGGAATAAGCAAATGAATGAGAGTGCATCACTAAGTCTAGAAGAAGAACCACAGAACTCCCAGCCATGAGATTCAAGTATTTTTGAGAAATACAAACTTTGTACTTATTTTTATGTATTCTCAGAAATTAGTACCTACCTAAATCCCACCTACTAGCCAAGTGAACACCCGCATGTCTTCATTTCCTCTCTTGCTTATAGATTATACATTCATCTTCCTCCAGGACAGGCCCACATATTACATTTAATTTGAAAGAGGGAGGAAATCCATAATCCAGATCCATGGTTCCTTAATTAATTATGTGCTCCATATTCACAGGCATGACTTGGATTTTCATTCAGAACAACAAGTAGCATACTAGAACAGAGGTGATATTTTATCAGTGCTCTAACTTAAAGAAACAAGCATTCGGAGTGACCGAAAAGATAGGAAAATTTGAGACAGTACTGAAACTTCTAAAAATATTTTCAAAAGAGAGAGAAGCTAGTACAAAATTATTCATACATGCTGTAAACTGAACCGTGTGTATATTAATAGCATGTAGTTTGTTTTGCATCCTGATTTGTAATGTTAAAATATTGTTTTTACATTCCAGAAGCTGACTGTATGGTCCATGAATGACTAAAATTCAGTTAGTATACACTCTGAAAAATCTCTGTCCAAAAATACCAACCGTTGCTTGGAGGAAATGCTGGAGCAAGTGCAGTGGAGGGCAACAAAGCTGGTGAGGGGCCTGGAGAACAAATCTTATGAAGAGTGACTGAAGGAGCTGGGACTGTTTAGTTTAAGGAAGAGAAGGATGAAGGGAGACCTCATTGCTCTCTACAACTACTTGAAAGGGCATTGTAGAGAGGTTGGTGCTGATCTCTTCTCACAAGTCATTAGCGACAGAACAAGAGGGAATGGCTTCAAGCTGCATCCGGGTAGGTTTAGGTTGAACATTAGGAAAGAATTTTTCACATAAAGAGCAGTCAGACCCTGGAATAGGCTGCCCAGGGAGGTGGTTGAGTCCCCATCCCTGAATGTGTTTAGGAGTCATTTAGATGTGGTGTTGGGGGATATGGTGTAGGGGAGGAATTTGTAGAGTAGGGCTGATGGTTGGACTCAGTGATCCCAAGGAATCATCAAGGAAGTGAGATGCTTAGAAGGGATGTAACTGTATGAATGCCACAGTATTAACCACACACAAGTCCCAGATGGACACTAAAGCATACACACTTTAGATGCACCTGTCAGGTTAATCCTGTCAAACACATGTAAGAGTCAGGACTGGAGCTGAGTTGGCAAATTACATCAAAAGCATAGTATCAAATTAAGACTATGAAGTTAAAACATTTATATGCTGTATGAATGCGAAACTCCCAGGCAGGTGAATGACAGCATGCAAGTGAGTCTGATGTATGCAGTGATCTTTTTATGTGAATCCTTGCTTCTTATTTAGAACAGTTTTTTTAGGAAAAAATGCACATATTCTCAAAGAACCCCAATTTTCTCACTTTGGATAAAATAAATATAAATAGTGGAAATATCTATAAAAAAAAAAAAAAAGAAACTGCGACTCCCTTTTTTAAAACATCTGACCTTCATTTTTGACTCAACTTCCCAATTATCGCCAATGTGAAACTTTAGTATGCAGTGGAAGTCCATCACTCTCAGATTATTATCAGCCTGAAATGATCTTCTGCTGGAATATGCTCTGATGGTACACCTTTAAAATCAATAGCTGCCAGCAAGAATTTGCTGTGCATTAAGTTAATGATCTACTGGTGTAAGCCACACAGTATATTCCATGGTGTTCTAGTGAAGACAAAATTGAACTATGGCTACAAATATAAAGACGAGAGTCACTCACCTCCATAAAGCAAGGACACTTACTCAATTGACAGAGGGTATAGATTTCTTTCCCCATCCCAAACTATGTAATAATGATAATATATTGTCTTTACAGCTCTGTCATTTTTAATCCACCACAAAAAATGATAATATACCATTTGAATGAAGAGATTAGTGTACAACCTGAGGCCACAAAGAAGAAAGAGTATTTCAACCAGTTATCTGTTTTGTATTCAACTGCTGCCACATAAATCAGCAAAATAATAAGCTAGGTGATGTAGGCATTGAGGTTTTACAGTAAAGAATATTATAGCTGAAAGTAAGGATACCTTTTTTCCAGTTTATGAGGCAAGAAGAAAGACAATGTGGTAAAGTTATATATTTATATACCTTTCTAAATGCATAAAATATATGTGCTTACAATACTGTTATGTGGTTATGAGAGTTGAACAATGTGCAGTAGACATACCCTTCAACTTGACAACTTTAAACAGAATTCCGTTATTGTAGGTGATATGGTAGTCAGCTTTGCTGACTGCACTTCTAAGGAGCTAATGGCCTACATAAATATGTCCTGGGCCTATGTACAGGTACCTACACAGCTCCTGTGCAGTGAGCTTGAGATTTAAGAAGAGGAAATACTGTTGTCAGAAAAGAAGCTCAAGGAACGCATCACCAAGTTGCCTGTATGCCTAGGCATCCTCAAAGACAAACTGTTTGGACTCAGACAGGCAAATAAGTAATAAGTCAAGCAAGCATAAGTGTCAGCAAGCCAGGACTAGATTTTAGTGTCACTACTATGAGTAGCACTAAAAATTTTGTAAGGGTGTTACTACTGATTCTGCCTCACCTGAAAGGCAGAGATCTCAATTTTCATATTCTCACCTTTGCATTGTCATCTTTGACTACAGTGGACTCACAGTAAAAGGGGTTGATCACCCCAAAAGTTATTAAATGTTTGAACAGCCCAGGAATGAGCAAAAGTTAAAAGAAGTGGAACGAAAACAAGCAAAGGATAATATCTTAATAATGAAAAGTGTAAAACAAGAGAAGTCTCCAACAGTAGAGCAACAATTCTATTTTCTGAGTCATTTTCAGTTAGGCTGTTATTTGAAAATTCAATAAAGTACTCAGAAATGTTCCAGGTTTCCTTCTTGTTAGAAAATACAGCTTTATCAAACATTTTTTTTAAGTATACTATATTCAGCTACTGTTTGTCAGCTAGAAGTCAAAAATAAATATTTAGTTAAGGCTGAAAAATTCAGTGATTATATCCTTTCTTTAGCTTCACTGTTACATATTGTACAAGAAATTTTGATTTTTAGATTTAGTATTTTTTTACTATTTGGAAGAAAGCTAAATCATTTCCGAAATGAAGGATAAAAAAGATTTGATATAGTGCTATTATTCAACTTTTATTCTTTAAAGGATGTACAGAATAATTTCTACTGACAATTTCAGTTTTCAAGATTTTTCTAAGTATCTTATGAATATTTAAAATTGAAGTTGTCCTACTCATAATGATACACCACACTCTTTTTTCCTAATAGAAAGCAAAGAGTTTAGAATTATTTTTTCCTTTAAGCTTCTTCACAAATTTCTTCCAGCAGTTTTTCACCAATAGCTACTATGGATGGATATTTTCTTTATTTTTTGGTGTGTAACTTCATTAACAAAAATATTGGCAATTAAGAAAACATGAAAGAATATCGTCAATTATGAAAACAGGATGGATGTATGCACTAAAAAGACTAAGAAATTGAGTCAATGTACTGAGTAATAGGTAGGATTATTTTCCTTATTCAGATATCTCTTTCTTCTCTTGGTTTGTGTTTTAAGGAATCAGTCAAAAGCACCTTTGCAGGTCTACAAAGAAGAATAGCTTATTAAAAAAGTATCCTTGTGTAGATATATGCACATACATTTGCATATAAGAATAAAGTAAAGGCAATGCAGTGTAAGTTTCATGAACAGATTTGCTTTGAAACTGCAAGTAAAACCATAATGCACAGATGTTTCAAGGTTTGCATGTGAAAATCTTGAAAGATAAATGATTTATATATTTTCATTTTATAACTCTCTTCATGATGGGAACAAAGTGAGGTGAATTGTTCTGTAAGTAATAAGTTATGAGATGTTGAAACATAGGTTGAAAAGCTCAGTTTCTTGAATTCCAAGCTCAGTTGTTCTGCCTTATTCTTTACAGCTGGACACATATAACTTCTATTTAATATATTTTGCATTATCAAATATTATTATTAATCCGTTAAGAAGACGTTCAGAAACAAAATCTTACACAACTTCTCTACAAAGACAAGGTTGCATGATCTTTCTTAGCTGTATTTCAAGTAAATATTAAGCGTTACTGGCAAGAAAGAACTGGTTAAGAAGTTATTTCACAAAAGTATGTAAAAGACTGGACACATTCAAAATCTTCAGAACTTTAAAGTCAGGTGGTTACAGTGACAACAGTTACCAGTAGCATTAAACATTTTTATTTATTGGAAGCCCAATAATTCAGCATAAGATAACAAAATGAACAACTGTGCCATTAGTTTGATGTAAAAACAAAAATAAATTATATAACCTGTTTCATTAGACAGACCGGCTGTTTCTGTCTTCTATTTCTGAATACGAACTTTTTATTTCCCTGTATTTTTTTTGTCTTTAGTAATTTGTCACTTTTTTTCCTTCACCCTGCCAAACGTCAAACTTCCACCCTGCGCAGGTAATAAATGTTTTTCCCTTGAAACCAAGAATAAGTCTATGCAAATTTTTGTTTTATAATTTTAACATTTTCTGATAATATCTTGAATATTGCTTTCATAAATTTGTGAAAACAACAGTTATTTCTTTTCTCCAAGAGATTCGTACACTTATAATTATCCCAGTTATAAACCAACATAAAATACACAAGAAATAGGATAACCACTTTGTTAAAAATAAGGCAGGGTAGCCAGTAGGAATATCCCAAAACCAGTCATTTCTGGTTAAGACTTGAAACTCTGTCAGCTAACTACAGTAAGGAGCATTCCTAGAGATGGGTGTGGTGCCCATCAAAATGCAAGAAAGCCCCATAAAACCATAAAACCACAGTAGCTTCACCTGATTTAGAGGTATTTTGAAGTATCTTTTGTCTTCTCTCCAGAAACAATATTGCATTTTGTAAAGCATTTCAGCAAACATCGCAGTCCTTCACCATCTGAAACCAACCATGTCCATTCTTTACAAGTCTAGGTCCTCATTCTCCAAATACACACAGGAAATTGTTGTATCTGCTTCCCATAGAGGCAATGATATGAAGGTAAAGTTTCAGGAATAGGGAAAAGTGTGGTTGTGCTGTTTTCTGTTTTGATATAGTGTAACATATAGGTTTCACTCCACTGTGGAGACAACAGTCCTTTAAAAAAAAAAATTAATGAATGAAAGGTCTCAGAGTATAAAATACGAGTGGTTCACAAAGATCATTCCATAAGTGGATGACAAATCAAGCAGTGTTTATTAATGCTGTGGGGAGGGTATAAAAAATAGGACAAATGCAGGAATAAAAAGCGGTGGATAATGCTGGTGCCACAGAGTGTGCTTTGGAGCTTGAATTTGTTATAGTGGGCATTCAGTGAAAAACCAGAAAGACAAGAGTGATCAGAGCAATCAACAAGGAATATAATCTGACAGCAGCTTTCCTTTAAGTTCTTGAAGAAAAGTGAATATAAAAGAAGTAGATCTGGGGGAAGAAAATGAATATTCTGGAGGTTCTGAGGGAGAATGAACAACAGATATCAATATGATTTTGACAAACTGGTCCAAAAAGTATGAGAGGTGGGCAGAAAAACCCTATGCTGTAGACAGAAACAATGATAAGAAAATTGCTATTGATTGTTTCTCATGTAAAAGTGTTTTTGGAATCAGATTCTATGTGACAGTTACAAATATGCTAAGCTAAAAATAAATAAGAACCTGTAAAAAAGAAAAAAGAATTAAGCAATATATTTGAACAGAAAGTCTCAAGATTATGGGTTATTATATTCCTCTTAGTGATGAAATAGCATAGTTGATTCATGCCAATTTCTAGTGCTAGTTCCTCAGCTAGTCATAACATTTAAGCAAAAAGGGGGAAAAGGAGCATTAGTGGACTCAATGTCATAAAATGTAAAAGAAAATGGATTTTTTTTCCTTGAGCAAAATTCCTGCAACAATTTATCAGTGTCTAAATTTAGAATGCATGCATTTTTGAGAAAGATTTTTTTTTATTTTGTACACTTTATATCAAGTGCTGAAGTGCTGTATATATTGACAGTGCTTTATAATTAAAATAACATTAATAAAGCCAACATTTACAATCCAAAATGCGTTTTCAGGTTGTTACAGATACAGTGACTTGATAGCTCTCCTCATTGTCAATCTAGATTAATTATGCTTTTTGATAGGCTAAGTCAGTCATATGGTGGATGCTGTCTTTACATAACAAATGGGAAAACAAACCAGTGACAATGAAGAAATTGTGCTGAAAATACATAGTTCAAGGCCCTATGACAGAATTACAGAATGCTATGGGGTTGGAAGGGACCTCTGCAGATCATCTAGACCACCCCCCCTGCCAAAGCAGGTCTTCCTAAAGCAGGTTGCACAGGAACATGTCCAGGCTGATTTTTAATATCTCCGGAGATGGGCACTGCACCACATCGCTGGGCTGTTCAAATTTGTGCCCATTTCCTCTCGTCCTCTCACTGGGCACCACTGGAAAAAGACTGGCCCCATCCTCTTGACAGCCACCCTTTAAGTGTTTATAGGTGTTGATCAGATCCCCCCTCATTCTCCTCCAGAATAAAAAGGCTATACTCAATGTGTGTTAAAAAATAAATTTTAAAACTACTTCTGAATTTGGTAAATTGTATTTTTGTAATCAAATATTTTCTTTGTTTGGAGAAAGACAAATTAGATATTTTTCTATGTACTATCTTGCATGCTACCCGGTACATAATTTAAAAGTAACATTCTGCTTGTTGCAAAGATTACTTGTTTCTACTTTTATTTAACTTCATTTGTGTGGCTCTGTGCATTCTGGATCTTCTCACCCAGGACTGGAGCTGTAGCTCGTACTGCAGCACAACAAAAGAATATTTAAAAAAATAAAAAAAAAAAAAAGAAGAAGAGTCCAAATGGAATTTCCTGTCTGACAAATCAGGGTGCTAATCCTGCTCTGGTGAAGAGGTTCAAAATGCTAAAATTTTCATTAAATGAAATTTAGAGGAAGAATCAATTTATGTCAATGAAAAGAAAGAAATTATTTAGATTTTCATTTTTATTCTAATTAGCTGATATTTTGGAGAAAATGTAATGTTGAATAAATTAGTAAAGTTCATTTAAATAAAGCCACAGCAATATGTTTTGACAACTTTTGATTGCTTCCAATTTCTTTTGTAATTTTAAAATACAAAGAGAGCTGTCCTTACTCTCTCAGACATAGAAAGACTGAGGAAATTCTTACAACCATTAAACTTTCGCCATTTGTGAGACAGCCAATTTCAAGGAATGAACAAGTTGTGTGAAAGCACATTATTCCCTATGTTTAAATGAAGGACATTGTGAACTATGAAGATGTTCCAGCCTCACTGAATCAACATTAAATGGTATGCATCTTGGAGGATAAACAATGCCGTAACATCCTTGATGCCACTGGGAAATAATTTAAAAAAGCTTCTTGTAATTTTCTCACAATTAAAACAATAGAACGTTCCTGACTTCCATCTCTGAAAGAGTTAAGAGGAAAGGGAGAGGTGTTACTGACATTTTTTTTCAAAGTAGCCAGTTCTGCATGTGTGCGTGTGTGTGTGTGTTTGTGTAAGTGTGTATGTGCCTGTGTGTGCATGAATGTGTATGTGCCAAATACAAGACAGGAAATTAAAGAGGGAAGAAAAAGATACCAAATCGACAGACCTTTAAACCAGCACAGCCATTTTCATTCAAGTACTGCCCCCTCCTCTTTCCAAATCCATGATAAATTCCTTGAGCTGGATTTTCATTTTGTTTGAATTAATTAAGGGAAAGGTTCAAATTTAATAGCGAAGTGAGAGAAGGGTTTTGTTTAAATAGTAACTAGTTTGAGAATGCTTTGCAGTTGACAGGACCCTTCTGAAGCTTCAGTTGCCGCTTCTTGCCAACCTAGAGCCTGTCATACTATCTCATCATGTGCTCATCTCATGAAGAAACAAAAATCTTATATCATGCCTCATGGGTCTGGCAAATGAAGATCTAGTTGATCTAGATTTGGAGTTGGAATGCAAATCTATTAATTTTTCTTTTTATCTTAACTAGCTCATGCTTTCCTAGTAAAAACTCTCAATGACATTGAAATAAACATCATCCAGCTCAGCATTCATTATGAATTTCACCAGAATTTGACCTGTAATTCTCTACCCACTTACAATTTTAAATTTTGTCCCCTTTATCAGTGTGAGTGCGTGGTTTTAAAACCTCATTGGTCGTGGACCACTTCATATCCATGAAAATTTTGTTCCTTCATAGCACGTTGACAGGAAACTAAACCACAGATTCTAGGACTATTAAATGGGGTCACACTCAAAGAAAGGAGTATCTGGAAAGATCCGTATGAGGGCCTGCACTCAGAATAAGCTTGGAGTAAAGTATATTCTGTATTAGTAGGGCTGGGACAATAGGTCCCAAGGTTGATCTTTGTGTGTTAGTGGGAAACACACTGCAGCTGGCTGTCCTAAGACTATCTTTATTAAGAGCCATTATTTCCTCACCTTTATAATTGTTATATTCACCTGAGTGTACTTAGCTCTGACAGCATTCATCTTCCTTTCAAGAAACTTGTATCGAGAAAGGAGAGGTGTTCGTAATACTAAATATAATACGATAAAAATAAATATCTGTGCAGTTCACTGTTCTTGAGTCACTTAGAAATTTAATCAGTCCTTAATACTGAGTTGAATGCAGAACAAGGAACAACAAACCATCTACATTATCCTTATTTAAATACTTCATCTCTTCACTTAAATACTGTACTGTGCACAGTCAAGGCCATTATGTGAACACTGAATACCACAGGCTCATCCAAAACCACCAGGCAATCATTTGAAATTTTGACGGTTCCAAGATCTCCCAAAAACTAAGCTTTTGGAGTCATGTATAGACAGTGTGCTTGTTCTATAAAGTCTGTACATTTAATCCAAAACAGGAAGAAAAATTAACAAAACGGTAGATCCACAAAAGTAATTAATCTTGTACAACTTCTGAGCCTTTTTTAGACTTTTCCCTGAAATTACGCTTATTTCAGCAAGGTTGCAATTTGATGCTATGAAATAATAATCCTTTTTGTCTGTTTTAAGCTTTCAACTCCTTAATTGCAACAGATGCCTCCCTGAGAAAAAGTGAGTAGGATTGTAGAATTTATTTGCTCTTAATGTTTCAGTTCTTCCCTCTTAAAGGAAAATTTTGAATTTATTCATTTATTTATTTTACAGAGCTGCAGGAGATTACTTTAATTCTCTGCTGAAATGATGGAGAAGGTCTATCGTAAATGGAGCAGATCTCAAAAGAAATCATCACCTCAAAATAAGACCAATGTCTCTTGTTAAGTTTTATAATTACCATCTTGGTTAACTCTGTGCTCATTTTCTTTCTTATTTCTCATTAATTAAAGGAGAGGACCACACTGGACAGAAGAAAATTTGTGTTCATCCTTTATATATCTTCGAAGCCATAACATCATGCTAAAGAAACAATTTCCTTTCAGAATGAGTGTTTGCTTATTTTCAGATACCACATCACCTTTGATCAGCAAGGCACTAATGGACCTCAGAGCATTCTCTGTTCACTGACACTGTTATTTTTGCATTAAGACTCGTTTTATGATTGATGAGTTTGACATAAGCAGAACAGCCTCTGGCCCAGAGAGAATGTCTTTACTGAGACAGTCAGCGGTGGGCACGACTGATCAAATGCTCCCCTGCTGAAACAGAAATGTTGGAAAGGATTGCGGCGTCTTGTTTGTTTAGGAGTATGGATGACATGTGCTTGAGGATTTGGGATTAAGGGAACTGGAGAAACACAGCAGCTCCTGTTAAGGTTATCAGCAGGGTTTCTTACTCTATCCTTTTCCTTTCCTCGCTTTCTGGCAGCATAGTTGCAGGGCAAAACAGCATCAGCAGAATACCCTCTGCTGTTTTGTTAAGTATGATTGTATCTGAATGACCGGCTAAGCGCACTTAAAAAATATTTGTCTGAAGTAAATATGGCTTATTTATTTTATCCAGAAGGGCCTATCTTTGTCACATTGGCATGGAAACCAATTTTTAACACTTTCATTATAATTTCAGTAGTTTNTTTTTTTTTTTTTTGTAGGATGGTTTGCTGCTGCTTTTCTGTTCCCCTCTTGACCTCCCAGTTAGTGATTATGTTGGTTGGCTCAGGGGAAGAATTAAGCCTTGAGGAAGCTGTGCCGGGCAGGATCCAAGGGGACAGATCTGAGCATTCCGTGTAAAGGGAGATTTGGCAAGTAGACTACCAGAGTAACTAAGATACAAAACAGTACGTGTGCTCAGAGACAAGTAGCTGCCATACTGTGCTTCCACAAAAGATGAGGTGCTTAGGATAAGAACATGTCTTGTGATCCAAAGAGAATCAAGATTAACAGCCATAAATGGATCTTAATAGAACAATGTGTAAAAAAAAATAAAATCTAACTGAGGAATGACTCTAACATCCACAATATGACATTATTTTGGCTATGTTTCATAGTCACTGTTTATGGTCTATAAGTGTTGTTCAGAAGCATCCAGCAGTCAGACTAATACCTCTAGTTTCTGCTGTCAGCTCAATGTCTAAGATTGGTCCACATCAGTACCAATGAGCTTATTCGTGGATGAGATTTAAACTCTCCAGAAGTTTAGATTTGAGGAAACTAGTGATTGACTCTTTTTCCATATGAGAACCAGCTGCAAAATTCAGACTCAGACATGTGCAGACTTCCTTCCAGTCATCCCACAGAACACAGTTGTGTGAATACAGAAATTTGTGTACAGATATTTTTCAGACTCATCTCAGAGCAAAAGGGTGTTTCAAGCCTTGCTTTCATGTGTAGGAGAATTTGGAAGCTTCTTTTACGTAGTTAACTTGCCTGGGCCATAATTTTCTGGTCTGATAATGAGCATTGCTGAAAATCTAGTATTTTTCTCCATCTGGTATAGCCTGGGGGAAAAACTATTTTCCTTCAGGGAATAACTGTTATTCACTGGACTTTTATTGCCTTAATACTAGACTGGTTTGAGTCCAGAGCCCTTTGACTGTGGAAATTCATCTTCAGCCTTCTATGCAAAAATTAATTTTGGCTAGCATTTTATTGTCTTTGATATTTACTCGCATGGCAGTAAAGCTAAAGGCTGAAACTGATTTTTTCTACCTGGAATGAAGTCTAAGATATAAAAACACATTTAATCATAATTCCACCAACAGTATACAAACTTCCTGTATGTGAACAGATATCTTTTATGAAACATTTCTCTCTAAATCATTTGGGCAAGTAATGATATCATCACTGTCTTCAACTGACAGCCCAAAACTTTAATTCGGGTAACTGCATTAATTTTTAATGCTTACCAAGAAAATCTTGAGTGAACTTAACTCCTAATAGTACTGTTCTTTACATTAGCAATTGGAATAGAAGATTCTGATTGGCAACACATATTTAGAAGTTAAACATTGTACATTTTATTACATAACACATATGTATATTACATATTTCCTAAGCTCTTCCTATCTCAAAGTACAGGTGTATTATCCGTAGCATTTATTTTCCTTATTTGTATGAGAAGGATAAGGGACTCTATTAATATTTTGTTGCTTAAGAAAAAAGAGAGCAAGGTACACATTACTAAATCTTCTGTTGATTCAAAATAGAAATAAGGCAAGTGTTTTCTAACCTTGTTACAAACAACTCCGATTTCATAATCTTATGGCTAAATAAAAAAAAAACCAACCAGAAACCAACCCCAAAACAAACAAAAAAGCCCCAAAACCACACCAAAACAAACAAAAAAAAATCCCAAAGAAACAATTGTCAAACACAAAAAAATAAAATAAAATAGGAAATGTTCTTCAATGCTCATTTTTCTTCATATTGAAAATGGTAAATGTGGATAAGTGCTTTTATCAGTAGTTGATTTCTCAGGGGTGGTGAAAGTTGCATATACCAAAAAACAACCCAAGCAATCAATGGAGACAGGTATGTACTGTTGAATAGTTATTTACCCTGACCACATGAGGGTAAGACAAATTACTCAGAGGCTGCATCTCTCTCTTATTGATTATAAAACAGTTTCTATATGACACACACATCTGCTTTTTAGTCATAAAAATAAGGTAAAGCAATGTCACCTTCAGTATTCCGCTTTTCTTAAGAAATTGTCTCATTACAATAAACAAATTTGTCACATATAATATATTTGAATTTTGGGTAAAAAGGATTCCTATATAATAGGTAACAAAAAGTGAGGAGGAATAGAAAGAGATAAAAGTTCAGAAGCCATCAGTTGGTAAAGATCCATATTGAAAGCAAAATGTGACACCACCAAACACTAGAAGTAAAAACGAGTCCTTCACCTATAAAAATGCTCACATCTTGATCTGATAGAAATGTTGATAATTTTGATAAAACCAACTGGAAAAAGGCACCTGAGAAAATGTGTGGTTCCATAAATATCTACTTAACTCTATTTATTCTAACTTTACATTTTTTTATCTTGACTTCCTAGTTAACTTTATTAACTCATATAGTGGAAGAAAGTGGCAAAAGTGTAACATAATTGTGCATAAACTCATTTATCATATTTTTATTTTAAAAAGGGTACAAAATTTCCTCAGCTTTATTTGAAAGGCTTTTTCCTCAGCAACCACAAAAATATGACTACTCTAATCGATACCTTTCAGTCTGAGTGGAAACACAAAATATTAATTTAACTGTCTCAGTATAGGGAATGTTTTTAACTAAATATGGATTTGAACATAAAGAGCTAAAGTAGATCGTTCGCCTCACAGAATGTCTTGAACATGTTGGGTGGCATGAGGGATGAAGAAATGCTTTAATGTGGACTGCTGCTGAGAGGAGCACAAAAAGGTCAACATTTGAAGAGAGAAGAGAGGACATGGGATGAAACAGGTGACTATAAGCTCATTTTACGAATCCACATAAGCAGAATAAGACTTAGGGTGAAGTCAGTCATCTCCAGATCTCATGGAACTTTGCTAAAAATTCTGTGCTTTTCAAAATTTCTCCAAAAGGTGAGGAATAAAAAGTGCCACTGAAGAAAAAGAGAATTTCCATGAAGAATAATCCAGCACAAATGCAGATTTTGTGTCAATTTTGTCAACGTGAGAAGCTATTTTTATAACTGATTTTAAGTGGCTTAAGAAGGACCGTTTCTTCTTCACCTAAGAATAATGTCACTAGACTTTAAAAAAGACAATTAGATTAGATAAAATATGTACTTCATTACAAAATTAAATGTAAACACTAATGAAATTTTACTCCCATAGGAGACTGAGAACAATCATGGGTTGCCCATTCTATATTCTACAATGTCCTAATGATAAATGAAAAAAATACCTCACTTGGCAACATCTTAATTTCCAATAAAAGCCATTCTGTCATCTCCCTGAAACTTCTATATTATTGTCAGGAGCCATCAGTCCCAGGTGACTAAGTGCTTCTCCTTGTAATGGATTAATCTGTTTTCACTAGGATTGAAGACATATGATTCACCAAATAAAACTCTCAATTGCACCCAGGCAAACATCAAATTTTGGTCCAACATCTACACATATTCTTCAGTCATAATTCTAAGTGAGTGTAGCTTTTTATACTTTTCCAGCAAAAGTATTAAAAGACGGAGAGATGCACATTATCATTAGCTTTACCTGTTACATTCTTTATACAAACAGATTTGAGGAGAAAAATCTTCCTGTGCAAGATAAGCTTGAAGTGGAAGTTTAGACACATGGAAAATATTCACAGAGCTGGAGAAATGGCAGAGCAAAATCAAAATGCAGCAGCTGCGAAGTTATACAACTGACTGGGTAGAGAAAGAGAATTAACAAGCTGCCCCAATACAGAGTGGGAACCATTGAAGCTTTTTCAATGGCGTCTCTGCTCATGGCAGGGGGGTTGGAATTTTATGATCTTTAAGGTGCCTTCCAACTCTAACCATTTTATGGTTCTACGATTCTATGATTCATGCTGTGTCTTAGGTAAATCCTTCCAGTCTGACCAGGCTGACTACTTTAAGAAAGTAATTTCCTGCTGCCACAGAAATATGATTAAAGAGACCGAAACCTAAACAAGCAGTGATACCTTGCGGCCCTCCCCAGGAGAAGGGAGCTGGGAACTGTGGAGCAGATTGGTGCTACACAGTCTGACTTCACTCTGGAATTTGCCAAGCGTGTTGACCACTGTTTCATAACTTCACTGTTTCATAACCGCAGAGTCTCTCTTTAATCTAAGATGGTTTAATTTCATAACAAGTTTTACTTTCTTCCAGAACCAAAAAGAAAGGCTATTTTTTAATTCAGGAGCTACAAATGTATGCTGAATAAGAATATTCTTATTATGCATTACAGAGCATCTTGAATCTTAAATGCAAAATATAAAATTCAAATTCTGATTCCATCTGTTGCCTGGAATGGTCCTATTATCTTCTGAATCTCTACCACATGAGCTGGAAAAGGAATATGATTTTTAAAATGAAGAATTATTGAGTCATTCACCAACATGGCTCCTTTTTGATTGGAATCAAAATGAGAAAAAATAAATTCACTTCTCTTTGAGGGAGTGTCTCCCACTACATAACAACTTCATGAACATTAAAATTTACATTAGAAACTTCCCTTTTAAACTAAATCTGATTAACTCATTTTTCAGATGATAAATCTAGAGACTAGACAGCTTCCAAACCACAAGAATACCAACTGGTATGTTTCTGTTGACTGGAATTTACAGCAGGTAGCACCAGGGTAAACTTAAGAAAGAAGAGAGGAAGATTTATTTCAGAAAAAGTCAGATAGAAGAGCTTTCTGCTGAGAAGCTTATTCCTCTAGGTCAATCCTATCTACCAAGGCTCATATAGAACCGGTCTGCTTAGGTTTGCATACAAACTATGTGATATATGTATTAGCTAAGAGTATTTATGTAAAAACACAGGTACATACTATGCAAACACAATCTAAATTTATCAAGCTTATAGCTCAACAGATATGTTTAGAATATAAAATATGCTGTTATACAATAACATGGTCTTACATAACAACAACCTTGCAATTAAGGTTGGAAAAATAAACTTCAATACTACTACTACTACTAGTAGTAATAATAATAATAATAAAAATTTATAAAGGTTATGGTAAGCTTTATTTTTACGCTATAATACAAGAACAGACTAACTGCTTTGGTTAAATGTTTTCTTGTTTGAATGCTTAATAAAAAATCGCAGAATCAACAGCCCTACAGGATGTACCACATTCTCTTGGCTTTTCTGAATTTTCTCTGGAATGCCTATAAAAATGAAGGCAACGTGGACTTAGACTTAATTTTGAGATCAGCTGATTCTGAAGTATTCAGAGGTAATTTTTCTCCAGTATTTATCAGTCATAAGGAGACACTGAGAAAAGAGAGTTGCAGTGGCTTATTACATGACAGGCAGAAGAAACACTTTAACTAAAATGAAAAAAATTTAAAGGTATTCTGGATGAAAGAAGCTGGATAGACAAACTGATGACAATTTAAGGTTAGTCTCAGATTGGGAAGGTAGAGAAGGAAGGAAATGTTCAGTCTCTCAATAAGAAACCAAAGAGTTTATTCTTATGACATGTAGGAAGAAGATACAGGGACTTCTGGAGAACTTAAGTCTATTTTCCCGAATTATTCACAGATGACCCAGTCATTTTTTTTCGAAGTCCAGACT
Organism: Nycticryphes semicollaris; assembly: GCA_013400055.1. Classification (NCBI taxonomy): domain Eukaryota; kingdom Metazoa; phylum Chordata; class Aves; order Charadriiformes; family Rostratulidae; genus Nycticryphes; species Nycticryphes semicollaris. The sequence continues at coordinate 52,482 of VXBJ01004566.1, read as the reverse complement.
GAAGCTCACAAAAAGCTAACACTTTTCTGTCCTTCTAGGTACACTGGGGAATCCAAACCATTATAAAGAAATTTACTACAGATTATTCCCAGATCCTCTCAACAGGACAATAGAGGCCAGTGCAACATTAGGGAAAACATTTCCTGATCTGTGCTGGACTTCCAATCTTATGAAATAATAAAACACCACCATTCAGACAGAAAATACAATGGCCTTCACTATTGAAAGGCACTATGCACATGGATGCACACAAAAAATAACAGGGGAAAGTCTTGCCGTCAATGATGAAATGACAATGAAATACTGTTCTACGGGAAACCAAAGGATCAATGCAAAGCTTGCTATGGGTTTGACAAGAAAAAGATTTCTAGGTACCCCAACAACCTTGACCATTGGAATGATTGAGGTTTGGTATGATTTTATTGTGGAATTGGCAGTCAGCTAAATTGCTTGTATCTGCTGGCCAGTTTACTATTGATTAAATGCTCTGCCAGAGTAATTCAGTGGTGGTTGTTTGCCACACACCCACCCACACAAACTCTAGGGATTCAAGAATGGAGAAAGATCATCTTCAGATGCCCATGGAACTCTTACATACAATAACACGATCTTTAAGGTCCCTTCTAACTCGAACCATTCTATGATTCTATGAAAAGGATAGCTTTCGATTAAGTGTACAATGTGAACTATAATGTAAAGAAATATTGGAGATAAACCTTTATGCAGAAGGATTTTTAGATGTAAAAGTGATCAACTACTTTAATATTTATAAAAAAAGAAAAATCACAAATTAATATTTGCTTCTGCATGTAAATAAATATATATATTTTTTTAAATTCATATATTTCTAATCTAATTATATATACTGGATTTGTATCAATTATAGACTATACATTAAATCTTCAGTAGGGTTGTATACAAATTACTGAAAAGTAAATATTTGGAGAAATAAAAAGTCAAAACACTTGGCTTGGTTGTAAAAGGATTACAAACTCTTTGAATACACAAGTCTGGGGCAGCTAGTTTTTTAAGCTCTCCCATTATATACTGGAAACTGACCTATACTTAAAAATATCGAAATACCATTTAGAAAATCAAAAAATTTAGCTGTCATTTAAAAATATTGAGTTGAAAATTACTTACTCTCATCCCCTGTCCTGTGTTCCAACTTGAATGTATGTGGTTCCTCTGCTTACACAAATCAAGGTCCTTTTTAACACATACAAAAAACATTTTTTCTCCAGGTTTTGCCCTAAGCACTTCAACCTGGAAATAATAAAACAGCTGGCATTCTGAGCCAAGGCCCCAGTCTCTGCTAAGTAGGTACAATCAAGTCTTTGTCATGATTGCCCTAAATGTTTGTTACAAGAGATGGAGATCACAGATGTAAAAGGCTTTACACACTCACAGTCTGTACTGAAGAACAGGTCATATAGAAACCCTTGGATCTGTTCTGTGTTAATCTGCAGAGCTTCCTAAGGCATTAATAAAAGAATCACTCAAACTGAATTTTGCAAGATCAAAACTGCCTTAGTGGCTATTCCAATGAAGTGTAGTTGACTAAAACCAGGAAACAAAAGTCAGGAACTGATGAGGTAATTGCATAAAGCAATTGTTAAAAAAAAAAAACAAAAAACTCCCCAAAAAACAACAAAAAACCCCAGTAGTAAGTATCAACTTAGTTCTTTAATTAAGAAAGATGAACTCACTAAATCTGCATTCAGCTGAGGCACAGTACCAGTCCTGAAGTTTTACAGTTTGAGAGGTTCATAGAAATGCCATGCTGGGTTGAACACTACTGAGTCTCACTAAACAGGGCTTAAAAACGGCAGTGAATCTAAACAGACTAAAGCAGGCCTAGAATCAAGGAGCTCCAGATTTCCATTTTCATTGATGCAATTCCATTTCAGGCTGAGGAAAGCGTAAGCAGAAAACTGAGTGTGTTTGTGAGTGGAGTGTATTTGACATATAACAGAAATCATGTCTGGCTAGAGGAAACCTTGTTTGCTAAAGTCATTATCACCTCTTTCTCTTATTCTTATATCTAAGCTTTCTGCCATTCTTCCTCTTAAACCTGGAACACATGCCTTAACCAAACATGTTCTTTTCTCTTTCAAATCCCTCCCATCAGATGCAATTAAATAGATTGCATATATTTTAGGGATAAAAAACAATGGAGAATTAAAGTCTCAGACTTTTTAATGTATTAATTTTCTGTACTGATCCATCCAATAACGCTTTTAAAACTATGAAGTGATACGCAAATTGACAGATTTTAAAAATGAAAGAAATGAGTTGAAAATAAAAGGAAAAATGCAAACACACATTATCTCCAAGTGTCACTGTACTTCAGGTTAGATGTATTTTATATGGACAGAAGTAATTTTTTTTATCTCCTAACAGATAATTTTTAGTTTTTGTGGCCATCTACTGTCTTTCAATCAAAAGCTCATTTTTGTTATAAATGCTTAAAAAAACCCAACTTTATGCTGTAGAAAAAGGTTCTTAACTAATGAACTGCATCCATAAATTATGGATTTATTTCACAATTATTTAAAATATTTATATCTGTACTACAAATGTTGAATCTATGCCTTATTTTTTAATTTTAAAGGCAGCTTGCCACTGAGTAAAATATATGTGATATCTCTGTTTCCAGTCAGCTATGATTTCATGACCATTAAAGGATGTAGTCAAATGCACTTTAAAAATAAAAAATCTAATAATGTTTACAACTGATTATCTAGAACTTTAGTTGTGTAAGCCAGAGTGCGCCTCCTTATAAATGAACAAATATAATGTTAGTAGTTGTGAATTATGAAATATTCTGGCCTTAAATAAATGACCTAATGTCTAGAAATCAAATGCATTTAGATTTTACATGAGAGCAAATTGGTTAAGAAAAAAAAAAATCATATCACTGTAGGCTCATTTTAGGTATATTTGTTGAGACAACAATTAAGTCTTTGTGAATGAGTATTCTACAAGATTATTTTCTTCTTGGTTAAAAATTCTTTACATTTTCTGTGTCCCCATCTATTTGTTTTTCAGAATCAGTCTGTTTCTTAGGAAGATGCTAGCCCAGACTCTTCTCCAAGAGTTAAAGAGTATGCTACCAATAAAGTCAACAGAATTCAACACGTGAAAATACTGTCTTTCACCAATAATTTAATTCAAGATTTATATTTAACTTAAAAACCAACCAAACAAACACCACACCACCCTACCCAACTTAAAGAGACAGGGGATTAAATTTTAAAATAGGGCAACCATCAGAAGTTAAAATTTATTGAGCATGGTTATTATGCCTGCAAGAGAAACACACAAACCCAAGAACAGACCACAACACCAACAAGCTGTCTATGCATATTTCTTACTCTGTATTTATTATCCAGCTTCCCAAGATAAACAGCCCAAAGTTCCTGAGTTTAGATGTTCCTAGTGACAGGGGAGATATATCAACCTTTTATATGTGTAAATAATCCACATAATCAAGTGAATAGCAACTATATGTGTAAATATAATTGATTTGTTCTAAATTAGGCTTATGGCCAAAGATGCTGGCTATTCTGTTGTCCCCTGCCTCCCTTCACAGCTACCTGGCTGCAGGGTTAATTATCTCAACTTCCTGATCTAATAGAAAATATAAATCCCAACAACCAGAAAGATTAACTTGCCATTGGACTGGAAAGATCAATTGATTCATCCAGCCCAAACAATGCAGCTAGAACCAACACAGGAGATGTATCAGTAACAAAAAGGCATAAGAGTAGAAAGTATAATAACACAGATGCTGTTTTTGATGGAAGCTGGATAACTTTTGGCAGTATATTCTGACTTCTGGCTAGAAAGGAAGGAGGAATCTGGTCAAAATAAGGAAAAAAGGATGGGGGAAACAAAATGAACTTGAAAAGTTAATCAGCACACACTCAAGACAAATCATTCACCTATTGTTGATATTAGAGAATTAAATGGTCCCCTGAAGTTTTCAATGCATATTTCTGCAGAGCGAAGATATTGATAAAACCAGCAATGGCCAGCCAACATTTTGACCAAAATCAGCTGCATTCCTGACATCACCACATCAAGTTGTCTCTTTTTGTACTACATTAGGGGCTACGCTCAAAACAGACTGTTATCCTATTAACATTTCTTCGTGTAATCAGGTAATATTTAATTAGGAATTCTATTTAATCTGTGTCTTTGCCATTATATTTAAATCACTGACTATAAAATATATGATACTTATTCTTTACACGGATTTGAAGAATTTCAAATAAGCATTTAATTGCATCTGAAAATGTGGAAAGAAAACTACATATCAGCTCTAACCAGCAGAACGTTTACAGTGGCTTTTCAGTTGCAAAAGGGGTATTTTATTTTTTTCCACTTTGTAAAGGCTACACTTAGGAGCAGAAGCACTTAAGCCTTAGTGGATGTATTGAGTGCCACAGAATATACTTTCTATGCCTGATTATGGCATGTTTTAGAACTTACTGTAATGTGTAGTGAGGTTACTTTGGACATCATTGCTGTCAACTTATATCACAGAGTGCATTTACCACAGGCACAGCAAAAACTGAGTAAAGGAAAATAGGGCAGGTGCTTTGTCAGTAACACATTGCCATGCTCACTTCGGGGGCCAGGGATGACTGAGGAATATGTAAGAGGATATTTAGTCTGTTGGAGTAATAGGAGGAAGATTGGAAATTTATAATGTAGCAAATTCTGCTTGGCTTAAAATATGAACTGTATCACGATGCATATACTTATGCATTCTGCTTCACCAATGTGCCATTAGAAGAAAAAAATAAACCCATTAAACCCCAATCTTTAACAGTTTTCTGATATTGCAAACAGGGTGGTGAATCATAGCAAAAATATACTTCTTGTTGAAATTTTTACTGGAGGTACATTGTATAAGGGATGTGGATCCAGCTCATGGACTAGAGAAAGATATCACTGACTTTTATCATCTTTACATTGGGTCATAAACATGATTGTATATTGTGGAAGACATAAAAGCTGAGATAGATTTAGGGTTTAAGTTAAGCCTGACATTTCTACAGCTACCATTTTGAGATTTCAACAATTTAGGAGTATATCATCTTCATCTTCCCACACTTCTGGACATTTCATTCATTTTTTAGGTCTAAATACAAAAAAGCTTTCACACAATTAGTGAATTTCTGGGCATCACTGTTTCCCAGGCTGTTCCTCAGGAAATGGAACTGAGACAAAGTTAATGACAACCAAATCCAGAAAGAGCAACAGAACAGTGAGCACTCGATCATGTAACTGTTATTAGGCCAACTGCTCTTGGATTAATTTTTCTTTGCTGTACAGAGGAGATGTTCCAGTGATACAAAGGAAAAACTATGACTTGGAGTTATTATGAAAGTATTTTCTTATGCAGAACAAGTTACTCTACCTTTATCCAGTGTTTGATACCTCTACCTTTATCCAGTGCATGCAAAATAAGAACTGTAAAACCAGTCAGTATTAATAGCTTGTGACTTGATTTTCTACCACATTTAATTTTATTTTTAATGTATTTTTTGCATTGTTTTATTTTAAAAAGTGGAAGAAAGAAAGTTCATGGACTGCAAGGTGAGAGGTAACCTCATCTAAAATCACGGCTCCTCCTGAGAATAGAAACTCTGCCAGTACTGCCTTATGTATGCCTTACTACAAGCTAAATTATAAATTTTCTTCGTGTAATCAGGTAATATTTAATTAGGAATTCTATTTAATTGTTTGTGGTTGTGTGAAGAATCTACATTCTTCTGTTCTCATTCATTACCTATTTAGAATCACAAAATCACATGATTTTTTTCTAATTACTCTGAAAATCCTCATGTAAAATCATGTTATATATATAATAAATTCTTATTAATTAACTGTATCTGAATTTTAAATAACAATGGAGAAAGAATATACTAGTCTGAAATACTTGTAATACAGACAGAAACTTTCCATCCATGAAAAATTACCAATTCATTCATATTCAGCTTGTCCATTCATCTAATTTTGACAGTGAGATCTCTCAGTGGCATTGAGCACAGCACCCCTCACTTTGCAGTGAAATTAAGTATCCACTCAACACTAAATTGCTTGGCTGTTTTTTGGCCATGTTCACTCTTAATGCTTTTAAAACCCATTAGCTTTCATGCATCTTATCACAGATTGACAATGTTGTTGTACAGAATGAACAGTTACCATTAAGTCAACTAAAAAACAAAACAAAACAAAACCGTTAGCTGTGAAAACAAGAGAGTTTATACTTATTGATCAGGAAATGTCTGCTACAAATGCTAAGTGTAAAGCCACATAAAAATGTAGGAATATCAATACATTTTCTGGGCTCAAATAATGAACATTTGTATCAGGGTGCTCTGCATTCCTTAGAATTACTTTTTCTGTTTTCACAGAGAACTGAAGAAAGAGACTGATGTCTGGTGTAATTGATTAGGTATTAACTTTTGCTGAAGATGACATGAGGGGATAATGATAACGTGTATGATTTATTATAGCTATATATACTGCATAATGCTACACCAACTAAACAATTATTATTGGCTGTATTAGCTCTCTGCATTGAAGCTGACTTCATGCTTGATATATGGGAATTTACTCATCTTGCAAAATCTGAACCAAACAGACAAATCTATTCCACACAATTTAAGCCAGATACGCATGTTTTATTAGAAATTACATCATCACGGAGAAGAAACTTGTGAATCACCCCTACAATATCAGTCTCTTTGCTTTGGGAGTTTGTCATGGTTTGGCCTCAGACAGCAACAAAGAATCAGAGACCTTCCACAGCCATGAGGGGAGAATCGGAAGAAAAAGGCAAAACTCATGGGTTGAGACAAAGGCAGTTTAACAGAACAGCAAAGCGTACAAGAAAACAACAACAATAACACTGAGAGAGGAATATACAGCCACGATTACAATACCACAAGCCCACTCTCTCCGTGGTGACTTCCTCTACCCCCCACACCTTTCCCTGGCCAGCTCCCAGCTACCCTAGCACGGCTCACATGGGATGGAACACCTGTGTCCCTGCTCAATCCTGGGGAGAATTAATCCTGTCCCCGCTGGACCCAGGACAGATATGAGCAGAGAATTTCCTCAACTCTTTGAGTAAAGTACAAATGTGTTGTGACTTCAAAAAAATAAGTAACTATTCCATCTCAGAAGCTTTCTATATTCTACAGAATTCAGAAGATTCTACAACAACAACAAAAAAGGCCCACCCAAATCTTTGCTTATAGATTAAAAGTATGCTTTTAAGTTATTTGGATTTTGTATAAAAAATAAAAGCCCCAGTGCTGTACAGACTGGTCTCATGGACACTCAAACCCAGACCAGTCTCCTTGGCTTACCAGAATCTCTGTAATAAGTTCAACCAAAGGCACAGTCTGAACTCTTCCAAATTTTGAAACCTTTGGGAAAGTTTATGTTTGAATCATAGATCCATTATCTTGGACTGATATTTATTTTTTAAGGGCTATCCCAAGAAAAAATTATCAGAACTATCTATTCTAAGAAAAACTTCATTTGAAACATTATCTCCATCATATGCATGAGATGCTGTAACAAAAGCTATTATATCTTCCGTGTTGAAAGACCTAAGCTCATGGTCTACTGTTGCTGTAACACCCTTAATGGATGTGATATTGTAAATGTTTTTCTTGACAAAAAATTGCTATAGAGTTCAGAATCTCAGTATAAATTAGATGATATTAATTTATAGTCCTTGATCCAAAATTCCATCTCTTTCAGCAATGTAAGTGTAATCTAAATAAGATGGAGGGGGAAAGTTATAGAGATTTATTTGGGAAACAGGATTGAACTCCATCTTGTGGGAAGATCTTGTTAATTAAAATATGCTGGAGGAATGGTTTGGTGTCCTAGTTTAGGTTTATATCATAGGAGCTAATACTGGAGAAAATTTGTGAATAAAATTGTGGAAGTAGGAAAGCAATTGTCGTGGTTTCATGCTGCTAATTCCCTTCCCTTCCCTTCCCTTCCCTTCCCTTCCTTTTCTTCTCTATTAAAATAGGAAGAAAAAATAACACAAATCCCTGTATGTATAACAGACCTGGTCTCTTAAATGGGTGGCATTACTTTTATTTCAGGACCTGGTCTTAAAAGCACGTTCCAAAAAATGCAGAGATTGCTGTCAAGAGAAATCAACAGTTTTCACAACACTACTATATTCTATATGGTTTATCAACAATACCCTTGATAAACAAATTCCATGTGTTTGGTAGGTTTTAAGGTTTGTTGTTTTCCTTACACGCACACGCACTTTATTAAATAAGACCCATAGGGAAAAAATATACAAGTAGAAACTCACACACTGCATGCAAAAATACCACAAGTGCAGAAAAATTCTAACTGAAATTATGTCAGTGTTTCTACTGATAAAATAATACTAATGTTTGTGGCAACAAAAAGAATCAAATTAATAATATTTTTATACATCTCATTCATAAATTCAATCAATTTTTTCACTCTCATTCATCACCTTTGCTCCCTGTCATTGTTCTCCATGTAGAAGTGAGGAATTATGATTGATTGGGCAGTTTATTAGTAAAACAAAATAGTCTGAGCTGTATTCAGACAACAAGTTGATAAAACTTAATAGGAAAAGACTGTTAAGCTCCAGAAGATCAAGTGCAAATTGAGCCAGGGAGTGGTTAAAAGAAATTGGCACTTTGATAATTTGTTTTCTAGTGTAGACAGTAGTAATTTATTTTAAAATTATCAAGGTTTAACATATTTTTCTAAATAATACGTTCCTCCTAGGAGGGAGAATATTCCCCTAGGACCAAATCTGGATCTGTTGAATCATAAGATAAGGTGATGATCTCACACACCAATGGTTACACTGGGCAGCATGAGTTTGAGGAGCAAAGTTATAGAGTATTTCCTTACAGAAGGCAGCAGGTAACTCACCTGTGCCTCTGGACAGTTTAAAAGACTTTGTTTATAGATAAGACAAAGACAGCCCTATAAAACATGTTAGTTAGCATAGGTTAGGCTTGCCTAACTCCACTTCTCATAAAATTAATAGAAGTCATCCTTAGTATGCAGGTATCATCAAAGAGAATATGCCCCTAACTGGAGTCCAATCTCCCTCTGCTTGAACTCGACTGGGAACTGCTGAACTGGAATATAAGTGAATGCTCACTTCACTGTTCCTTGAACATGTGCTTCTTAAGACAAATTTGGCTTTATGCACTAAATTTATGATTTGTGAAAATATACTAAATTATTAAGCTAAGCACAAGCAGTTTCCTGTGAAGTTGCACACTGAGAGTTTTGGAGAATTCCAGAAAAAAAGCCTAACTCTCAGTATAGAGAATCAAAGTCATATCATCCTGAATTTTGCCTTTCTCTATCCACCCCAAGGTATTTGCACTGATGTAAATATACTAGTAACTGGCTCTTTCTTGCAATAACTGCAACAAATCTCCCACAGATAAAATCCTTGTATATACATGAAGCTGCTTTCATAGCATTTTTTGTGATTGATAAGTTTTCCCAAGTCATCTTTTTTACCTTAACTTTCAGCCTTTTCACTGAACATCTGTTAGCTAAAATGAAGCCTATAATAAACATTTATGTCCCTCTTTATGCTGATTGTTGTTTACACCTATGTGGCAAGTCTGTAGGAATATATTGAATATTTATGTAGCAAGAAATTGCACCTCCAGCCTATTAAACACTGAGCGGAGCAGCTGGGATTCTCTAAATGCATTCAGGCCACTAGCTGCATCCATTATTTATCTACATTACTAGCTGTGTTTGCAAAGATTGTTCTCTCTTTCTCCTCTAACACCTGATGACAGCTGAATGGGATCACATCCTTTTTAACCCCCTCAACATCACCATCCATTCTGAATTATATTCTGGTTTGCATTCTCATTATGATGAAGTAGCGATTTGAGAAAGTCAAAAGCCACTATATGCCTTTTAAGAGATTGATGTTATTATGGAGCCTACTGGCTACTCTTAAAAATTACCTGCATTAAAAAAACACCAGTCAGGCACGCTTTTTATTCAATAATCTGTTGTGTACTTCAGTAATTCTAACCATTGTACAAGGTGGACCTTGTCCCAAGAAAATCACAATCTAATTTGACAGAAGTTAGAAGCATGGTATCAGAGAAGAGGAGGAAAATGGAAGAAATGTAAGAACTGTTGGTTACACAGATTTGCTTCAGAAACAGTTGTGAATACATTTCCTGGTGGCTTTATCAAAATGATTGAAATTAAGAATATTACTTTTAGCACCTTTAAAAATTTCTATCAATGCAAAAGCATTTAAACTAGTAATTAATACTAAATTTTTCCTGCATGTAAATTTGATTCGGTCAGGTCTATTCCCAGTGCTGAGTGAAAGTACACATCAACGAAAAGGTCTGAAGAGGGAAAAGAGCAGATTGTTTCAAGTATATAAGACTAGCTGTGAGATGAAGAGAGGTTTCAAAGTCAGCTACACATCCTTGATTCTGGCATTTTGCAGCTACATTGTTGGTAACAGAAATACAGCTCATGCTTCCTAGGGATAAACACAATCAGGAAACCTTATTACAGACTCATATTGTTGCAGCCCAAGTCATTGTTTTAAGGGATGAAGATGACTCTGGAGATTAAAGGCAAAGACATTAGAAACCTCTGCTAGTAAACCTGTGTTCTATACATTTATAGTAAAAGAAAATAATTTATAACATATTTTATATTTTACGTCAGTGAACGATATACCCATTTGCTGATTTGCCCAATTTACTAACCAATTACGTCCTCTTCAGTGTAATTCCAAAAGATTTTGTTGGATGGTTCCTCTTTTTAAATGATACATACTGTCTTTCTTGGAATGAGTGCTAGGCTAACAACATGTTATCTCTCACATAGTTTCTATATATATTTCTGCAATTCAAGGTAGACCTTATCAGAGTATGTGTAATTTTGCTATCATTTCAATTCGGTGAAAATATCACTTTGTCCTAGTTTCATGACAAAAGTTTCACAACTAGAACAGTTCCCTTTTAACAAGCTAGTATTACCCCCACAAATCTTACGTATAAACAAAAGATTCTCCAAAACTGAAATCTAGAGGTTGAAACATTTATGGAGGTCAATGGTGAGCAAGGAGGAAGCATATGCATTGGTCTGTGCTAAAGCTTAATCTGTGATAGCACAAAGCCTGTTGTTACAACAGCTTTGGGATTGTTATGCTCTTTCAGAAGCACTTGTAATCGGGTTGTTTGGGTTGTCAGTATAGCATTCTACACTGACGTGTGTTCCCTGTAGCCCAAGGTGAGCTGCTGGCAGAAAGTAGAGTCATTGGTCTTTCTTCCAGAGATCCCAAAATCCTATACAGACATAAACAAACAGTTTGAGCAGTTTTGCCAGAGTTAGAGAATATGTCAGTGACAGAAACAGGAGGAGATAATAAGCTCAGGAGCATATCCCATTGTCCTGTTTTACCCATCAATTCATTCTTCAAGAAAAGGATTTCACACTGTCCTACTCTTACTGGGCATGAATCATATTATCATTGCTGTTACTCAGTATTGCCTAGAACAGCAGTTGTTTCTACTACAAGAAGTAGAACTTCTTGGTTTTTCCTTCTTGTCAAATCAATACAGGTGTTTCCATGTTTTTTTAATGAATGCCACTAATTAAAATTTTAAACAGTATTTTCATCATCACAAAAATTCCAGCCCGTAGAACAGGTAGTTCAAAAGCATGTGCTCATACTTATGAACAAAGAAATTATCCATAATGTCATTAGATACTATACAATGCCATAGATATTTAGTAAAATTTTATAATTGGCTGCAGTAAGATAGTGCCAGCTCTTTCTCTTGAGCATAGTCAAAAGAACATAGTGAATTAAGCATAAGAGAAAAATCTACTCTGCAATTATCTCTGGAACCTTGAATATGCTTTAATTTTTCACAAAATTAGGTCTTTCATAAAGTATTTTAATTTCATAAAATTAACATACCAAATACTTTACGTTAGATTTGGTTTTGATAAGCTTCTTGCATTAAAGAATAGTTCATAGTTTCTTAGTGACTACTTCACAGTCACCTGTACGCTTATAACCAACAAAACTTACTCCATTGTATCAGAAACCTTGATCCAAAAAATTTCAAGTGCACCAGAAAATACCTTGACAGGAGTTTGACTGGTCTCAACAATAGAACTAAGACTTTGCTCTAGCAGTCAGGCATCACTGATAATAAGTTGAAAATTAAATCAAATCTATTAGCGGTCATACAAAAACGAGGATCCTTCTCATATCTTAGTCAACTCTGAATTTGCATCCAGTTTATAACAAACTGCATCCAGAAGGAAGTTCAAGGTGTTATTTTATCTACTCCTCTTCTCAGTTATGTGTGTGACATTACTGAAAGATACTTATGTGTATAGATACCTATGTGTATGTATATATAGGCAGACTTTAAACCTTGGTTGAATTATTTCCTATAAGGCACAAAGGCTGCAGGGCATGAAATAAGGTGGATAAATGTATTTAAGATCAGTCTATCTCACACTATATCTAGAAATTATATTATTAGAAATCACATTAAATGTAGTCCTTCTCTTTTTCATTCTTATTAATCTCAGAAGCCAGTTCTAGAACCTTATTAACTTATTCTCTTTTTCTCATCTAAAGTTCATTAGTAGAGGTTTGATTTCCACTATGTGTTTGGTTTTATACTTGTTTCTTTCATTGCATCTATTATCTAAGCATAGCTAAAAATCCATGAATTTTAGGTGATGTCCCATTTTTCTAGTAAAGACTTGTTAATGAAATTGCTTTCATTATACAGTGATTCCTCACCTTTAATTTATTTATGGAATTGTAGGAAATGTACTTGCCCTAGCACAATTCAAACTTTAATAGTATGTCAGTTCAGTTTAGCAAGTGATTCTCTGCAGTTAGAATCCAGTGTCTGTTCTTTGCTCATGTTAGTTTTTCTATGTGATTCTTATGAAAATTATAAAAGTTATAAAAGCATCTGCCAGTCCTCCATGAAGGTTTAACATTCAGTCTTTTATTGCTTTTTTGCACATGTGTCGTTATTTGTGGTATATTGTTTACGGTATGGTAAGGTATGGTATGGTATGTTTTAATTGCTTTTAGTCCTCATCAGACCAGAGGAGGAATGGATTCTTATGTTAATGTATTCTAGGAAATTCAAAGAGGCATCTCAAGCTCTGCATAATGCATAAATCAGATTAGAAAGAATTTTTAAAAATATAACACTAAAGCAAAAATGGTATTTTTACTGAAAGAATGCAAAAAACAAACAGACAAATAAAATGATTGTCTTTCCTAATGGACCTGTTCAAGGACTTCTTAAAAGTCTTATATTTTCTGAAAATGCAAATAAAAAAGGTAATAAAAAGTAATAACTAGTGGTAGAAGCCTGGTCTCAGTGAAGTTAATCACAGAATCATAAAAAGTTTTGGGTTGGAAGGGACCTTTAAAGGTCATCTACTCCAGCCCCACTGTAATCAGCATGGACATATTCAACTAGATCCTGTTCCTCAGAGCTCCGTCCAACCTGACCTTTCTAGGGTTCGGGTATCTACCACCTCTCTGGGTAACCTGCTCCACAGTTTCACCACCCTCATTATAAAAAATTTCTCCCTTATATCTAGTCTAAATTTACTCTTTTTTAGTTTAAAACCACTACCCCTTGTTCTGTTGCAACAGGCCCTGCTCAAATGTCTGACTTAATCTTTCTTGTAAGTCCCTTATATGTACAGAAAAGCTGCAATCAGGTATCCTCAGAGCCTTCTCCAGGCTATGTAACCCCAGCTCTCTCAGCCTGTACTCATAAGAGAGGCGCTCCAGCTCTCTGATCATTTTTATGGCCCTTCTCTGAACCCCCTCCATGTAGGTCACATCTTTCCTGTGGTGAGGGCTCCAGAGATGGATGTATTACCGCAGGTGGGGTATCAACAGAGATGATGTTGAGGTGGTTGAAATCACCCAGCAGAATGAGAGCCTGCAAGCATGATGCCTCCTGTAGCCAGAGTAAGAAGGTTTCATCAATAGGTTCCCCTTGATTGTGCATTTACAAACCACAAGGCTCCTTTTGCTGCCTTGGTCTCTAATTCTTTTAACCTGCTCATGGCTATTCTTCAGAGACAGCTCCTCACAATCTATCAATTTCTTAAAGTGGAGGACAACCCCTCCACTCCCCTTTCCTCACCTGTCCCTTCTGAACAGCCTGTAGCCATTGATAGCTGCACTCTAAGTCATGGGATTCGTCCCACCACATTTCAGTGGCAACTGGGCTGTAGCTTTCTAGCAGTACAGTGGCTCCCACCTCCATCTGTTTGTTGCCCATGCAGCATGCATTGGTGTAGAGACAGTTCAGCTGGGCTATCAGTTGTGTCACTTTCTTATAGGAACACCCCTTAATTCCTGTCTCAAAATAACAGACTGAGGGCTCTTGCTAACACCCCATCCCTCTAACTTGTCAGCCCACAGCTTGTCACGGGCAAGCCTGATATGATCCTAGTCCTTCTTCAAGCCTAAATTAAAGCTCTGTCAAGGAGACCTGCTAGCTTCTGAGCAAAAGGTCCTCTCCCCACGTAGAAAAAGGTGAATCCCATCTGACGCCAGCAAGCCCGGTGCTATGTAGGGCATGCCATTATCGAAAAAACCCAAAATTGTATTGGTTAATAGAAGAAAACTCCTTCTAATTTTGATGAACTTGGAATTTTGCCAGATGGCTAGCTTTTGAATTCTGTAGGAACCACATCTCCAAGCTAGCCAGCATACCGCAATATCACACTGACACAGAGAAAATATATATTATGTGTAGCTCACTTTTGTTCACCGAGAATAGTTGATCACAAAGTAATAGTCCTCTCAACCCTAACATCACTCTTCAGATCTCAGGATGGCACTCACAAACAGAGATTTGGAGCGTACAAGCTTTTTACTAGGCATATAAACTTCAATTTCTTTGTTGTTTTTTTGGTAAACCAAAAAAACCTTATTTTTTCGACGCACATTGATTACAGTAATTTTCAACTGAATAAGCCAAAAAAAAAAAAGAACTTTAAAGGGCTCAGAAAATAAAATAATCAAGGAAGTGTTAACATCTCTAAATGTACTTCAGCGCTCTGTGATATCTTGAGGGAAACTTCATGACATAATAGGCATGGAATACTTCTTCACAACATGGATTATTATTTTGTTTTAATAACAAAGCCATCGTGTTCTTATTCTGTTCTTCAGATACTTAAGACTAGAAATGAGAAAATTTAAAGGTACTTCTAGCAGACATTTATTGGCTGAGCTTTTTATCGGTTGAGATGAATTTAAGACTACAAGATTCAGGATTAACAATAAAGAGACACAACACTTTGGGTGCCCAGAAAGTGTGAGGAAGAACTCCTGAACAAAATATATGTAAGTGGATGAATATAAGGTGATAGACTTCTTTTTCAGATAGTATTAAATAGGTCATTGTTCATTTTCATCAGTGCTGAGCTCACTTGTATTGATCTTGGAGAATATCTGCTGTGTTTTTAGAACTTTCAATATTGAAAATGATTAAAGGAAGTCACTGATGTTACAAACAGAACCATACCCCCTCCAAGCAGATGCAATGCCAGCTTCCTCCATATCCCTCCGGGGCTTTGCCTAATGTATCTCCAGTCTTCACCTGGAAATCTTGCAGCGGATGTTAGGTCATCACAATCAAGTATAAAAGAGTACCCAGCACAGAATGTGCGGCATACTGTGTTCTAACAAAATAAATGGATTATGTCATAGACAAAAGCCTCTAAATTGCAATATGCACTACATTAGATAATGATTTGCTTTTATAGCTACTTCTTGTTTTAGTACTTTATGTAAGGAGGCATAAACCAGATTATTTTTCTAGGTGGTAATATATAAATCTACTCATCAAATATGGGTTTTGTCAATACCAGTAAAGGCTGTAAGACCTGTACTCATCTGGCAATGTAAGGTTTTAGGGTTTGCCAGAGCTTGCCTTGGCCTGAAGTGGCTAGCTTTTTAGCTATTGCAAATACACATAGACACTGCATAAAATAACTCGGTATGTTGACAACTCACTGTGGCACCCACCAACTCTGTGCTCCAGGAACACTGGTATTGTCAGCCTAATAATCCAGAGGGATTTTAGAAAAGGCATACATATTGGTAAGTTTTCTTTCATAACTGCTTTTTTATTATTAAGGAAGATTTTCCTGCATTAATTTGGACTACTAGTGTTATTGCAACCAGATTACCAATAACTGTTGTGTGTTAAGTATATTATTATGATTTTAATTAGGATAAGAAATTATTGTCTGTACATATGATACGTATTATATTTCTGCTTACAACAATATTCTGGGTGTAACATTGGATTCATATATATTGAGACTTGCAAACTTAAAATCATTATTTACATGCAGCTCACTGTGTGTGCTCCAACACAGCCTCACAGTACATAGTAGTCTCCTGAGAAACAGTGTGCCCTAAGTGGTATGTGTACTGAAAAATTCTAGAAAGGAATTTTTCAACATAGTAATGTTCTTCATTAGAAGTCTGCAATTCCTCTAAATCAAATGAATGGAGGTCAGTTTCAAAACGTTTTTACTAGACCAAAGCAGAGAGAGGTCATAATTATTTGAAGAGCTAATTCAAGTATTTTTAGCATCTTTTTTACCACATCAAGACATAATTTGTTGCATTATAAAGTAAACTGACTTAGTCTTCTCGTCAAGCTGCCTTAGATTTCAGAGCAACAGCTCTCAGAATTTGATCATGATTACTGCATGTTTCCATAAAATCTGAACGGCTCAAAGTGCTTTTCTTGAGAACTGTGGCATTACCATTTTCATGTTATTTTCTACATACAGAGGATTTTAAAAGTGCTTAGAGAGGAAAATAAGGATGTTATATGTTCCACACAGGCTTGTGCACAGACATCTGCAAACATATGAGTTTGTTCCAGAGTCTGGCTTGACATTCACTGAAGCCTCTAAATCTGGGCTTGACAGCAACCTTAGTCAGAACTGTTCTGAAACCGCATAGACCCAGATTGTCCATGTATCTTACAAGTGTCTATCCATTTATTATTAATGTCCTTAAGAAGTACAGAAATGCTCTCTCCCAAACTTTAAAGATAGGAAAGTGAATACCAGAAATAAATGCTTTGACCATGATAATACAATGCCTGTCACAGAGATCTGACCTAAGAGGTCAGAGAGGTATGAGACTTTCTTTCTGTGAGTATTCAGAAAGAAAATTAGGATAGAAGTCATATTATTATTTTCTTTCTTTATTCATATTTTGCTATTGCTCAGAACGCAATTAAAATCAGGCCGCATTATATTGAGAACAATCGAACTATATATCAGAGGAAATTTTATGCCATATGAGTGAAAAAGTCTTTAATTGTCCTTTTCAGTGGTGCATACACAGTCTTGCAATCATTTCTACTGAGATTATTTTTATTCATAAGTGGTCAGACCAGCAACATTTTTTAAATGGAAGGTTTTATTATGGAATAATAAATGCCATTCTCCTGCTTACAAAAAAGCAGCACAAAAAAACAGGTCAGGCAAAGCCAGTTCTGAGAATTGTCATTCTAACATGATTACTTTGATTATCTGTAATCAAAAAAACAGCTTCAATTATCTGTAATCAGAGCTGTTTCAAAATGTTTGTAATAAAGTCTTAAGCTCCACTGGACCTGAGAACATTTTAGTACTTTAGAAAATTTTGGCACGTCCTCTGTGTTGGTGACTTTGGGGACATGATGATGCAAATAATGCAGTATCCTGACAGGCATTATGTAGAGTATGCATTACCTCTAATAAAATTACATTATTTTGGTTTTCCCTTTTTGACTCATTTTCTGACCTATGTCCCTCCTTCTTGATAAATCTTCTCAGTCTCCCCGCCCAGTCTCTTCCTTTTCTACCTTCACAGACACTCCTGATTTCCCCACCAATGGCCCCTTTATGCCATTCTCTCTTGGGCTCCCTCCATCTTCTAAATTCTGTCTCTGTCCCCAACCATCAGAGGTATAAGTTCAAATGAACCTTCTACTTCACTTGATCCAATTTCTCTTTTCTTCTTGCTTTGGCTCTTCCCATATTTGTGGCTACTGAAGATGTGGTAGAATCCAGAGTGAAGATCTTATTTGATAAAGATTCTCAACCAAGGGTCACTGCAATCTGGATTTTTTTTTCCAAGAGATCAGAACAAACTTTTAAAACACTAAAATATACAAAGAAGGAACTACTGTAACTAGACGAGTCTTTCATGTGCTGCCCATATGTTTGCATGTGTCTGGAGGACATATATCACTTGGGATGGTTTTATGAGGAAGAGAGGAGGTCTGCAAAGGTTCAAAATGAAACATGATGGAGTTCACTGTTTGTGTTGTGTGACCAAGGAAACACTGAACACCGCATATCTCTTCTGTCACCTGCACCCAGTTCCACCTTGCATAATATTTTAGATGGATATTATGGAGATGAAACACAATACTCGTGTCAGCCCAATGAAAAGCAAGAAATAGGAATATCTTAGAACACTTCTCTCTTCACATTTATAGTTGCAATGCATCAGAGAAAACTTTATTTAAAAAAGAAAGAGAAAAGGAGGGAGAAGAAAACTAAATAAAAAAATCTCCTTTTTTTTAAGGAACAAGAACTGTATTCATCAAAGGGTAGATCCACTGTAGATTCCTGAAGTAATTACACTTTTTTCAGCTTAGACTCATATGGCATAAAAAATGCATTGAAACAAATGCATTAAAACACACTAATCAGGAAGTTATTTGTGTAGTTATCCTAAAAATCATCAGATGGCAATCCATATCCTTTTTCACACTGTGAGGGATCATATATTCCTCTCATGCCCTCAGAAACTCAAATATTTTCAATGTAGTTCATTTTATTTTCATTCTTCTGATTCCCAGTTTGAGCTGTCTAAAATTAGTTATGTGCAGCATGATTTCAACGTTATCCATTAACAATGCTCGTTATTTAATCCATCTCTCAAATTGTATTTAACGGAGACTTGAAGCAATGGTTACAACTGTCACCAGGGTGCCCATTCTTTACATATTTCACATGCAGAGAGAATTTTGTTTAATCACCACAATTTTTCTCTATCAATTCAATTTGCATAAGGGCTGGGCAAGTGAGTAGGATGAAAAATTGAATTCAGCTAATGTTATTGATTAGGAAGGTCTGACCCCCAAACTCAGCTTCATTAATTATCCCCGCTTCCACTTTAGAAAGTCGAAACTTGAAAGTTGTCATTACATCACTTCGTTGCATAAAGCATGAATATAATTTATGATGTCTTTATCATTACAGACTCGTTAACTGCATGCAGTCTTTAAAGTGACAGGTACTGTGTCATCAGCTTATACAGCATGATGCGAATTGGGAGTAAATAGAATCCTGGAAGTGTCTAAGCCTTAGGATTGCTAAAACTCTACAGTGATGGCTGCAATACTAATCCCAAGGAAGAAGAAAACTGGTTAAAGACTCTGCTTTAGGATTTAGGTCTCTTGCAAACCAATTTTCAGAATAGATCACAAATCCTTCTGATTTCATCTATGAGACATAGGCACCAGGAGTACCAGCCTCTAACTATCAGTGGATATGCTATACCAGACAAATGTGCTAGACAATGTTTGTTGCAACATGTCAAATGAAAGATACTTCAGTTTTTTACCTGACACAAGAAGAAGAAAGACCGAATACGTGACTCAAGCACATACTCACAACTGAAAAGATTGAAGGGGGTAAAAAAGAAGCCAAAGCACATCAATATATCTTTTTTATTTAAATAAGTCTTAATTTTGCAATGCACACTCTCATCATTAATTATAGGGTGTAAGGAGCATTGACTTTGCAGGTAACAATACAGTCAAATCCAGGATTTTATATAAAGATTTGTTTTCCACCATCTCAAAGTATATTCAGAATAAACTGCTGATCTTCTATTCTCCTTCTTATTAGATGCTTTGGATATAACTGGCTCTTAAGGAGCCTCACATCCTGCTACTGAAATGTCAAACGGTCCCCAAACATTTTTTTTTTTTTGGCTTTGAACACACACTTGTCTGTATTTGTTCCTAGTGTATGCTAACTCCAGCACTTTCATTGCTATTAAAATCATGTTATGTAGGATGATTATGGGTTCATTCTTTTCAGAAAACTGTGCATTTGTCTGTGCAAAACATGGTTGTATAGAATTTTTTAATTTTAAATAAAAAAAACCAAAGCGAGATGTATGGCAGATCAAATAGTGGCATTTAACTCTCAGAAACAAACATACAAAAATGTATAGCATTTAAGGGAAATGTGTGTGATTTTATGAACTGAAAAGAGACAGAAAATGGCACAGATTGTGTTCCAAAATCCACAGACATGTAAAAGAAGCCTAGCATCGGTTCTTCTTCTACCTCGTTTTTTCCAGGATGCATTATCCCAGTGGATATTGCTGTTTGCTGTGTACCACTCGAGGCAGCAACAGGAGACAGCTCCTTTGCAACCTAAAGCTTCAAATACAGTAGCAGGTAACTAACTATGCTGAAATACTACTAAACCACTCACCAGATTAATTCAGCTAACAATTCATAACTCAGACTATCTAAAAATACATCAAGGTCTCTGATCTTAAAATAAGCTGAGCAGTCCTTTGAGTTACCATTTCATTGACCATCCTACTTGTAGCATCCACCAAATTGAGATTAAAATCATCAACAGTTTTAAGGCAAGAACATCAACTCAAGTACATATAGAATAGCAATAGTTCTTTTAGGCTCTGGCAAATACTTTCCAGCCCTGACTAATTATATACTTACTTACCTAACGGCAAATTATTAATTCATTGTTAAACCTTACTTCTTGTAATGCATTTAAAGTAACTAATGTTTGGTTAATAGATTTTTTAACTCAAATACTGCATTTGCAAACGGAAATTCTAGTGCTGACATTATGTGAAGATGTCAAGAAAAAAACCAATCCGTTTGTTTTCCTCCTAGCTTGTGTGCCATGACTAGTGCTGCCACTGCAAGGCAGGAAATAAAAAACATGTAGTGCTTGCTTAATTTCCTGAGGCATTTTTATTCAAATAATTTTTTATTTTATTAAAAATCTTATGGCCCTAGAATTGATATTGCCATAGCAGGTCTCCCAGTAAGAAGCATAATTCAACAGGAATTAGTAACAGAAAATAACAAATTTAACTGCATCTATGAATGCCCCACTGTTAGAAGGCTTAAAAAGAATGGAGTTCTCTACTGCCTGCAGGGGGGAGAAGCCAGGTCTATCTGTTCTTGTTTGTGAGACTTACCAAGCCTGTAATTCCACACCCTGCAGTCCTCTCCGGTAGGAATTTGAGCATGCATGTGTGAATGATAGATGGTTACTGATGATATAAGCAAGAAAGCCTTGAAACACATGCTGTGGAGTAAAGGTATCTTTCTGACTAGATGTGAATTCCTGTTTGATTGTCAAACCTAAATTCAATGAAAAGCTGTGTACCTAAATGGAACAACTCTGTCCTCAGAACCAGGGGTGTTGGTTAATGGCACATTTTTCTCTGGCTTTCTTCCTGAAGGACCAGAACTGGCTGAGACGAAGAGAGGGAATTCATATTGAACCCAACCAAATTGCTCACATTCACAGAAAGATGTTTCCAGGTTTGGCTGCAAAATTGCTCCCAGTATAACAGGTCTGACTGGACACTAACCCATACAAGCACAAACCTAATTTCAGGTATGTCTAGGTAGCCTGGTGGAGACCAAAAAGACATTTCTTTCATCCATAAGAAAGACAAATTCACATTGAAACAGTGTCTGCTGGTTTAGATTTATCCGGACTGGAGCAGATAGGGTACAAATTCCCTGACTATTAGAGCATAATTTCTTGTGACTAACACTTAATACCTCAGCAAGGCAGACACTTTGAGATTGGTCTTCAAATATAACCAACACCCTCAAGCTCTGATTCCATTTTGCTTTATTTATGTTATGCAAATACACACATAGTTATCCCATGTTTCTTTTATTGTGTCCCCCTCTTGCCCCATTTCTTTCTTTTTCTCTTGAATGACAGGGATCTATACAGCCAAGAGTTTCTTAATGGCTACGTGGAATGAAAAAAAACTGCAGAAGTAGCTAAAGAGGTTGTATTTTAAACACCTGAGTGAGAAGCGGGCGTACAGCTGAAGGTGAGGGCTTGAACTATAGATTTTGTTTAGTTTTTTGAAAAACAGATTTTAAGAGAGTTTCACTGTGGCTATAGTGGCACCCATCAGGAAAGTTGTGTGTTTTATCAAGTCTTGTGTGGGAACCTAATGAAATAACACTTCATATTTATATTAGAGAGCTTTTGCTTCTCCTTCTAGAAGACAATGTAATAATCTCATATTACTTTTTTATCTTGGAATACTTTAATTTTAGGAAAAAAACATTATAGAAGCAAAATTTCCAGGCAAATGGGATGACATGTGCATGAGCATGGATATGTGTTTCTAACTTCAAGACCATAAAATATATAAATGTTAAAAATAAACAGTAACTGATTCTTTTTACAAAACACAGGGCAGTTAAAGATTGTAGCATACAGAAGTTAAACTTCAATTTAACTTCAGCATACAGAAAGTCCTATTTCTCTTCTATTTAAAGAAAAATTATGGGGCTTCAACACTTTCTAGTTATGGATCCACTGTAATGGGTTTCTCTCTCCTTCACAGATAGGTAAATATGACTTCTCATTCTACTTTCCAACAGACAGTTACCTACATCTCACCAGCTACAGACAGGACAGGAGATAACCAGTTCTTTGCAAGAGTCATGGCTGGGAATTCAAATGGAGGGTCTGGAAGGAGAGGGGTTTGCTGGAGCTGTGCTGCAGACTTGCTGTGCTGGCAGAGCTCTGGAGGGATAAGTGGAACAGCCAGAGGTATTATATCCAGCACTGCCAGATACGTGTGGGGTCTCAAAAACAGGAAGAGCAAACTGTACTGTAACTGGAAAGTGAGGTGGATTTGAGCAGAGCCAGTTGCTTGCTAATGTCCTCAATTACTTACTTCAGAAACACCAGATTAACACGTTTTATAAAATAGAGGGGGAAACACTTTAAGCACATCCATTGAACTCAGTGTATGGTAAGGTTTGCTCACAGGCTTGAGCCTCAGGAGAAGTCAGAGTTCTTTGAAAGCTGAGAGAACATCTTTGTTTTCTTTCGGTATCCTCTGCCAAGAGTCAACAAAAGCTCAGCTAAAAAGAACCCACCAAAATGTCAATCTCTGTGTAACTAAGAGAGGTGAGGAGACTTGCACTTTGAATAGTAATAAGCTACATACTCCACTCCTAATTGAGAGCTTCATTCCCTACCAAGATGGGTTTTTTTGCTCATTAGATGCAAAAATATTCTACACCTTTACCTTAGAGTGTTTCAGAAGGTAGAGATCAGTAAAGACAAAGGATATCTAAGATTTATACATATTTTGTCCCAGGGAGCTTCTAAAGTCACTCAAATATTTTCTTTTTAGTTTGCCTCCTGATGAATCTGAGGCTGTGTCATTCTCTATGTGTTAACAGAGTTGTTGGTTAAAGCAACAGTATTATTGTGAATAACATTTAACATCACCAGGATTGGCACATTCCAAAATTCCAATTAGGTCAACTTCCTAAGCAAGACAATTAGATTCGTTGGGCCAAATCTCTGTCAGATGTCTTCAATACAGTTTCTTTCAGGTGGCATTTGCTCATGTTTGGATAACAGTGTCAAATTGTGACTTGGTCTGCAATCTGGTAGTTATAGGTTCATTCCACTCCTGAAATCCATTCTGAATTTTCCCCTGCTAAACAACAGTGGAAAAGGTCATGCCAGGTATAACTGTATTTCCTTTGATGGATGAATATCTGGGATATGCTTTGGCGCACACTTTAACCAAGACCAACATTCTACTTTTGTACAGCAGTAGCTGTAATAAATTAAATTCATGCTATATACAGTCCTGTTCAAAAGTTAACAGAAGGGATATTACTTCTCTTATAAAATCCAACAATGATTAAAATCAATGATTACAAAGAATGGCATTACACTTAAAGAGGCAGTCAAGAGAAATTACAGGTCAGATCCCTTAGGTATATCTTTAATTCATAAACTCTATATTAGGCTTCTCTGTGGAAAATATCTACTCCAGGTACCTTTTTGTCCTGGACTTAGAATCTATCTGAAAAATCAATTAACCCATCACCCCATAGGAGTTGGCTGAAGGACTCCCATCCATTGACCTTAATATACTGTAGGGGTCTAATAAAACAACTGAGGATTGACCTGTTAGGAGGGGTTTGTCAGATAAAGTCATCTTTCTCCTACCATGTCAATAGAAAGGTTAGTCTTCTTCAATACTGAATATTCTCAGTTTGTAAGTGCTGTAGTTCAGTCTTCTGTGGTAGGATACAGTCTGAGACTGAAATACATAAATTTACATGTCTATATGCAAGCTTTTCCTCATGCTGTAGCTATCTTGGGTCATATTATTGTCAATGGATACCTACTCAGTACAGTCAATGGAGCCTAAACAGTGATGGGACTGCCCTGAAGACAGTTACTGAATTACTGACTAAATTATCCTCACAGGTGTACCTTTTCTTTTGATTTATTGGTTTGTTCAATACTTCTATGTCCAATGTGAATACACACAAGCAAACAAACTAAAGGTCCGATCCTCTGTATGCTCATACAGTAATCATCATTGGGTCTCCACAAGGACTTGGAGAAAGAAATCACAGAAAAAATTAAAAATTGTTAAATGGAATGAAATATCAGCATTGTACAGGCAGTGCTCTACCTGATTTAATGCCTGAACATAGCCAAAATATCGTCCACACTGAACATAGGATTGTATATTCAAGTGTAACCATTGTCTTCATAAAGCAAAGTTGTCACTGATCCATCTATACATTTATTTGAAAGGTGGGGTCATGTAGACTTTAGCTCCATTTATATTATATCCTTTTTCATTCACATAATACAGCTACTTATAACTGTGTTGGCTTCATGTTTTATCATTTATATGCTTAAATTTGACTTCTTTACTATTTTTAGTACTTTCTTACAAAGGTTGGATACTGCCACAATGTTGGGTTTCTCCAGGCCAATTTAAAAATATATTTCCACAGATTCTTCCTTCTCTCTTTTGTAGCTTTTACTGCTTAGGTTATAGGGCTACTTGTACTGGGATTTTTATGACAAAGTTCAAATGGATAGAAACCAGAGCTGAACTCCAGTTGCTGCAATTGATGTAATTTCTTTTCCAATCCACTTTAGAGGGAGAAGAGTACATCAGAATACAGTCACTGCTGCATTCCAGCTGCATTGAATACAACAGAAAATTGAACTGGAGAAGTTCTCTGATAGTTTGTAATTTTCAAGCACATAGTTTCAGCTTTTCAGTCCCTCTTAAGACACCCTAATGAAAGCCCAAAAGGATACAATGTTGAAAGCTGAAAATAAAAGAAAGCATTTGCTAAATAACAAGTATGCTTTTCTTACAGTTGGGTGCAATGAAATGCCACTGGAATTACTTCATCCATAAATGGGGAGGTTTTGTTTTCTTCTTAAAGAGAGACTGATTCATGTGAAAATTTTGAAAAGGGCTTCAGACTTGCCTCTAAATTTTGGGCTCACAGCAATTGTCTTCGTATTTGACCATTCAGTTTGTGAATGTGACTGTGATCACACAGTGGTGAGCGTGTGTTTACGTAACTGCAGAACATGGATCAGTTATGGGTAAAACTAACTTGAATTGCCTCAAAAATCATTATATTTAAATATGGTTCTATGTAGAAATATCATTGTAAGAACAACAAGAAATTTAAGAGCATTTATAGATCAGTTTGCACACAATTTGTTTGTCCTAGGACATATTTTTTTGGAGAATCAACTCAGCCATTGCACTAGCAAATATGTAAATTTGGTAAATTTGAGACTGCAAACTGCTGAGATGGGAACCCTTGTACGGGACTCTTGTTTACGAAGTCTTCTTGCAATGCTTTCAGTAGTGCCCTTGTTTTTTGCCATACGTGACCATCAGCACAAAGCCAAGAGCCCAAACATTCCTAATGTTCACTAAACAAAACTCCTTTAGAGCAGTAGGAAGGTTTGTGCACAAGAAACTCTCTAAGAGCACTAATGACCTTGTGTTCTATTTTAATTTCAGCTTTCCTATAACAGGGCCAAATAAAATAATTATTAGCTTGGGTATAAAATATTTCCAAGCTAACCAAATTCCAATAAACTAAATCAATACAGCCTAATCTTGCATGTGTATGCTGCACCCT
The DNA here is from genome assembly GCA_013400055.1 of Nycticryphes semicollaris. Classification (NCBI taxonomy): domain Eukaryota; kingdom Metazoa; phylum Chordata; class Aves; order Charadriiformes; family Rostratulidae; genus Nycticryphes; species Nycticryphes semicollaris. The sequence goes on along the minus strand of VXBJ01004566.1, from coordinate 26,083 downwards.
AAATCAGAAACAATCACTCCCATTGCTGGTACCAATTAAGCCCAGTCAGGACTGGACACAGAACTATGAACCATCTGTTCTTACTTACAAATTTCTTCCCATTTTGATCTATTACCTGGGACTGCTAGATCCTACTTTGTGGATAACTGTACTGCTAACACTTAAGCTTCTAAGCACAATCTCAGACTGCATTTCAGGTGATGTCAGGCTAGGATGAGGCAGAAGCATCAAACCATACCAACAGCAATCTAACAAATGTCTGGGGAACCTCTGGCTCTTTTAAGTCCTCATTTAATCACCTGGTTATGGTTACAAAGAAGAATAAAACATGCTGTTCTTGTTTCTGCCCTTCCCGTATACTTTTTAACATAGTGTTGTTACTGTGAAAGCATCAGACACTCTCACATCTGCTGCACTTCCTTCCCAACCCCAGAGTGGCAGAGGGAAGAGAGATTTAAACACTGGAGTTATTTAAAGCTTAAAGCTAAAGAAAGTTCTCTGGAGACAGGGGTTTCAATGAGAAACAAAATTAATGTTGCAGTGAAAAAAATCTAGTCCCTTATGTGGAGACTGCAGACTCAGTGTAGAGTTTGGCATGATTAACGTGCTGGTACTATCTGTTTTAACACTGTCCAGGCTCCTTGCCCTACAATAATATCTACTCGAGGCAGCTAAAAACATTTAGACATTCCTGGTCAAAATCAGTGGGATGTGAGTGCTATGTAAGGTATCAAACCAGATCACATCTCCTGTTCTTCACAATAAAACATTTGTCAGATGTATTTTTGATTGAAACTTTTGGTCTTATTTACTTGATGGAAGGGAAGTGCTACTTTCCATGGTACAGGGAGGCTACTTTGGGCTTCTGGTAGTACTCGCTATACCTTGATAAGAATGTCATTATGGACTATCCACATTAGCCTTCAGAGCCTGGCAGCAACTCGTGGTTTCTCTGTGGTGTTAGGATGGTCCCTGTAAGTACAGCATTACCTGGAAAAAAAATAAAATAAAAAGTTATCCTTTCCTATCCAAAAATCATTTATCCTATCCAGAAGGGCTGGTAGTATTATCAAAACTTCACCTGTCATGTTGGAAATCATGTCACCTGTCAAATGCTACTGAGAGATTGGCTGTTTTTTTTTCTTTTGCTTATGAAGACTTACTGTTTGCTATTTTTATAAAGAATTTATTATTTTCTTTAATCTGAAATAAAAGTCATTCATTTGAACAGATCCATGTTTGATATTCTGGGATAGAGTAAGTGATAAGTGTAAGAAAAATCAACAGTTAGTAGAGAAGGAACAAGAAGGGTCTAATATTGTACTGTCAAAAGGAAGTGATATTTGGTAATTCTGTGTAAGTAAAGACTATACAAATGCTCTAGAAGAAACTGTGCAAACGAGTTCTGATATATTATGTTTTCACCTCTGTGTAATTAATTTTTCCTGAAATAAATATAGATAGGTTATGATTTGCATAAATTTATTTATTTGAAATAAGATCTCCTATAATTTTTCTATATTATCATCATACAGATTTAATTTATGCCTACCCTGACATATTCAAAAATTAAAAAACAAACACACTTACACCTTGTTTTTGGTCAACTGTGCACATCCGTCTGGACTGTGTGTAAACAAACTCACTGGTATAACAATTCTGTTCTAATATATGCAATATGTGTTATTTAAATTAATTTAAATACCAGTGACTTTTCAGAAGGTACAAACACACCATGATGTGTATCATTTTCCAAGGAAAATTGTTTTCAGATTTCAAAAATATGTAGTCTATTTTTTTGAACATCAACATATTTCAACATTCTTTTCCCAGTAATGCTGAAGACTTAAATCAAGAGTTGCCACTGAAATTAAAGATAGATTCTTTTTCTGTCTTCCTGTGTGAGGGTCTGTGGGTAATCTTTATGTCCTAATCAAATTGCAGCTTGAGAAATTAGGCATCCCTTAATTTTCCACTGTTGTTACAAAGTGCTTTTTCTACCACTCCAGTTCTTACTTGCTAAAGGCCTCTGCTGTTGAGAAAAAATATTTCTGAACTGCTCTGAAATGTTTCACAAGCAAATAGATATAAATACTTGTTATTATTAAACCTGAGAGAATGTCTCCCTTGCCAGATAACGTCTAAAAATACTCAGTCAAAAAAAACACAATAAGCAGTTAATTTTAGAATCAGTTATTTCTAAATCAGCTTTTAGGGTGAAATACAATAAAATAACCTGCAATTTTATGTGTCAGTTAGTGTTTTGCTGTGAGTTTTTTCACACTGACAAAATTCACTGCAGACAGATCAAGGACTGTTGGGTAGTAACTGAAGCAAAACAAGTGTATCAGTGAATGAAATGGCGAAACAGCAGCTAACGTTTACTAAATTCAAACTAAATTCTGCCACCATCTGTATCTCATTTAAAGCAGATCAAACTGTTGTCTAGGATTTTGACAACAGTAAATTAGAACAGGTTCCCAGCTAATAGGATGCCTATTTTGTAAACTAGACATCAAAGACTTCTCTGCTTGCAAAATAAATAAATCCCACTCTTCAAATCACTTTGCAGTATCTCCGGATTTATAAGGATCATTTCTTAGACTGTGGCTCTGTGTTCCTCCAGTTGTACATCCTATTCAGCTTTGCATTATTTAATGAGTTAATATTTACTCTCTATTCTTTCAAAGTACAGAAGAAGTGATGGTGGGATGACTCACAGGCAGCTAGACATAAAACATACCCATCATTTTTGAAATTAGAAGTACAGAAATAAAATATGTATGTTACACACATTTGGACACCACTGGGTTACATCTTTTTTGTCTTTTAAATATAATTCTTGAGAATGACCCTGCGTTGTTACTCCTTAGGAGTGCAGTTGGGATTAGTATAATATGATTCACAAAGGATGCCCAGGGGAAAAACATTTGCTCTGAAATCAAATTCTGCTTTCTGTGGTTTTGTTGCAGGAAGTCGGCTGTGCGGGACTCATCCTCTTCCAGGCAACTTATCTTCTAGTAATATCTCAAGAGCTGTTAATTTACAGGCCAATTGTACACATATAGGCAACTTGTTTGCTGACTGCTGCTCTGCCTAGCAGGGCTACAAGGCACAAGACCCAGAGAACAGAAGCAGCCCAGGTTCAGGGCTGCTCACAGGAACCATTTGCTTAAGACAGAGAGTCTGTTCTGGTTCTGCTTTTGGTGGTCAGAAACACAACTCCCATCTGAAAGCGGAAAACAAAAAAGGATGCTCAGAAAGAGCAGGGCCAGATTAACTTCTTAGTACAAAAAATCCTAGTTTAGATTGTTTTCTCTAGGATACCAATATATTCACATAAGACCTTTATTCTATATTTCTTAAAAAATAAAAGGACAAACATTCTCCATTATAATATCATGTGTGAAAAGTGCTCAAAGACTGTAATAGAATGTTACAGAATGAGTCTGAAGACCTTGTAAATCAGCCTATGAAAGAATTTAATTTTGTATTTACACGTTGATTTAAACCTTCTCTTGTAGGATTTACAGATAAGATATTTTCGGAAGAATTCTACCATTGTCCACAAATCATCCTACAGGTTTGGCAAGCTATAGTCAAGTCACACTTTGTATCTGCCCACTGTAATTACAGTGTGCTACTTACATGCTGTACAGATGAATAGTATTCCCTGTTTTAAGGATGCTTCACTGACTGTGTCCTGCCTTGGTCTCACATTGCAAGGAGTCTGTAGCAGGATCTGCATACCACAGTGGTTCTTTTTTTCTCAAGTCAGTCTAGGATTATGATAAAATGCATCTTTTCTTTGGGGAATGGAGAAGAAAATAATTAAAAAAAAAAAAAAAGATGTAGAAGAAGAAAAAAACTCATTCTTAATTTGACTGTATTCTGTGACTGAACACTCATCTTTGGTTCAGATACTCAGTACAAAAGACTGTGCTGCTGGCTACATCTGTCTGTCTGCAAATACATATGTATGAATGAAGCTGTCCTTCTTTGCTGGGTTCCTTCGGGTTCTTCATACAGATGGGTATGTTTTGCTGTGATCATTTCTGTGTTCAGAGGCATCCCAAACTGGTACTTATATTCTGGCCAGCTGCAGGGTTCACCAGTGTCATTGATTTACAGGCTGTTGAAACCTATAAGAATGACTAAAGGTAAAGTACCAAAGCAACAGCTCTAATCACAGCTGGACTGAGTAACTGCTGCTGCCACCCTCTCATGTGCTGAGGGACTGTCAAGAAGTCAATGATGATTTAGCAAGACAGAAGGGAGCCATGTAAAGAAAGAGAAACATTGCAGGAGCTGACTGCATACAGCTCAAGCTTGGAGGCAGCTGGGCTTACTGCAAATGATTACAAATTGCAAATGATGAATGCACGTTTTCCACTGATGGTGGAGTGATGTAAGACCATATGGCAGTTATTTTATTCTCTCCCTGTCCCTTCTGAGGGATGGTATTGCAATGCCCTGCTATAGATACGTTACAGGCCCCTTACTCTGGGGCATGGAATGGGAGGACAAAACAGTTTTCTTTCAGCTGGAAAGGCTCATGCATTTTTCTGTAACTATTCTTGGTGACTGTTGTCCAACACAGACAACATCACCCTCTTATGAAGGGGAACTTATTGCAAGAGTTCCGCATCTCTCGTGTCCTGAGTAGTTAGTGAAACATCCTTTATTTTGAAGAGGAAAGGAAGGACTCTTTTATAAATGTTCAAAGTACCATATATGTCTATAATTTTGGGATGTTCAGACACACAGATATGAAGTATTTCAGAAAAATTACCTACCCAGTTTTGCAGAAGGCAGAAGTAACAGTATAAGCATGGGGTTCCATTACACTCCTTTTAACAGAAAAAATAATTCAATAATTCAGTAATTTTGTATCTGAGCTCTGAACCATTAGCTTTGTCAACAGCAGAAATTCTTTTAAAAGCCAATGGAGCGATAAAGTATTTGTGGTTTTGTGAGAAGAAACTAGTTTTTCCACTTAGCTGATGACACTGGCCTCCCTTGCTCTTGTTCATATCCGAATCTTTGAATATTCCTTTCAGAGGTGAAGGATCATGTTAAGATACAAAGCCTTGGTTTCATCTCTCATAGTTTTCCATTTAGGCCTAATGTTGGATGCTATCAGCGCCAAGTACATAGAGCCAATGTTTGGATCAGAGTCACTATCTCACATCTGTGAGATCCTTCAGCAACTCACCCAAAACGTTTCAGATTATTTGAGTTCCAGAAGTTCCAGAAATTCATACTGAAAAGCTTACATACAATGGAAAGCTATCTCTAGTGATAATTTTTTGTAGCAGATTATATTCTACTTTATAGGCTATCATGATAGGAAGCCCATCCGCCTTCCAGGGAGGTGGTGAATGGAAGTCACGGATACAAAAGATACTTTGTAAAGCAGTGAGAAGAAGAGAGGAGGGGGAAAGCAATTTTTTTTAATTTTTTTTTTGTGCCATGGTACAATAACATCTTTCACTTCAGGATCTCAAAGCACTTTAGAAGCACTGTAATTAAGCTTCCCATCTCTCCATGTATTATAAAAGACTTTTAATGCCTTTTATCAAGAGAAGATAAACTGGTGTTTGCTCATAAATGCATGATGAGAACAAAAATATGCACAGTTTAATATTTGTTATTAATTTACATGTTCATAAAGAGCAATCTTTCTCCTTCCCACCCTAATTATGGGGTAGACACACACTAAAGTACGAAAAGCTGTAGCACTCAAGACCACGTATAACATGGCAGGTTAATTCCATAAATGTTTCCTTCCTCACATCTTCCAGCATTTAATAGAAGGTCTTAAGTTTCCTTTTCATCCACTGTTGTCTCCTGATTTAATGCTTCAATTTACCTTCCTTGACACTCTCTCAAGTGTTTGTTGATTACTTTTTTGTTATGATTGTGTGAACCAATCTCAGCAGAAAAAAAAAAAAAAAGACTAGATGTGTTTTATTAATAGAAGAATAAGAAATTTAATGTGAGATACTCTTCATACAAGACAAAATGTAATCAGTGGAACTAGTTAAAAGGAATTTCAGAAATAATGGCACTTCATATGGTTATGAAATTACTTGAAGTTAAAGCATGAACTGAAATTATTTTGTTGTCTTAAAGAACAGTTTGTCCTTTCCTCTCCTCTATTATCTCGATGATCTACTATGAAATCTGCTCAGCAGGGAGCATTTTCATGTCAGAATGCTGTATTTTTAGTCAATCGATTAGTTCTTTACCAGGGCAGAGGGCTAGCTGCATTTCAAACTGGAAAAGACATCTGCAGCCAAAAAAGAAGAGTCTCTCCATTTATACTAGGGAAGACAGAAATGACAATGTCTATCTTTGTGCTCCATGAGTTCAATGACAGTCAGCAGGGGTCAGGAAGTATTATCTCCCACCAAGCAACACACACAGAAGTTCAGCTGAAAATTATCCTACAGCCTTTCAAGAGTTCGTAAAAGATAGTCTCTTCCTCTGTTCCTAAAACATCCTGAGTTTTATTTGATTGGTTCTGCAATTTTGTATTCTTTTCTGTGTGTGAGTGTGTGTAGGTGTGTGTTAACCCTTTTAAGCTGCAAAAACAGAGGAGAGGAATAGTACCTGTGGTGCAGGTTTGTACAACACAGGACACACTGGGAACACAGTGGACTTCTGCTCTTCTAGTGCAAACAAGCAATACTTTGAAGTAGTAAGAACTGCAGCAGTATAAAATTATCTAAATTCACTTCAACACCTTAAAGCTTCCTCAGAAACATGACTTATCTGTAGCTGTTGGATGCTGACCTTTATCTTTGATGTGATAGCAATCTTATCCCTCATCAATAACAGAGGGTTCTCAGCACCTTAAAAAGAAACACCTCACCTGGGCACATCATTCTCCCTAGGGAATATATTGCAAATTTCTGGTCTCTGAAATGACCCAGAAAATCTAAAAGGTGCCAGCATGTGGTATGTTCTATAGCTACCTCATTATATTATCAGAAAACACATTATTTTGAGACAGAAGGTGTATTAAGTGTTTGGGTTTTGGTTTGGTTTGTTTTTTTCCCCATCCTCATTGATATTAATACATTTTGTAGCTGATGACTACACAAAATGAATTGAGGAGAGGAGAGCTTTAGTCTGGAAGGGACCCTTAAAGGTCATCCACTCCAGTCCCACTGCAATCTAGCCTGACCTTGAATGTTTCTGGGGGTGAAGCATCTACTACCTCTCTGGGTAACTTGATCCATAGCTTCACCATCCTCATTGTAAAAAATTTCTCTCTTATATCT
>VXBJ01004566.1:0-14170 GCA_013400055.1 Nycticryphes semicollaris | reverse complement strand
CTCTCTTAGTCTGTCTTCATAGGACCAGCCCTTTGATCATTTTTGTGGCCCTGCTCCAACAGGTTCATGTCTTTCCTGTGGCGAGAGCTCCAAAGCTGGATGCAGTACCCCAGGTGGGCTCTCACTAGAGTGAATTAGAGGGGCAGAATCACCTCCTTCAACCTGCTGGCCACAATTCTTTTGATGCAGTGCAGGGTATGTTTGGCTTTCTGGATGGCAGGAGCACATTGTCAGCTGATGGCCAGCTTTCACGCACAGGTACCCCCAAGTCCTTCTCCACAGGGCTGCTCTCAATCCTTTTATCCCTGAGACTGTATTGATAGAAGAGGTTGCCCCAACCCAAGTGCAAGACCCTGCACTTAGCCTTGTTGAAGCTTATGAAACTCGCACAGGCCCACTTCTTGAACTTGTTCAGATCCCTCTGATAGGTATCCCATCCCTCAGTCATGTCAGCCACACCACTCAGCTTTGTGTCATCAGCAAAATTGTTGAGGGTACACTCAATCCAACTGTCTATGTCATTGACGAAGATAGTGAACAGTACCAGTCCCAGTACAGACCCCTGAGGGACACTACTCATCTGGTGGATCTCCATCTGGATATTGAGACCATTACCCTCTGGATGTGACCTTCCAGACAACTCCCCATCCACCCAACAGTCCATCCATCAAGTCCACATCTCTCCAGTTTAGAGAGAAAGATGCTGTGAGGGACTGTGTCAGATGTCTTACAGAAGTCCAGATAGGAGGCATCTGTAGCTCTTCCTTTGTGCACTGATGTAGTAATTCTATCATAAAAGGCCATGAGGTTGGTCAGGCAGATCTTGTCCTTGGTGAAGCCAGACTGGCTGTCTCAAATCACCTCCCTGCCCTCCAGATGCCTTAGCCTTCTAGGAGGATCTGTTCCCTGATCTTACCAGGCAAAGAGGTGAGGCTGTCAGGTAAGTAGTTCCCAGGGTTCTCCTTTCTACCCTTTTTAAAAGTGAGAGCAATATTTCCCTTTTTCCAGTCACTTGGGACTTCACCTGACTGCTATGACCGTCATGGGGAGTGGCTTGGCAACAACATCAGCCAGTTCCCTCAGGTTCCACAGGCATCTGTATGTTCAGGTTCCTCAGGTGGTCATGAATAAAGGTCTTCTCTTACGGTGAAAGGGACTTTGCTCCCTCAGTCCTTGCCTTGTCATTCATCCACTTGAAAGGTGTGGGGAGAGAGGTTTCCAGTCAAGAGTGAGGCAAAAAAGTTGTTGAGTAACTCAGCCTTCTCCTCGTCCATTGTAACCTGTTTGCCAGTCTTGCTTATCAGGAAGTGCGGATTATGCTTTCTTTGCCCTTCCTTTTCTGGCTGATATACCCATAGAAGCCCTTTTTAGCATTCCTGGTGTCCTTTGACAAGTTCATCTCTAGCTGCATCTTGGACTTTCTGACTCCACCCCTACACAACCAGGCAGCGTCCCTATACTCTTCCCAGGATACCAGTCCTTGCTTCCACTGCCTGTGCATCTCTTTCTTGCCCTTCAGTTTGACCAGCAGGTTTTAACTCAGTCATGCCAGTCCCTTGCCTTTCTTTCCCTATTTCTTACAGCCGGGGATCAAGAGATCTTGTGCTCTATGGAAAGTATTGCCAATGTCCATTTGTCCTCAGAAAATATATCCCTCCAACCCTGTTGAATAAATCCTGCTCCTCCTCTCACTGATGCCATGGTAAGCCATGAGTCACCAGTGAAGTTTGTAGGGCTATAGCAGAATCAGAACAGTCCCCTAGTCCCTCTTTCTGTTCTCATTTTGACAAGTTTTACACTGGTGTGTGTCACTACAAAGTTCAATGAATTTTCTCCCCATTTCCATTCATGTAACTGAGATCACTACCGTGTCTTTGGGGCGATATGTCAAAAAGATAACTAAAATAATATATCACCTCTAGCTAGCAGAGATATCCTTGTGGGTAGGAAAGATAAAGTTGCTATGCTGTCAAGCTATTTTGTCTCTGGGTCTTTTTTTTTTTTTTTTTTTTTTTTTTTTTTTTTTTTTTTTGGGGGTGAGTGTGGGGTAGGGAGGGGGAGTGGACTCTTCATTTGTAACCCAGTCATCTCAACACCCTAGCATTTTCTCTGTAAATATGGGTGAAAAGTAGCATGTCAGTAATAGGCAAATGCTCATTTGCATGAAGAATGACAACCTTATCAAGTTTTCAAAAGCACTATCTGATCCATTCAAGCATAGTCTATGTATTTGAAGTATCATTTAGGTGCTTGGAGAAAGGAAAACCTGAAACTGCCAAATCACTTACTGCAGTAAAAATAGGTGAAGAAGAAAAATAATACAGTTGCTTACTAAATTTAGCTGAGTCTAAATGAAGCTGGGATGTGGATGAAGAACAGAAGTGTGTAAGGGAATGGAAGCAATGCTATCACCTCCCATTGAGAATGCAATTAACAGAGGGTTATGGCACAAAACCTGAAAAAACACAGATAGATTTAACTTGCTACTAGTGTGACACAACCTGAAAAAATCCCTTCTCTCTGGATTCTGCACTACCTTTTCTTTTTCTTTAAATAGATTGATTTTCATGCTGCACATAATTGCTTATAGAAACAATAACTAAGATGATGCTGAAAGCTAAAAGTTGTTTTGTTTAGTGGTGGAGTTTTACTCTAAGCTGGACAACAGCAGACAGCTTAACACCTTTCTGTACCTCACCTTTCTTCAAGACGCAAATACTGAGACATACACATGTTCTGTCTTTGCTATATTCATAAATAACCTGAATGCAGAAGGTCCTTGATCTGACAGAGGTCAATACACAGACTCACTTTTGTTAATGTTGAATTTGCCAGATTATATACAGTGTTGGAAAAAGTACATGCGTGTTTTGTAACATAAAAAATGTACAAGCAGGTTTTTCACAAATGAGTTGTCATCTCCCCTAAATTGCTGTTAGTACCATTTAAAAAAGTACTGCTCAAGTTCTAGGTCAGCCTCTGCAGATGGATTAATTTCACAAAAAAGTATCAAAGCTGTGTTGTTTTGTACTCGTTAAAAATGTAAACAAAGCAAAATTATAGGAGACAGAAATCTCACTTTTTTCAGAAGATATTATTTAACTGAGTTTTCGTTTCAAAAGGTCACCCTGTTTGGTACCTAAAAAGCTTATTATTTTAGGAAGCAATAGCTTCCATAATTCTATATTCTGCTGCATTCCTTTTGTCTACTAAAGCACATTAAGAGTCAGAAGGAAGAACAAGCATTTTCTTAAAACTGAAACCAGCAGTAGTAGGTTTATCTCTCTGGTAGACTACAAGGCGAAGTGTAGAAATCTCATGTCACTGAATCAGTATTAACAGCAATGTAGGTGACAAATTTCATTGTGTAAACTCAGTGAAATAGATAATAGAGAACCAAAAATATAAAAGCAAAGAGATAAAAAAATCTCTATACTCTGCTTTAAAAATAGTCACATAGAAGAGATAGTTTAAATTGTTCAATTAAACAAATAGACAAAACTCATATGTATATATCTCTGTATATGGAAAGAAACACTTCAACATGCACAATTATATATGTACATGTGTGTATTCATAAAAAGAAAAAGAGCAAAAGAAAGGGATTGCAATTCTGGGTTGTTATCCTTCAATATACAAAACCTTAACAGTTTGTGAGTCCTAGACTCGGTTCTGACAGCAGAAATGCTCCCACTGGTAAGGCAAGCACCTGTAGCAGAATGATATTGGTCATATGTTCTTTGCTGGATGTGGTTCTAAAGAGCTGTGGCATGCTGAGCAGCAGCAAGCAGAGATTCTGAACCACCCACTGGAGTTTCACTCAAGTGTACTTACCCTGACTTCTCATTGAGCATTGCAGATCATACAAAATAGAAAAGAGGGAAAAGGGAAAAGGATGAGACTGGAAAACAGAAAAAGCTAGTGATTTTTCATGTTTCAGGTTTGTTTTCCACATAGTTATGAATATTTCAAATGAGTGAGAAGGCAACCTTTGCAGTCCATCAAAAGAAATACAGTATGTGTTATTGATGCAGAAGACTTGTAATCTCTTGGGGGAGCTATCCATAATGTTATATGTGGATGCAATTCAATCAAGAAATACATGGCTGGTTGCAGTCTTGTTAGTCATGTTATACTTCTCAAAAGTCTTCTCCAGAAAGTCCTTCTACCTGTGCAGGCTGTGATAGATTGTTCTGTCACCTTTTCTAATCTGCATTGCAGTGATCATGCCTCCTACCTTCATCTTGTCTCTTCCACACACCCCTCCTCCCCAAGCCATTTCCATTTGGCTTTCATGGAAGTCATTCATTGTATCAGCAGTTCCCCTTTAATCAGAGCACTGCTTCCTCTGAACTAGCTGGTTAAATGACTGAGGGTCCATTAAGTGAATTATTTCAAGCTCTTGCCTCTTTCACAAATCTGCCCCTAAAGCAACACAGCAAGTAATAAATTTGAAGCACCTCTCAGTGTGGTGAGGGAAGCAGACTGCACTTTACAACGAGCAATTAGCCTTAGGGCTTCAGGTATTTTTCTTTTCTCACCACAAACAAACATGTCTCTTTTTTTTTTTTAAAGGAAAATACAGGCCTTGTCCAGTGTACAGTGGCTGACACTGCTAGCTTGTCTTCATCTTCTACCCCCTGGTTTATAGCATCTTAATATATGTAACATTTTCTGTTGACGCAATGATGGGGTGCTCTAGGAAATTGTGATCCAGCATGACCAAACATCAGATAGATTCAGTGCAATCTCCACAAACCCCCTGTTATCTCCTTCTACCCACTGAGGTTCACATTGCCTTGGGAAATGCAGGGGAGCATAGGACAAAGATGTACAAGGTGCATTTTGAAATGTAAATTATCTTGTAATCTTAATAAATAACAGGAGTACTGTGTTGTGGCTATGCAGAATAGTGACAGCCTAGGAGTATGTGAAAGAAATTCCTTTTTAGCTGTATCATGTCATACAGTTAAGCAGTTTGGTCTCAAACAGTAGGATGCAGAAAGAATCACGGACCAGTTTCTTGTCTATTCAGTATAGCATGCTGTGTGTAAAATTTAGATTAGTTCACTGGATTCTTTCTCAGCACTCTAATTTGTTAACTTTTTTTTTTCATTCTCTTCCTTTTTACCAGAATTTATATCACATTTTTGTTATCCAGCTCACGAAACTTCTATCAGCTTTTTCCCCTTCCCTTGCACAAGTTTTTTTCTTCCTTTTTTTCTCCCCTAGGACTATGCAGGTGGGAAGAACTCTTTTATCTCTCTTTTGGCTGCATCTTGTAGTACTTTGTTCTCTGTTTCTTTTTCCAGCTCAATTCATATGCTTTGTGATACAGCTTTTATCAGCCTCACACGTACTGTTGCTATTGCTTGTTCCTGATCATCTGTTTATATGTCATCGAGTACAGCATGTGCTCTTGGCAGAACATCTGCAATTACTAGATAGTTTCTCATCTAAAAATGCCGGGTGTTACCAACACTGATATAATTGAACTGAGCTATGGCTATGGACTGTGAATGGGTATTTTTGCTGTGACAGAGACCAGAATGAAAATAGGAAACATGGCCCTGTACAGTTTTCTGAAAGAAGAGGTGAGAGTTTCTTAGCAAGGCTCAGCCAAGTGTAGGCCAGGCATAATATATTAGAATCTTTTAATTTTTTGTTTCCACAGGAGACGATCTCCACATAAATGAGACAGTGGGGAGTTTGATTTGCCATCACGGCTAGTATTTTGTTCTGCAAGAAGGGTGAATAGAAAAAGCAACTTGATTTAGGAGGTATTCTTCTCAGTTGTCAGTGGTTTACTTCAAGGAATTCTGCTCAACCTCAAATAAATTTGTTGTTAGTTGTTAAAATTTTTGTTGAATTAATAAATGCTTCTTTCTACTCACACTGGAGGTCGGTGAGAACAGCCACTTATATTTATAAACGGGACTACTATTTATTGGCAAACTATGATGTTACTGTTTTCCTTTACTACAGAGAGGGCAGTGGGATGCAGTAATTGGCAAATGCCTCTTAGCTGAGAGCTGTAGATCCTATATTGTTTTACACACAGTACAGACAGAAATACATAGCAGCTATGCAAAAACCAATCCCAAAGTGCTCAGCACCAAAGCAGTTACAGATTTCAGAGACAGTGCTCTCCCATTAAAAGAAATGTAGCAAGTCAGTAGTATTGAAAGAGATAAAGAGAGAAAAATGCATGAAAAAAAAATGTTGGGAGATTTGAGTTGCTGTTGACCAGCAATGCAGGTGAATGCAAGGAAATCAGTGCTGCTGTTATGAGTTCCAGTGCAAGGAAGAATATTTCCTACTGAATTGTATATATTGTATATATTATATATTATATACCTAAAGTGCACGAATCACTGCTTTGAATAACTTAAGTAGCTATGCACAATGATGAAGTTTTTGCAACTGTTTGACAGTGGAGCCCAACCACACCATGTATTTTTATCTCTCTGAAAATTTGTTTTAAGAACTGAAAAAGCTCATAAGACTCTGGTAACTCTGGGGCAGCTTTTTAGAAAAATTGTTGATTTCTTTTCATTACCTATCACTTAAAATATTGCTGAACCATCTTCCCCATCCTCTGCCATACCAGGTTTCATTTAAATTGGGAAAATTCTTAATGAATACCTGCTGCATCTGTCACAACAACCATTGGTTTCATCCTGGACTACATCCACCAGACAAGGCTATTAAAGAGGCTTCTCTGTGTGACAGAGGAATTATGCCAGAAGGAAAAAGACAATGAAGGGTTCACAGAATTGCACTGAAGGTGCAATTCACTTTGGTTTTGAATTGTGTTTTGCCATCCCACCTTGAGTCTTGCAGGGCACACAGGTGGTTGCTTGCAATTTTAGGTGTTTAAGGTATGTTGATCCACAGGACAGCTGATCTAACAGCAGACTTTTGGACATTCTTCCCAGTTGTCTGTATTTATGACTTAGCTTGACCCAGCCCACAAGTATGCAGAAAGTTTTCTTTTATTGCTATCTGGATAGAAGTTTTCCCTTCTGATGCTTTCTCAACCCTCAGAGAGCTCCCAGGTGGCTTTAAAGCTTTTACCCTGCCATTAATTGTAATTGATTAGCTTTCTTCTTCTGACACATTCCTGATCAGCTCCAGCACATCTTTCTTTCTCTCATGTAAAGACTTTTTTTCTCTTATCTCTGTTAGAAATCACAAGTGGCAGGTGTGGGAGTAAAGAGTTTCCTTGATGAACTCTCAAGCTTTTCTATTACTACGTAAAGCTCCTGGCCTTTTAGAATCTTGCTTTCCATGTCTGCCTTTCAATCTCCATTTTTTCACCAATCTGCTCCTTAGGACCCCAATGGAGTTCTTTTACGTATAGTAGAATTAATAAACACACTTCTAGTGTGACTTATCTTCACCTCCTTGCAGTCCTCTTTTCGCCAGCTCCCTTTGCTTTCTTCAGTTACAGTGTTTGTGAGTCTGCCCTGTTTCAGGGCAATGCTTTGGTGATATTCCATCCACGCAAGGTATCATCAAAATGTAAGCCCTGTAGTACTCACTTCGTTCTTAGGAGGACATTTCTGTGTTCTACCACTTAAAATGTTGATTTCTTAAATATCATAATGATAGAGGACCTGGCTTCTACTCAAATTAGAGTAATTTTTTGTCTACTTAAAATTACTCATTTGAATTTTCAGACAATAAAGCAGATCCCCATCCTTTGTCCTGAACAGCAGGCTTAACAATCAACCTATATAAAATAGCCACTCACTTAGAAAAGTACTGAAAATCTGGAACATTTTATTGCTGCTGTATTTGCCTCAGTAATGGCTAATTTCAAACCCAGCAGAGACTATAATTCATAGGGAAATGAACTGTTGCTCATAGCACGTACACTATTAACCAGTTATGTTGTAATTGTCTCCCCTCTGCTGCTTTTATTCAGGAAGGAGTCCCGGTGAGGCTGCTGACAAAAGAAGTGTTCCTCAGATGCAGAAGGGAGAGCAGAGTCAGACCTTTTGTCGGATAATAGATGTTCCTAGTATAATTTCTCAAGATGAGAATTTCTAGACAGATGTCAATAGTAAAATTAGTAACAGTCTTGATAATTTTGCTGCTCATACAAGTGATATGCTCAAGTAATGAATGCCAATTATTATCAGCATTTGAGTTAACAATGACAAAATTACAAAGGAGATTTCTTTATTTACTGCTTCCTTTAATTTTAAACGCCATTGAAGAGATGGAGAAAGGGATTTGTTAGAGGAGAAAAAGTTTAAAGTGTACGTAGCAGGTATGAGGAGCTTGGGTTCTCCCAGGATACTTGTTTGTTAGTGTTAAACTTACTCAAGCAGAATGCTGCAAAGACAGTTTTGCCTTATGACCCTGCAGTTTGACACTTTAGGGTCCCAAGCCTGCTTAGATCCTCAGCACATTGCATATGTAGGACATTCACTCTCTGAGCTCTCTTTGAGTGTACCTTGCTCTACAGCAAGCCTTTTATCTTTCCTAGAGACCTCTTGATTAAGCATCTTGTCTAAGTTAGAATAACAGGTCCTAGATTTTTAAGCCCAGAAACCCATGTGAATAGGGTGAATCTGAGGAAGCCAGACACCAGACAGCTCAAAATCCCAGGACTTCCACCCTTGCTTTTGCTAGGAGAGGCTGATAGATTCTGTTCTATTCAGGCAACAATGATATACACACAATGAATTGTATGCATGGTTAATTTTGCTCATTATGAGTATTAGAAAGAACAAAGTCTAGCTACAAAAAAATTAATGCTTTGTTGAGAGTTAAAGGACAGCAAAGGTAGATACTATCCACAAGCAAGGCTGTCATATTGGGAAAAGACCCTCACCACAAGTCCTTCACTTGAGAGCATTTTTGATTCATGCCAGAACCTCACTCTCTAAACTGTAATGGAAATTAAGATCTTAATTTCTACTGCCACTCAGCATATGCTTTCTCTCATCTGGTGTACTTTTAATAAATGGATTTCCTCAGTTTTGTCCCTTTTGAAAGAAAGAAGGAAAGAAGAAAGAAATATCTTTTGTGTCCCCCCCAAGGATCTTTGTCTTTGTTAACACGACCTTACATTGTCCCCCTGAATAATGTAACATTTGTTTTGTTGTGCCCTGCAGGGTTTCTGTGTCCCCAGAATCCTAGGGCAATGGCAGTGCCGAGCTGGCACACTGTAGCAGAAATGTCATTTTTTAATTATGTGGTTCTGAGGGGAATCTATTATCTACTGCTGAGATGCTGAAATCAGACGATTTATCTCCAAGGCAGCTCTGTCTACAATCTAGAATATATATCTCTTGTCACTGCAGGAAACAGAACGAAAGGATGTTTTTATTTCTGGTGCCTTATGTTTATAAATTTATTCTTTCAAGCTTTGCAAGCAGATTTCTGGGAGTAGGGTGCTGAGGGGCAGGGTAGAGAAAAGTCAAGTTCTGATGCTTCTCCATGTCTCTTGATCTCCCTAGTAGGTTGCCCAAGGTCAGAAAGGATCTAGCTGCCCTTCAGTCATATACATCCTCAAGAGCTCATGTGCCAACAATAACTAGCTTAGGTATTAGTTATTGCTCCAAGGACTGCAGGCATCTAAGTGCTGAGAGCACTGTACAAGTGAATAGCATCAACAAATTGGCCAGGCCACCTGTTTACCTTAATTAACATAAATTCTAACCCCTGCCTGACATTTCAGGCTGGATGCCGGCAACAGTTTGAAAGCATCTTTATTCTTCACACACTAGGTATTTTCATTTACATGTAAACTAATATACCTACCATCTTATTCACAATGCTTCTGAATTATTTCTGTTTCCCCCTTAAGGTATGGAAGCAAATTTAATACATGTTCTTTTTTCACCTGCAAAATTAATTACACAAGCCACTCAGTGAAGCAGGATCAGAGCTACCAGCAATTCATGTCTATTAACGAACAGGTAAGTTTTAGGTGCTTTTAAAACAATCCTGCTCAGGCATATTTTAAATAAATGTGTTTCCTGTATCTTACAAAAGTTTACAAAAAAAGTTGTGGAGGAGGGCAGAGAAATATTGGAATATCCTGTCAAAACTGTAATTCTTGCATTGCCCTCTAGTGCATACATGACAACATGACACTTTTTTTTTTTTTAAACTCTTCACTCTATAAATTACTAAAATGAAACCTTTAATGTCATTTGATGGTTTGCTGCATTTCATTTTGACAGAAACATTATAGACAGTTTGTTTGAAATCCATGACTAAAATCTTGCCTTCCCGATTCCCTCCTGGCAAATCTGAAACACCAGTTTTCTTTGTGCTGCTGGCAGAAATGCAGGCCATGTTTTTTCAAAACAAAATAAATTCAGAACAATACAGATACGAAAACACCAGCCTTTTAAAACCAACTGCAGTACATCATGTATAAATCAGAGGGTGCCTAAAGTCTTTACCATATGATGGCAAAGAAAAGTCTTCAGGAGTATGTCATTAGTCTCATACACTGAAGTCAGCTGTCTCCCCCAATACAGAAAGCTCAGCATGCAGAAGAACACAAGAATATGCAGAATAGTTACAAAGGGCATAAAATTTACATACCAAGATGAAAGCCATTGTAAAACATTATAGAGACAAACATTTGAGAGGCTACAGATTCAAACAAAGCCGTTGTTAGTTAAATACGTAGTTGTAAGAATCCTTAAGTTTCTGGTGAACCATTTGTGGTGTTAGAAATAAACTTGGCCACTTATTCACTACATATACTAGAACTAAACTAAGTCCCAATTTCCTCTGGTATCACAGATATTAACACAGAAAAACCACTTCTATTTGTAATTGGATTTCTAGCAAAATAAATCATTTTACAAAATATTTAAGGGAAAATATACAAACAAAGAAAACAGTAGGTTGCAATGACGGATACTTTAGAAATGCATGTGTACCTTCGTATCTGCTATTGTTGCATTTTGTGCACTACAGTACAGACAATGTATTTGCATTTGAGAGGCTTGATGATCTTACAACATCACCTGTTCTCCCCATAGTCCTAAAAATCATAATATTTGTGGAATTTTTTATGTTCTGGTCCACAAGATAAAGTGTAATGTGGCATTAGTTAGTATGCTGTTCATGTAATTCTGCTGGGGAACTTTGTTAGTCCCAGTAAATCCAACGCTGTGCCAATCGTACCTACTTGATAAATTTCACCCTAAAATCTGCCTAATTGGCTCTACTCAGAAATTATTTAGATGGTAGGTGTCCCTAGGTGCTAATACATAAGTAAGAGGGAATGACAAGGTTTACATCATTAATGCAATGTGAGCAACTAGAAGAAAAGAAAAAGAAGAAAAAAAACCCCAAAGCAAACAGAACACGTGTGATATACTTTGTCAAGACTCAGTGTTCTGCCTCTTCGTCACTCTGAATGCTGCTCTCTACCAAATATGCAGTGAAGTTAGTAGTAAATGGAACAGCAAAGAGAGGGAAAATGTAAACTGAAAGCTTTACTGCAATGATTGATTCTAGCTTTGCTAACCAAAATCAAAAGGGCTTGGTACGAGATTGACCTTAGGCTAGAATTTCATTTTTATCCTGTTGAATAAATACCATACTTAGAATGCATCAAAGATTCCTGAAATGCTCAGTTGAATTCATGTTGCAAAATAATTCCTGATGAAATCATGGTTGACAAAAACCAATGAAAAGATTAAAAAAGTGAGAAATGTAGATACAGTGCACAGCATGTCATACAATAAAAAATATATATGGTACAGACATTAAATTTTGCTTATATCTGCGTACTGGTATTCTAAGATAATAAGGAGAAAGCCTAGTCATAAATTAATTAACAGTCACAAACAAGGGACGAACATCAGGATGAGCCTTGTGTCATTGTATTAGCTAAAAATCTGATCCTAATCTAATCCTGGTTGTTTACATATCAAACTCTGTGGATATAAGGAAGCCATAAAAAAACCCAAAACAAAACACAAAACCAAAACAAAGAAACAAATAAACAACAACAAAAAAAATCCACACAAAACCCCAAATATCAGTCAGTCCATTTCTGTGAAGATGCTCATGATTTGCACTGAAGCAAGTAAGACAGGAAATTGCCAGATAGCATTTGGTTACTATGTGCTACTCTTTTTCTTCTGTGTAAGAAGAAAGTGTGTCCTAGTTTTTCTCTTAGTCTTGGACAAACCTTCTCAAGTGAGCTATTTCATCTGTCAAACTCCTACACACTGTCAGTGACATCTAATTAGTCCAACCTTGCAAGGATGATAGCAAAACAAAAGAGAGCATGGGTCATACAGAAAAGGATTTAATTGAGTTTGAGATCTTCTTTCATTCTATTTCTGCCATTCTAAGAATCTGACAATTACACATTTATTAGTATATAGAGGTATCATACAGTCCTGACAGCATGCCCCTGCCAGATCAAAATTTAGAGTGCAATATTTTACTATTTGCTTGACCCTAAAAGAGATCAATGGTTTCTTTTGCTTTTCTCTTTTTCTACCTTTTTTTTTTCTTTTATCTTTTTTTTTTTTTTCCCTTTTCTCTCCCTGAGCTTTTTCCACACATAAGCAAAGCAGAGACTATATCGTAGGGATAAAAGTCTGGTCCAGTGGCCTTAAAAAGCCAAGTTGCTCAGGTTCCCCAGAAAGTTAAAAATTACCTCAGGGTTAGTCTCCACCTCTACAGTGAGGAAGCTGGCAGACTAAGATGTTGAGAGATGTGAAGACTTCCTACCTGAGACAGCACGAGGAATAAACAGATCCTGACAAAATAATAAGCACATATAGGTATTTCTTTACCCAAGCTTTTCCTCTAGGTAATTTCTAAAACAACTTTCAAGTGACATAAAAATAAACATGAATGCATTTTACAGGCACTTTAGTAGTAAAATTAAGGTTAAAAGTTTCCATCACTCAACCAAGAGGAAAGGGCTTTTCTCCACTGGGAAGAAATCTCTCAGAAGTTTATTTTGTAAATGATAATACCAGCCTCAATTATCTACTGCCTTTTTAGCTTCAGGCTTCACTGAGACTATCAACAACAATGAAATTGTTAAAATAACTGAAGGTAGTGCCAAATAATTAGAAATTTGGGTTAAAATATAGGAGCATTATCCTAATTTACGGCAACTACACTGCCATATGAGATTAGTTGCTTAAAGCTATTCAAGATGATTTCTAACCATAGTAGCTACATTTAAAAAAAAAGAATGGAAATTGGGATCTTAAGTAGTATAGGTCAATTGGATTCTCAGAATACTGGAATGAATTATTCAGGTTATTTCTAGTAAAATAAAAAAATATAGGAGATTAATAATGGTGTGAATTTGCTAGGAATACATCATGGCGAACCAGACAAATCTCCTGACTCATCCTACTGCAAATACAGAGGAAACAGTATTTTGTATACACTTGGGTTTCAATAACCCTCTGTCATTGCTTCATATAGCATTTCCAAAAGTAGGCTGAAAAACTGTCTAAATGAAGGTATTAGGTAGACCTCACATGTACTGGAAAACCACTCGCTTGGTAGATGTTGTTGTAAAGCAACATTAGAGTACAAAAGGTATCAAGCAGAGACCTGGGCATGTCTGTTTTGAGCTTGGTGCAACTTAAATTTGTCATAATGAGGTAAGTGATTGAATAGAACAGTCCCCTGACAACATTTACAAGCAGTGCCCAAGTCAAGTGGAAGGTAAGGAATCTGAAAAACAGGCTTTATATTTCAAATAATCTTGACAAACTGCAGAAGACAAAAGACTGATTACACTAATAGGAGCAAACAGCAAGATTAATTTTTTTAAAAAAGATCATTGGTAAGAATGCTACTGCTTTTTTCTTCTTCCTTTTCTTTTTTTCTTGGATGAATGCTTTTTTCTTATCCAGGTAAGTTTCTATTGTTCAAAGTCTCATCTTCAAAAATAAACCTAGACAAACTGGCTTTTTATAATGTTGAAATGTACTTATCTGAGTCATTAACATCAAATAATTCCCACTTGCCTGTAAGGGGCAGAGAAACTCATCTTTAAATACAAAAAGACTGATTAGGTCACAGTCAGGAGGTGTAGTTTCTTTCTCTCATGTCAGTGGAAAAGATGGTCTAAAACATTCTTCCCTGCCTGGGATTTGACTGGGTGAGATTTTTGAGCTGTTCCATTATTTTATTTTATTTTATT
>VXBJ01004565.1:336924-353214 GCA_013400055.1 Nycticryphes semicollaris | reverse complement strand
TGATCACAAGGGTCTCTTCCAACCTGAATGATTCTATGATTCTAAGAGGAAAAAAAAACGAATAACCAACCTTACTTTGGGTGTAAGGTTTCTTACATGACCACCTTCTAGTTACTGTAAGTTAAGGTTATCTGATTTAGTTGCAGATTCTCTACAAATGAATTTTCTACCCAGACCATTTACAGCGCTTTGAGGCTGATGAACTGTATCATTAATACAAAACCAAGTAGAATCTTCCTTGACTGACATATGCAACACACCTGGCAAGCTTTCTACTACACAGTTTATAACTGGTCTAGGTAGGATTCCAGGAGTTCTCCCTGGGTAATGAACATGTGGAGTTTAAAGACAATGAAAAAAAAGGGTACTTTGGACTTTGGACAGAGTGAATAGCTTTCTTCAGTCATAAAAAATAAGATAAAATAAAATCTTTTCTACCTGAGCAGTTTTTTCTTGTATTAGCTTATGCTGATGCTCTTCTTTGCAAAGCTTTTCTTCTAAGTGTTTGATCTTGTCCTGAATTTGAAGGCAAGAGTGATCAGTCACACTTCAATTTGCCATACTGAATCAGAAGTCTGAAGTAGGTTGCATTTGCAATTTGGGATAAAATAGGACTGTAGGAATGTTTAAAGACCATACTGAAAAAAAAATACTTATGCAAATGAAGCCAAGGTGGCATTCAGTAAGGCATGCTTTATAATCTTAGCTTAAACAGAGGAAACTTTTGCAAAATTTAGTATTAACAACAGTGCAAAATATAAATTATATTATAAATTATAATTTGCCATACAAAATATATCAAATTAATTACTCTCAGACTGTCATTCCATGGATGCTTACTTCTGCAATTCTCTGAGTAGCAGTAAGTTTAAGACACTGTTTTTCTAGCACTTCAAGCTTTTCCAGTTTTGCATGCAGTTCTAACTGGTTCTGATCTTCCTCTTTCTGAAGCTGGGCCTGGAAAAAAGTAAGCAAGAATGGAGTTGGCAGCTGACTGAAATTGTTTCTGACAGCAACAAACCAAACACACTACAGTAAAGGTGTTTAACTACTTTATGTTTTGTATTTTTTAAATTGCAAAGTGATGAAAAATACCAAGCAGACAAAGAAGACTTAAGTTTCCAGCAGCCTTTTTGTCTACCAAATGTGTAAGTACTAGCATGGATTTGCTCATTAGGAGTTCCACCTAGGGAGTTTTTTCATACAATTCATTGAACAGTTGTCATCAGTCAGTCAGACAGTAAGTTGCTTCTGTTTGTTACCACCCTGAGATCACCTTAGGAAGAGTGATGGCCATGAAAAAGTTCCAATCTTACACATTTCTATACTTTTAAACTAAATCACTACTTTGTTAGCATACTAGAAGGCTTCACCTGTTGTTCTAAAACCCTTTTCTTTTCCAGTTCCGCACTCAAAACCATTTTCCTCATGTAATCCAGCTGTTTCTCCAGCAGGGAGCAGCGGGATTGTGCTGCATTTAACTGCACGCTTATATCTACAGAGAGAAACAAAGACATTCAGTACAGCAATGGGAGTTACACATTTAGCCAGTCTGTCATCTCACTGAGGAATTCTCTGACTTCAAAACATGCAAGAAAAGTTTTGTTAGTCTGAACAATTCATGTGGTTAAAATATATTTTATATATAAGACATAAGAATCAAAATGTTTTTCCAGACTTAGTCCCTAATTTGAATTCCAAAGGTGTGAGCACTGCAGTTACTTTGATTTGTATCAGCTGATATCTAACCAGAATCTGGTTTCTTTCCATCTCCTCACTTTTCTCAAGTTAGCAGTGTTATACATGTAAGCAGCTGCTTGTTTATTGTAGGAGTTAAACATACCACCTCAAATCTGGTTGTTCTTTAAAATAGCTTTATGGTTCATGCAATACGTGTTTAATCTATGTAAAAAAAAGATCTCAACTTAATCCACAGTTATCAAACTCTTGCTCCTCCCCAATCCTGAAGCAAAAAAGAAAGGGGGCTGCATTAATTAGCAGTTTGTTAAAAAAAAACCAAACCAACACTCCCTGGATTATCCAGTCTTGGAGTTGCTGTGGCTATACCTTACCACTCAAGAGAAATACCTTTCCTCTGTTGCATCAGTTCTTGATGTACTGTGGCCTTTTTGTAGGATTCATGCTCCAAGGCCTTCTTATACTGAGTGGCTGCTATGGAGAGACTGCAGAGATTATCTTCAGCCTGTGATTTCTCCAGCTCTAGATGGCGGATCTTTTCTTGAAGAGTTTTCAGGGCTGCCACCACAGCTAGCAAACAATGCAACAGCTACACTTTAAGTAACGGTTCCTATTATTAATTATTATTAATCATCATCATCATAAAGCACTTCAAACAGAGAAATACTATGTACATTTTCTTCCTAAGATCACTCCTAAAATGATTTATATTCCCCAGCAGTACACTAACACACACACAACATATGTGGGAGAAAATGGAGGTGCTTACTGCGTAACTGAGCTATAAAGTGCAGGTCCTTTCAGCAAAACTATTTTCACTCCAAATGGCAGCAAGCACAAAGAAACCACGGCAAACTGAGTGCAACAAACACCAGGACTTCTGTTCATACAGAAGCAGGGAAAAAAGGCATCCAAGTTAGGTCACAAGTTTTGCTGTAATGTAACTGGTGTGGAGAAATTAAAAAACAAAACCAGGCTCAGGACATGGGGGGACATCAGATACAAAGGGACATATTAGTAGTGAATGCATTTTTAAAAGTGTTATCCTTTCAAAAGGTAATGATTCAATGTATAGTTTCTTGTATGTGATGATTTTTTAAACCATAGAAACAAGTCTGAAAGATTTTGCTTTTAGCCACAAAAACAGTATATGTCAAAATCATGCCAAAAATAAAAGCTGCAATTTCAACTACATGGAAAAGTCTACTACCTCTCCAAAAAGTATACACACCTGTGGAAGTTTAAGATATATTCTGTAACAAGTCAAGGGTCTTTTTTGACATTTTAAAAACTTTGATAGTTTCCCTATACCAATTCTCTCAGTGGAAGAGTACCCAGCAAATATTTCAGGCTCCATTACAACTCTAATCAGCATATCCTAGCCCCATTAGAATAAGTATTTCAAAAAAAGGAAGAGGAAGAGGAAGAGGAAGAGGAAAAAAAGGAAAAGTCTATATGACAAAAAATGTCTGTATGACAAAAAATTACTACAGAAGTCACAGATTCTTCAAATGAAAGAAAAATGATCACACATAGCAACTATGTCTGTGCAATATTGCAAAGTTATCTGTGATAGTAAATCCAAGTATGGTATCTTTATGATTCACAGAGCTCTCCAGATATACTAAGCCACCGAGCATTTGTTCTCTGAGCTCCAGAGAGTAATCATCAATTAAGGCACAGGACAATCATAGTGGACCCATACTTCATGCAGACTAACTTTCATGCTGCTGACTTTCCCAAGAGTCTGCATTATTCAAAAGTTCTCCCAGGGAATCTTGCCACACAAAAAATCCTTGCAAGTGATTTTAAGCTAGAGGGAGTCATATAGCACTACACAAAGTCAATTTCAAGTCAGTGTACTATAATAAGGATGTTTTTTTGGTATTTAAAGTCACGAACTGCTTCTGCTGAGTTTGAAGCATTCTTCTTTGCTTTTAGAGGAAGTCTGATGATATTAAGTTAAACAATTTTCAAAGCCAAAGTTTATAAGGATGTTAGAAGACTTGCAGCAATTTCCATTCCAGACGTATGACTTCAGGGAGACTACTCCCTCGGGACTCATATACATCCTGCCTCAATGTCAGTCTGATAATCACAGCAAGTCATTGAACTGAGTAAAGCACAATGGGGAGTTTGCTCAAGAAATTCACATGGGACAACTAAAAAGACCACTTTAAGGACATATTTTGTGTCTTTACCTTCGTTATTGGGGATAGAGGGCCTGTCACCACCAACAGCTGCCAACTTCTTTGATTCTATATAAGCCAAGGCTGCAGGATGAATCTTATCTGGTGGCTGAAGAAAGCTTCCTATGAAACTGTTCTTTGATTCAGAATCCATAGCCTGTAGAAAGAGAGCTATTTAATGCCATTAGCTTTTTAATGGACTGTGTAACTTTTCACAGTATATCACTGGGCTGTCCTTGGCTCTGTTTTTATCAAACCAGATCATATGAACTAAAATAACAATTAGAAAAACACATACCCCCCCAGATAAATCCTGTATTTTAATGTAATTGCAAAACAATGCCCTTCATACCATTAAACACAGTTCTCCTCCACTATCCAAAATTTTCTGGTTTTTCTTGGTGCTTTCTAATAACTCATGCTGATTATTGTCCTCTTAAAAGTGAAGGATTAACAACTTTTTAGATTATTTATTTTACAGGCTTTGGTGTCTGTCTCTCAGTGCTCCCTGCAGAGGAAGCATTCCAAGTTTTACAGCCTGTTTTCATTTGCAGCCTTCTTAGTGTTCTAACACCTATCCTTTCACATATGGTTTTATTACATAATAAAGACATGGTTCTCCACTTTTAGCATTTAAATAACAAAGGGATATCTAACATCCAACATTCCCAGCATTCTCCCTGTTATTAAGCATGTCTATTAAGTCCTGCTTCTCCACTCTCTTTCTGCCCCACCCTTTCACATTCTTTATTTTATCAGAAGCACATTTGGAGACAGTTTACACCCCAGCAAATACAGACTTTCCTTGATACCCAAGACACAAAAAAACTTGCAGAAAATACTTTAGTTTAATGCAACCTCTAGGAGATCAGCCCTGTAGAGATCAGCCCGCATGCACTCCATGACAAGTCATTCAAGCCACGTTGAGTTGTTTACACTGGGAATGCTATGACAACCAAGCATAGGCCATAGGTCTACTGAAGGAGGGCTGGAGGCAATCTGAAGGAATAAGGTGGAAAAAAACCTAAGATTAACATAAGAAGGACATGGACCTACTGGAGCGAGTCCAGAGGGCCATGAAGATGCTCAGAGGGCTGGAGCACCTCTCCTATGAAGATAGGCAGAAAGAGTTGGGGTTGTTCAGCCTGGAGAAGAGAAGGCTCCAGGGAGACCTTATAGCAGTCTTTCAGTACCTAAAGTACCGGTACAGCAGAGATAGGGTGGGACTCTTTATCAGGAAGTACAGCAACAGGATGAGGGGTAATGGTTTTAAACTGAAAGAAGAAAGATTTAGATTAAATATTAGGAAGGAATTCTTTACTGTGTGGGTGGTGAGGCACTGAAACAGGTTGCCCAGAGAAGCTGTGGATGCCCCATCTCTGGGACTGTTCAAGGCCAGGCTGGATGGGGCTTTGAGCAGCCTGGTCTGGTGCGAGGTGTGTCCCTGCCCATGGCAGAGAGGTTGGAACTAGATGATCTTAAACGTCTTCTTCTAACTCAATCCATTCCATGATTCTTTCTGTGATTGAAGAGGTCTTTAATAACTTTGGACTCACTGGCACTGTAAAAATACTGCTTGTTAAGCTTTCTCATTGTATTCTTCACTCTTTCACTCATCTATTTGTCTTACATAAGCAGGAACAGCAGAGACAATGCTTCCCTCAAAAACACACACTTTGGTCCATTATGATAAGGGTGCCATTAACTTATACTTCAAAATTTGAGACAGCAGCTTTTCCTACTTGTAGCAAGTGTAATACCAAGAGAAGGAAGTTAAAAGCAAGTTTTAAATCACACCACAGCTACCTAGCAAAGTAGTACCAAGCATTTCACTCGATACAGTGTAAGACTCAAAAGGTATATACAGATAGAAAAACAGCTTATTTGAAGGTTCAACGATACAGCAATTATAGGATCACTCAAGTTTAAAATAGAGGGCACGCAGCTGGAATAAGCTCTCCACTTAGGCAGCACTATTTACAGTAAATATTAGTTTCCAGGTAAGTCACCCAAAGGATGTATCTAGTAACAGGAGGAAGAGAGCCAAACCAGGACTGGAACTGGCTGATGA
This sequence comes from Nycticryphes semicollaris, assembly GCA_013400055.1. Classification (NCBI taxonomy): domain Eukaryota; kingdom Metazoa; phylum Chordata; class Aves; order Charadriiformes; family Rostratulidae; genus Nycticryphes; species Nycticryphes semicollaris. The sequence goes on along the minus strand of VXBJ01004565.1, from coordinate 347,256 downwards.
AGCACACCCAGGAAAAGCCATTCATACTGGGGGGGCAAGGAAGAAAATTTTCACTGAAGGAAAACGTTTCCAGGAACAGCTCTTCCAGGGCTGTTTCAGAGTCCGTATAAAATACAAAAATCAGCATCCATCCACACCACCTCTTTATGCTATGCACTAAACCAAAAGTATGCAAAATACTTCCTTCCTCCTCCAAGTTGTCATCACGGAGACCACAACATGAGCATCTCTCCACCAGGGCTTGCTTGACTTGAGGTCTCCCAGACACTGCTGCTTTGGTCTGCTAACACTCTCAGGGCAGATCCCATGGTTCAGGGTGGATACCCTGGCATTGGCATGCCCCCTCACCCCCCATCCCTCAGCACCAGCATGGCCTCCCCAGACCTGCAAGAGAGGAGCTGCCCAAGTGACCCTTGAACCACAGGTCTTTCCCAGAATGTTCCCCGTGGGGAAGACTTACCAATTTTCCCATTGCTTCTCAACACCTACACGTTGGTGATGAAAAAGAATAGGAAAAAAAAAAAAAGTCCATAAAAATACACATATGCATAGGCATCAAGCTTCCTACAACTGCTGTGAACAGGGGAAGGCAACTTTAGAAACTCCAGAGGATGGAAGTGGGTTTTGCTCAGGCCATCTGAGTTCTTGGCAGCCAGCGAAAGTGGAGACTCGTTTTTCCCATGTCCTCCAGTGGAACATGGTTCCCTGGCATGGCTGCAGCTGCTGTGTATCAATTAGTTTCCTTATCACTGTCCCATAAACAAGTCCTGCTGTTTCCAAGGAGATGGGCCAGTGTAAGGAGGGCGGTGATCTGAAGCAAATAATGAGTAAGAGAGAGAGGGAATAAAGCACCAGAAAATTTTGAGAGTTTGTGGTCAAGCTCAGTAACACAAAGGCGGGGGGACACAGGGAACACCTATTCGGGAGAAAGGGAAGTAAAAACCCTTTAGGTCTGCAAGTGAAGCCGAAGGAAAGTGAAAAAGAAGAAGCCACTCACCAGCTCGGTGATGGTGATCCAGCTAATCTGCTGTGGGCTTCAGCATGAAACCCCACAATTTTGCCAGCACTGCAGAGGGAAATACACACCCTGCAGCTGGAGGGGGGAGCTCCCCAAGCTACTCCTACAAGCAGAGGCTCAGCAAGGGGTGTGAAGGAATACAACACTGCACCACCGAGACATCTGTGTTTGCAGAACCCCTGCTGAGGACATAGTTACTATGGACGCTTCCCTTTGCCACAGCTTTCTCAGACGCAGGCTGAGGGAATGGTTGCTATAGTGCCTGGCGGCTCTGTCCGTGTAATTACTCTAGCAGAGGTGCTCTAGTGTAGACAAGACCTTTAATGTCTTGGGTAAATATAGTTTATACCAACCATGCTGCATAGGAGTAATGTCTATGATGCTGCAGACCTCTGGCAAGGACATGGGACAGGAAAAGGACCAACTCACTCTACACCAGCAAGACATCACCAGACATCCTGACCACTTTCAACCCTCTAGGCCAAGAAACCTATCAGGAAATAATTAAGTAGCTTGACGTATGTTTGGACGTCAACTGTCCTACCATCCACTTTTTCCCCTGCAAGTATTTAAGTTTCTATAAAAGCATCACAGACAAGTTTGCTTTTTAAAAGGGTTTACACGGCCCACATCAACTGCAAGCTTAACCTACTACTCATTTGTTCCACGCTGTTGTAGATGCTGGTACACAGCTCTAGAGAGGTGCTTTAAAGCAGATATTGCTTCTCGAATGGCAATGTTTGTACGAATGTAACTCCGTGAGGCTTAGGGGGATTTAGCACTTGAACAACACTCATTAAAGCAAGCAAAATACCATTGCTTAGACAAGCCCTTCGTTGAGAAAATTAGTGCACTCCTTCGGGTTTGGGGAACAGCCAAAGGAGAAGTATGTGTATTGAATGGAGGCTGACAAAACAGCCCATTACAGGCAGAGGGGAGGTGAGGGGAAGGGAGGGAGGCAGAAATGCCTCACTGCCACCCCAGCTCCCTGTGCTGTGGCAGGGAGGGTTGGAGGAGAAGCACATGATTTTTGTGGGATGCATCCAGACTCCCTGCTAACCCTTTGGAATTTTTAACCAGAACTGACCCAGCCTGTGCCTGTGGATGCAGTGGTGATGCTCAGGTGCCCATTGTTACTTTACACATAAACACACAACAGAGCCAGTTCATACATACCCTGCATCAAGCCATTTAGTGCCTATGGACCTGCTGTCAATTGTCAGCCTGGCCTTGCCACCTGTGTTGTTCCCAAGCCAGAGCCAGGCTCCCGGGCTGCAGTGCCACGCAGTCAAAAACCTGTGCATGGTGCCAGGCAGAGCAAATTAGATGTGTGACAGCACCACACAAATGCAGTTATACTGTCTACCTCTGCCCTACCTTGTTAATGCACTTGGTGTGCTCTCTACAGGGTGTGAGGACGAGCTGTGGCACCCACTTCTGCCTGTCTGCTCACTGTCACATGCAGGCCAGGACCACGCTTTTACAAAGGCTGTTGGAGAGCAATCTCATCATCAGGTCCACCTGTACCTCTGTATGTGACTTTGGCAGCTCAGAGGACAGCAAGCACGCTGGAGTTTGGTACCTTGAGACAAACAGGGAATTTGCTGTTTTACCATGTGATTTACCTTTATATTATTTATTTTTGCTGAATGTGGCCTGTGTTGAGTGCCAGAGTACTGGGTGGATCAGGTTGCTGTAAAAATCAATTGACATTTTAGTTACTGCTGGCTAGGACAACTAAGCATGCTAGCAGTGGAGAGCTACTGAACACCGCAGAAATCCTAAATGTTACATAAAGACCATTTACGACTTCCTCGTCCTCCCCTCTTTTCCATTCCTCCCTTCTACAGCAGATTCAGAGAATAATGCTGGCGTAGCAGTTTCCCAAAAGATACACAGTAAAAGAATAATGTGATAGTTGCTCTGATAACGTATGGGATGCTTCCACTAAATTCTCTGATGCTTGTTATCCTCACAGAGATCCTGGTTCATTCAAATGAACTGCGAGGGCAACCTTTTAGAACCAAAGAAAGGGGTGCTGTCACAACACCTTCAAAGAGAAAAGAGAAAAAAAATCAGATCAAAGCATTTTTCAGAAAGAAATACAAAGATAACTATCTTCTGACCTGACCTACTGGGCATGCACAATTTATAGTGTTTTTTTTTTTTTTTTTCATAACTGAAAACAAAGTCTCAAATGAATAAAGAATGATTCACTGTTTATCTGACATGAGAGAAATTTTAAAGAATTGCCCCAAGACGGGCTATACCAAGAAACTCCCAGATTGCTGGCTGCTGCCTTCTCTATTTGAGCCAAGCCTTGCTGGCAAAAGGTTATGTGAGAGGCCATCTTCATGACACAATCCAAACTGGTCTATTTTTTTCCCCTTTCACTTTCCTTCGAGAACCAGGGAAAAGCTTGGTCAGCTGTACTTGCTATGCTGCAATGCTCTTTCAGCCTTATTCCCCAAAGACAAAGAACAGCCCTTCCACTGACAAAAAGAAATAAAAAATGTCACAGGCAAACTGCATTGTTTTGGGAACACCCAGTCTCTAGCATCCTGACACAATCGCTTTAATCAGCTTGAAACATATGACCTTGGTCAGGACATATCTAAGTAACTGGTACTCGTGTGCCTTCTCTGATCTAAGTGGGTTAGAAATAAAGTGATGACAGCTGCAAAACTAATAGGAAGTGAAACCTCACTGAGTCAATAGCACATTTCACCATGTTTTTAAGTTCTGTCGAGTCCCACTTCAAATGAATTTAGAACAAACGACTAAAATTTGTTAGAGCAATTAAAGAACTTAGGAGTTTTTTAAAAAATGGACACAGGCAAATCCATGGGAATTAGCTTGTTGTACAAACTGCAAGACACAAACTGACAGTCTCCGAACTGGATATATTAAGATTAAGTGCCCAGTTTCTTCTTTGATACTACAGTAGCAAAACCTATTCATTCCTGAATTTCAAGTCTTATGCAGAATTTTCATCCAATCATTTTTTTCAGTCTTGGAAAAAAAGAAAAGAAATTAAATACTGTGTTTTCTCATGACGCTGCATGTACTGTGAAGTATTGTAAGACCTGGTATTTTATTGAAAAAAACCCCAAACCTCCAAAGCCTTTTATTTCATTGTGTCAGACCTTCTAAGCATTCATACTGGCATTTCTATAGTTCCTGTTTGCTAGAGATAAAAGACACAGAACAGGAAGAAAGAAAATGGAGTAAGTTACACAAGTACTTGGGGAACAAGGAAAAGGAATAACCAGCTGGGGAAAAAACAGATTTATTTTTTTTAAGACAATTTTTTTAGGAATGGGTTCTAACCTGAGACTGTATCAAGCCAACTTGGGTCAAAATGTCATTAGAGTTTTGCCGCTTTCTTCCATGAGCACAGCAGACCCAATTCCTCATTAAATTGGGCCTTCAATCATAAGTGCATGATAAAATCATATTCAGCAGTTTGCAGGAAATGGAGTTGGTGCGAACTGCTTTAACTTGTATGAGCAGATGAGAACTGAACTTAGCATTCAGAGGAGCAAAGGCTGCAAATTCCTACCTAGTAACAATTGTTATGTTAGCACGAAAGCATCTGGCCTGGAATATAGTGTCGGCAAAATAATTACATTTCTAAGTCTTTTAATCAGTCCAAAGTAATTAAATATAACCTTTTCCTAATAAGCATCAAATACAAAACAAAATAATATGTGGTCACTAATATACCTCCTTGCTTCCCTCATAATTCTGTCCCTCTTATCTTCTTTCATCCACCTCTGTTACAGTTGCGTTTTCTTGCTCATCTCCTCTCTTTTCCATGTATTTGCATCATCCTATAGTTTTGTTCCTTGTTCTTTTCCCTTCATTCTTCTATTTTCTCCAGCTCCCTCTTCTAGCATAAAAAGGGGTTTTAACAAAGTAAAAAGAGCCATTTTTTTCCCCCACAAAAATAACTATCAAGTTTCTTCCCTTCACACTTAGGATCCTGTTCCAAGAATAACTATCAATGCTTTTTCCCTTCACACTTAGGATCCAGTTCCAACAGACTCTGTTTGCTCTTAGTACACTGACTGATGTGACAAGGTGCCTTCCTCAGTACTCTACTTGAAGAATGTAAAAAGCTACTTTTTCTCCTCACTGCTATTTTTTGATGCTGATGCCATCACACTGTGTTCTATATGTAGTTTGCTTACCTCGGTCACTTCTCTTCACCCTCAAAAATCTGCTTTTGCTCATTAGATTGCAAGTAGTTTTCTAGAGAATAGAGCAGAGCATGTGTGTCCCCAAAGATGGGAAGGCAGGAGGAAATTACTGGCTCTGGCTACTGACCCTTGATTAAAAAGAGGAAGACTATGTATCTGTGCACAGGCAGAATAATTAGAGATTAGAACAGCAAATGCAAAAAGGAAAAGACATATTAGGGTAGGCTGGGGCATATGTAAGAGTGGGTTGACATGACAATCATAGTGAAGAAATATAACAAGCTAGGAGATAGTTATTCCAGGTACTGACTCATTTACAGTAAACACTTTTACTGCATGATAATTTTCACCTTTTATGTCTCAAATATTTAATGAGATCACTGAAAGATCATTCTAAATGTTGCAACCTGCCCTCTAGGCAGATGAAACACACAGATTGTGTCCCCACCATTCCCTTGGAATTTATTTTCAAAGGAAACTTCCATTTTTTCCAGTTCTTTCACATGCAAAGTGTCAGTCTCTTCATCCTACATCCTTTAACCTAGTGTGAAGATGGAGTAGGAGGTAGATTTTTAGCCAGAATAACTAAAAGACCATGACATGGATGAGCAGAGAAACACAAAGAGGGTAATTGTTCATAGGATTTGTCTCCTTTTACCTTCTACCACCCCTACAATCGTGGGATTTTTTTAACATATTCCTGTGCTGCTGATAACTAGGCACCTGGCAGGAAACAAGAACTCCATTCTGCATTTGTACACCAGTCAACATAAGAAAACAAATGCAAAAACCCACCAAAAACCTAACGAGGAAAAGATAAGTTTTACTCCTTTGCAAAAAATTATTCCCAAAGTCATCTTTTGACAGCAACAGTTGTCTTTAAAGGTTCAGAAAAATTGCAAGCAGATCTGAGTCACAGCAACTCCTCAGTCTTGTTTTGGAGACCTATTTTGCTAAAGAATGATTTTAAATAATATAATCTGTTTATATGACTCAGAATATTCACAGTAACTCCAACACATCTATATTGCTCATCTTGAACAGACACAATATCATAAGCATTAACGCCAAGTCATTTGTAGATAATACAGTATAATAAGTATTCAAAAATGCAAAAATGGTCTATCACTACTTCTGGCCTGAGTTGTCTGGGAAAACTTAAACAATCAAAACCATGCAACAGAATACTTGTTTCATACAATTTGTATATTTAAATTTGCATGACTTTGAGATGCAAGAAAAATCTGAGTAAGATTCTACAAAATCCTGCACAATCTTGCATATATAAAACTAACTTTGCTTGATTATAAATTGTTTAAGAGACATTTCTCCCCTATTAATTAGATGTACAGTTTCTGACTGCAAAGTAGTGAATCTCTGGGGACTTGACTTAAATTCTTGCTATTCTTTGTTACCTTAACAAATCATAGAGGGATGGGACTGATAAAGGACTGATGCTCCAGCATATATGAACCTTTCAGCCTCAGGGCTGAATCCCAAGTTTGGTAATGATAGGCTTACTTTCCCCACACGTAAAATAAGTGCCGGTATACAGCCAAAACAAGCAGCATGCTCAGTGAGGAGCTAACAAAAGCGGGAAACTCTACAAACTTAGATGTATCTTAAGTCCGACCCTGGTGCTTGGCTCTTTGTCCTCCTGAGACTCAGAATTTGGAGTCCTCTTCTGGTGGTGTCAAAATCTGTTCTTTAAAACAATGAATAAACAGTCCCTGTCGCTCCTCTGGTCTATGATTTCATTTCACATGGCTGCTGGCCACTGCATTTTTCTTTGAGTTATTACTGGAAAACACCAAGGTCTGTGTTAACAGACAGCCTGCCAAAGGCGTTTAGAAGGCCTGCTGGGCTGTCAGCAGATAAAAAATTCCCAATAAGCAATGTTAATTTTCTTTTAAGTGTAGCTGGAGGAAATAAGTGTCCATCTTCTCTATGCTCAGTGGTTAGAGCACTGGTCGGGAAGTGGGAGTTCCTGGGGAGCATTCATGCTGCATCCCTGACCACCATGCTCAACTGGCAGGAGGAAGAGCAGGAAGGAAACAGGGAGTCACCACCTTTTCGTTTGAAGTTATGACGCTGTTCAGATAGGCATGTAAGAGTCTAGGACAAGGAGAAGGCAGCTGAAGGAAAAGACAGAGGATGTGTCTGTCTCATCTAGTTTGTTAGAAGAGTCCTGGGTTTTTTAGTAGTTTTCTGACAGGAAGATTTGGTCTCCTAAGAAGCAACCAGTGGCTAACTTACCCATCCCAGCTGCATTTGTGACCTCTAAGGAGGTAAGGTGGCAGATTTTGGCACAAATGTATACAGGCAATCTACAGTAAGCCAGAACCCATGGCAGATGTACAAACACATGCTCTGAAGTAAAACAAGGCCGTATTTTCTCTCACATCTTATGATGTAGCTTGTTCCATCATTAAGGCCAGTCTGTTGGGATGATACATGATCCTGGGATTGAGACCAAGCTTGGGCCTGGGTTCAAAGACAGTAGAAGAGTAGCCTCTGGCTTTCAGGTGTCTCTCTGCAAAACATGAGTCACAGAGCTTTGCTTCCTCAGAGCACTGCTGAGAAGAAAAATGCACTAAACGCTGTGGAGGGCCCATTTATTGAACCAACATGCCAAAACCCAGATCTAAAATGGGAGGTTGAACTTTTAAAAGAAGTGATCCCATCATAGCTATTTACTAGTTGGAATGAAATAAGCCTCAACAAAACCAGGTGTAAATAAAAGTAGTTGAAGGTAGCCAATTTAAAAAGCAGTTCCTTCTAAGTTGCACAAGTTTGACTGTGTTACTACTAGTTCTCCAGTAACTGACTAAATGTGTGTTGTAGTAAAGTGTTTCTGTCACTCTTTTGTGACATACAGAAACTGGAAAACACTTTTAAAAGTAAATATAATATAATTTAGCTCTTTTATCTTAGCAAGGACATGAATGCAACTACTATACATGGTATTTTAAAAGAAAATAATTCTGCCATTGGGTATAATTTGCATATGACTATAGAAGTCCTTATCTAGTTACAAAAAGAGGGAAGTTGATAAATCATCAAGGAAGGAAATACTGAGGTTTAAAGCAGCCACAAATTTGTTTTCCTTCAGCTTATCACTTTAAAAGCTCAAATGCTGTAATTCTGGATGAGTTGCCAGATTGTTTCCTTCACAATTCTGCCTTTCTCTTATCCGTTCTTCGGGGATCAAAAACAAGCATATTAACTTCAGTCAGTGAACACGCAAATTAGACAAACACATTCCCCTAACTTCAGGCTCTGATTAATTCCACTGGTAGCCTTTGACCTTGATTTCCACAATGTCTTGCAGTATGTACAGAAACTTGACCTAGTATCGGAAAACTGCAGAGATTTGGTTTGGAAAAAATAAAGCCACCTTCATCTTCATTACCAAAGTGCTACATTAGAATATATAAAACAAAGGGCTGAAAATCTGAAGTTTAGGCCTTGGAGCCAGTTTCACAATCTGTTTCCTGTAGCCAGAGTTCATTTGCAGCCAGTGGAAAAAACAACTTCTAAAAGATAAAAGGCAGTGCTGTGACTTTTAATCAATCTTAACATTCAGTGTGGGAATATAGCTGCACCAAAGTCTAACACCAACGCTTCAGTTCTCTTTCTGGTTCACTTTACTGATCTTGGATGTATGTAGCCATTGTCAGAGACACCCAGCAAGCGCAAACTTATCATGGGAAAAATGAGATCTATCCAACTTCTGAAGATCAAAATTTAGATAGAAATAAAGCAAGCATTCGTGACATGTCTACTCACAGGAAAACTGGGAGACCGTAACAAGTGAGGACAGAATGGGACAGGAAGGTGAAGTGGGAGCTAATGTAAAAAAAAACCAAAACAAAACAAACCAAAAACCAAACCAAAAACATAAAAGGCACTGGCAGAATTATTTTCTTTGAACCCGTCAGTTATGATGGGTGGAGGCCTTGAGTGCTTAGAGAAGTCAAGACTCACATTTATTACAGGTAGTGATGATTTTGGTAGATACGTTGTTCACAAGGGTGCCAAAGGCCTAGAGGAAGCAGCTGTATAAAGCAGTCCAGGCCTGTCCACACTGCTGAACAATGGCAACACAGACTTCTTGCAGAAAGGATTTTATGGGAAAAAGAGATTGGTCTTCCTTGAAAGGTACAGGTAATGATAGAATGACACTTATTTTGCAAGCTTTAGAGAAATCCTGCCAGAACACAAAAGGAATGTCAGATGAAGAAACCAGATTCTTTACAAATAAAAGAGCTGATGACAGCTGGTGTTGGTAAGCCAGCCTAAAGTCTGTTCCTGGACTCAGAAGCTGTTTCTGTGTCTTTCTGTGGTATGCAAGTAGTTTGTTCTGTATTTAACTTCAGGTTTCAGCTTTTAATTTTAAAGTGGGAAATGTGTACATGAGAAACATAAAATAATTATGCAAGACCGTATAAGCTCAATGTCCTGTTTCTAATGTACTTGCAAGCGTTCTTTTGTCTGTGCTCATGCATAGTCACCTTTGCAGGAAAAAAACTTTTCCTGATGTTCCAAGGGAACCTCCTGTGTTTCAGTTTGTTCTTATTGCCTCTGGTCCCATCACTGGGCACCACTGGAAAGAGCCTGTCCCTGTCCTCCTTGCACTCTCCCTCCAGGTGTTTATATATCTGGGTCAGGGCAATCTCAAGCGCAAATACAGGCTGGGCAGAGAACAGATTGAAAGTAGCCCTGAGGAGAAGGCCTTGGAGATATTGGTGGATAAGAAGCTCAACATGAGCCAGCGATGTGTGCTCACAGCCCAGAAATCCAACCACATCATAGTCTGCATCTAAAGCAGCATGGCCGTCAGACTGAGAGAAGTGATTCTGCCCCTCTACTCCACTCCGGTGAGACCTCATCTGGAGTGCTGCGTCCAGCTCTGGAGTCCTCAACCTAAGAAGAGCCTGTTGGAGTGAATACAGAGGAGGGCCACAAAGATGATCAGATGGCTGGAGCATCTCTGCTATGAGGACAGGCTGAGAGAGTTGGGGTTCTCCAGCCTGGAGAAAAGAAGGCTCCAAGGAGTCCTTCCAGTACTTAAAGGGGGCCTACAAGAAACCTGGAGAGGTCTTCTTACAA
>VXBJ01004565.1:308707-335013 GCA_013400055.1 Nycticryphes semicollaris | reverse complement strand
ACCGGTCAGATTAATCCTGCCATAATACATGCTAAATGCTCTCCCACCTCTCGGGAAGAAACATTTGGGAAAAGCGTTATTAAAAGGCAAAGGGAGAAAAAGAGTGCAAACCGGCGGACTGGATTTAGCGGGGAATGGCTGGTAAGTTGTTGGGGCCGTCCCGAAGGAAGTGCTAACATGACAGCTTAAATGTTCTAGTTCTGGTCTGTAAGACCGGTACCGTGGTGTTTAATACAAAAGCAGGAAAGATTTGGGTATCAAATCAAATCACCAACCCGCTCAGGGCTGCCGATTAAAAAAAAACTATAGATCGGTATGGTAAGTGGTTTAGCTTTTAAAAGCTGCACAAGCTTCGGGAATATTAAAGCCCAGCCTGTTGGAATTCTCATTTTGTTCTTCACTGGTAAATAGTTTCTCCACTGGCGTCGGTAATATCCAAACTATATTGCATAGCTCATAGCCGGTCTAGCCAATAGAGGATTACATTTACTGACCTTTTATGCTAACAAAAATAACTGTTACTTTGTACTCTTCCACTGTTACAGTCTAATTATAGTTACTCGCATTGCAATTCCTTTGCTCACCTAAAGTTTTTGCGCCGGTCTTGGAATTCTGTTGCAGGGCTTGTATCAGTGAGTCCAGCAGCAATGCTAAAAATACTACTTGCTGCAGAGTAGGAAAAATAAATTAAGGTATTTCTTTTAATCACAAATTAATACATAGAGCTATGCTTGGAGTTATCTGCCTGATTCCCATTGCTGTGTTTTTTCTCCCTGAACTTTGGTAGGTTTAATAAGGGAATGAAGGGGGGGGTGGAAATATAACATAAATATATACAATGTACACACACATGTGTTATATAAAAAACATCATATATATATTATTATATGTATAAACACCCCCTATATATATGTATTTTAAAGGAGCTTGTATAGAGTTACTTTTCTGCTCAGTCCTACTCTGAAATGGTTTAGAGAAATTCTGCTCTTGGATTATTGAAGCTGAGAGAGGCTTTGTTTATTTTGTCTAACTTCTCAGTAGTATGCAGTGTGATAAATACAGTATAACTGAATTTATTTTAAACAGTTTGGGCTGTATGGGGCATTTTTTTTTTTTTTTATAGCAGATTTTGCCAGTAGAAGCTATAAATACAACATATGGCCTATGTGAAAGGCTGGACAGCTATACTGCTTTTCTTTTAAAAACCCAAAGCAATGAAACAAATAAACAAAAAACCAAGAAGAAACCCCACCAACTTGAATATGAAGTTGAAAACTTAATCTAGCACCTTTGCATCAGCATCTTCCCTATTAAAGATGTTAACGAGAAGTGAGACCATTACCAGTGAGGATGATGAGTCACTGAACAGACTGCTAAGGGAAGACTTGATTTTATCAATCACAAGTTATCAGAGTCTATTCAAAGGCCAAACAGGTGGTGGTCTCTCACCTAAGTCTTGGAGGAGGATCTGATGACTCCCTTTTAGGTTTTTATATATATGAAGTTACTGGCACTTTCAGCTCTTAGTCTTGTTTAGAAACTTTGTTACAAGCTTTTTTAAATAGGCCAAAATGTTATAGCAGAAAACAAATCTATCTTGATACAAAAAAATGTAAGTTCAAGTTCTGTGGTGGTAGCTGACTGGATTAAGAAAAATGGATGTGAAAGATAAAATAGATATGAAACCAGTTGTATACACACCAGCTGCAGTAAAGATGTAACAACAAGTTAAACAAAATAAAATCAAGTACAAGGTTACTTTAAGAAAATATTTTAAAGCTACTTTTGTAGCTTTTCTTCTTAGGAAGTTGATCTAAGAAGTATTGTATACTCTGTGAATATAGAGTGGCAAGTCATAGTTCTTATGACTCTACACATAAATGAAAATTTTTGTTGTAATATTTGGATCTGTGTTTGTGGAAGAAATAATCTAATCCAAATATTCAGTTTTGGATGCCCCAGACTATTGTCAGGCGTGGAATGGTGTTCTGTTGATTTCATGGCCAAGAGGAATTTTATTCAAATATCTGCAATGAAGATGGCAGATAAAGCAAACTATTAAATGTAATTATCCCATAGAACTCATGGCTTTCAGCAGTAGTTCTAAAGGTAAGTAGCTTAGTAACACTACATAAATGTGGAATCCTATTCAGAACAGTATTAGTACTGAAAGGACTCATTTGTATTACTCTATCTCCCTGCCTTGGGGTATGAAATAATCAATAATCTTTAACTCCACAGTAATATGTACCATTACGCTGCCTAAACCTTATTCTCTGCCAAGTTCTTAAAGGACATAGAGCCCAGGGTAGGAGAAGGCCAAAGGTTCCCTGGGTTCTCCTGGGAACTGGTGCTGTCTTCCTTCCCCCTCCTGTGAAATGTTCCAATGAAACTAGTAGTCTGAGCTTACACTCTTCCTCACTGCCCCCTCCCCTCCCACAATGAAACGGAGAGTTGTAAAATGTGCTTTCTTCATCTTTCTGCCCTGCATCCAGGATAGGTCAGTGAGGAAATAAAATATTTTAATTTTCTATGTGGTCTGATAGCTATTTTTTTGTCTGGGACCAGTGCCCTCTTGCCTGTTGGGGTAATCAACAAATATTTAGGCATGAGAAATTATGCTGCTGTTGTTTTTGCAGCTTTGTGTCTGGAGCAAGTTGGTAGAATGCATTATATGGCTGGTGTGAGCTGCAGGCTTGGCAGCAGCCTGTGTCAGCATGGTATCTGTCTGAGCCCACCTTTGTTACGGTCTTTTTCTTTCTTTTTTTTTTTTCTGGAGGAAAATTCCTCAGAAATATGGTGGAATCCTAAGTGTGCAACTTTTCTTATTTATTAATAGCAATGAAGAAAAATAGTATTGCTAATGGTGTTATTAATAAATAGTATTGCCTATTTAAGAATCTATAAAAATAAAATATTGCTTAATGTAAATTCCTGGTAATTTGACTTACATTCAGGTTAATGAGTTTCATGTTGTAGGCTATATATATTTATATATAGAATCATAGAATGGTTAGAGTTGGAAGGGACCTTAAAGATCATCAAGTTNCAGAATATATATATATATAAAATAATAGATATATACTTTTATGCTCAATATATGTATAATTGCTCACTTAGATTAGACATGGTGGCTTTGTAAGAATTCTTATGAAGACAATAAAAGCAAAGTGGCCCCCTTTTTTCTAATTAAGACTTTCTTGCTTTTATTAATAAAAACGAGGTTACTAAAGTCACTTTGCAATATATATTTTAAAATATTTTAAAGATATTTAAATTGCAATGGTTTAACCAAGTGAAAAGAGTTTGAATGTTTGCAAATGAAAACATTTGAGTAGGTTTTGAGATAAACCCTGAAATGTATCAAAGCTTTGATAAATTCTTGCATCTGTGGTATTTTGCATGCATTGCAAAAAGCGATTTTCGCATATTGCTTATGACCTTGCAGAGTAGTGGGTCATTCCACCTAGTATGCTGGTCTGTGTGCCAACACAAATATACTGGGGAATGAGCAGCAGTGGGAGGTTTTAATGGGTGATCGTCAAAAGTATTCTGCCCAGCCTCAATCAGGGCAATTAGATCTACATGACAGGAATATAAAGACAAGGCATATGTTGGTAGCTGGAGAAGAATCACTGAAAGTATGAGATTTGCTAGTTAAATTCTTTCATTACCATCCAATGTCTTTGGAACAGACTAAGTTGAATATAGAAATAATCTTTTAAATTAATGAAGAGAATGCCTAATGGGAGGCAGGTTCTGCAGAAGATGTTAGCCTGCATAGGATAAAAGATGACCAAAGAGCAGAACAAAACCCACAAATGTCAAAAAGCTTAGAATTTGGCATGTGAAGCTTGACTGGGGGTCAAATATAAGAAAGAAAGAAATTGGTCTCAACCTCTTTGAGAAGTAATGTGATAGTACCAAGCGCCTTCATTGAAGAGGAAAATTAATAATGAAGAAAAATTTACTTTCTATTGATGCAAACACAAGAAACAAACAGAAAACAGGAAACTATGTTGCTGAAGATGCACGTGAAGTGCGTGAACAAAACTGGGGCCGTCGATACAAGATGACTTCAGTAGAACTCTTTGTCTAAATTGTTCTTAAACATCAAGTAGGATTGATAGCCTTATTTGGTCTTTCCCTGGGAAAGACAGAACATTACTAACTAGATGATGATTTATTTTTTTTCCTTCCAGCCTCTTTTTCTGTGTTTTGTGTTGGTACTGCTTGGAGGGATGCACCCTCCAATTGCTCTCCCTTTTAATCTTGGGTATCATATTTAGCAGATAGGTAGCACTGGAACTTGTGGTCTGGGACCTCTGTCTCACTGAAGAGCAGCAGGTGGGTTTGGGAGGACTTTAGGTACTTCTTTGTTTTCTTAGGCCTACAGCTCTGGTAAATAAGTGTAACAGAATCTCATAGTTTGTACAGGGGGCATATAGCAAGAGAGGGGTCATGTCAGCAGCCAAGTATATATCCTCTTGTATTATAACCTCCAGGCACTGCCTGTGAACTAGGGTTGCTTGTCAGGGGACATAGAATAAAATATTCTTACCTTTTCAAGCCTCAGTAAAATACTTGTATGGATTTAAATGAAATGAGCATCCAGAAAGGATGGGAAGACTTCTAGTTGCAGTCAGAGCAGGCATCCTGTCCCCTTCCTCTGCCCCAGCATGTGTGACAAATAAAGCCTGTGTCAGGAGAGGAGGTCATAGTTCCACTGTGTATGTCTGTGTCCATAAAGGAGTTACTTTTCTGTTTCATTGCGGGATTTTTCTCACAATAGAGTTCACTGTCTCTGCATTGTGTATGCTCTGTGGTACATGCTTGTTAAGAGTAGTAAGAATGAAACTCAAATATGCTCCTTGCTGGCAAATGGTTTATCCTGATGACTCTGGTGTTACGGGAGACTGGCTAACTCTCTAAATCTTTAACCTGCTTTTGGTGTAATCTTTGATAAATGACCTCATAACTGTCTTTGGTCTTTTTCGCCTTCTTGCACAACAGAAGAACTTTTAGTGAGTCTTGAAATCCGTAGCTGGGCAGATTTAGACTGTGGGATTTTTTTTTTTTTTGTCCAAGTTGATTTGACTATGTCCTATGTATGATAATAATGTTCATCTGTCATGTTTACTGTTGGTCAGTCACCATGGAAAGGTGTGTCAGATGAAATGTATAGTCTGTTAAAGCCTATGAATTTAAATATAGTATCCTCACTGGTGGTGGTGAATCTGATCCATCTGGAAGCTGATTAGTCTCTTTCCAATACCCAATTTGGTTTCTGTTTCCCATAGTACTCTTATGTAAAGTGAATGAAAACACCCTTTTTTTGTGAGTTCACTTCAGAGCAAAAGTATGTTCTGTCCCTTCCAGCTATTAGGTGGAATGGGTTTAATTATGTATTGTAGGGTGCTCCCTTCAAAAGCCGCATGTCACTCTGCCAGATTGCTAGTTTAGAAAACATTTGTCTGTTAGGGTTGGGTGGCTTTTTTTTGTGGTGTTCAGATACTCTTGCTCTTCTCAATATTGGGAGAGATACTGAAGTAATGACATGATGCACTTAAATGATTAGTCTTATTTACGACTTGGGCTAGCCTACAGGAAGAACTGTACCTCCGCAGTATTTATTGTAAACATGTTCTGATGATGGGTCTGTATGACATTGTGTGTGGTGAGGCTGGCTGGAGAAGTTAAGGGACAAGACTTAATCTTGACATGTCAGGGAATGTTCTGAGCAGGGGTGTGAACATATTTTTTTTAAAAAAAAAACACCTTAAGTTGTCAACAGTCCTTAGATTGCTTTGTTTGATTCCTCCCTTCTTCAGCCTACTTGCCTCCTTTCTGAAGACTCCAGTCTGTTTGTTGGGAAAGACTTAAGGGAAATTTTCTTTTGTCAAGCTTGTCAGCTGCAGAATTGCTTGACCCTGAGAATG
Organism: Nycticryphes semicollaris; assembly: GCA_013400055.1. Lineage (NCBI taxonomy): Eukaryota > Metazoa > Chordata > Aves > Charadriiformes > Rostratulidae > Nycticryphes > Nycticryphes semicollaris. Next base: position 329,074 of record VXBJ01004565.1, on the reverse strand, counting down.
TCTTTGGTTGGAATAAAGAGTTGCTTGAAAACAGTGGAGGTTCTCAAAGTGATGTAAAGTAGGATATCTGGGTCACTTCAAATGCTGTTTCTGGGTTTGGAGCCTTTCCATAATTTTCCATGCCAGCTGTATTGCTATTCTTCTTGTATGGAAATGAGCTTTGCTTAGTCAACTTATTCTTATAATTGTTTGGGATAACTTCATCTGTAAATTTATGGGTTTACGTGATTCTTCCAAATTGATTTTTCAGGAAATCATAAGTAGAATTTTTATTTTAAAAAGAACTGAAAGAGTGAAGCACATCTGATAATATTGGCTTGGTTGATATTTATTTTCTGACTGCATTGAAATGCTTTAACCTGAAGAAATTGACATAAACATTTCTTATTCTCTTATTATTTACTTATGAGGTAAGCAACTGTAGGGTGCATGCTAGAGGCTTACATAAAAAAAGGTTTGTTTCCAGGTTTTTTGCATAGGAGCTAATATCTAGAGATCTGCAGAAATGAAAAATGCTTCAGCTTGAATGCATTTTGTAAATAACAGCATCTGTTCTCCTGATCTAGCAGTTGCTAAGTCACACGAGCTCTGTTTTAAGGTTTGGTTTTGTGGTTTCATGTTTTTTTTTTTTTCCTTCTGCCTGTCTTTCAAGAGGTAATTCTAGAAGTTGGCTGTTCTTTTAACCTCATAGCTGGAGATGATCCTGTCCATTTTACTGTTGTGTTGTTCTACTGTCAACTTAGTCCTTTATCTTACATTATTTTTCTCACTCTGATAGTAATGATGTACAGGTAGCAGCGATCCATGCCTTTTCTGCATTGATTTTGCTGAAAGTTCTGCTTTGCTTTAAGTTGCTGAAAAGCTAATTTATTTCCATTTTAAAAAAACCCCAACACTTATAATTTGTCTTCCCTGTTTGGTATGTAAATAACTGTCTTTTTGGGGTGTTGGCATGCATTTGAATGGCTTTTGCTCACATATGGAGAAACTTCATGCAACTTGAGATGTTCAATCAAAGTGAAAAGCACTAAGAATTTGGAAAGGTTTAGAAATCAGCATATGTTATGCAAAGTAAGTGAAAAAAAATTATGGACTCCTAGGTTATGTAAAATAATACATCTTGACAAAAGTATATTGTTTAAAAGAAAATTATATTGTCTCACTGTGACAAGTGCAAAGTGAGCATTGAAGAGATACTTGCTGTTTTATCATCTTACTCTTGACTTTGTCTTCAGGTCAGGTTTTCTCCTTTTAAAATAAACATAGTGGAAAAGTACTTAATATACCATTGTGGGACAGAAAAGTAGTTTTGAAAGCTTGAGTATGTTTTCCTATGGATGCCGAGTGTTTAAATTTCCAAAAATATGGTTTGCTGTCAGTATGGTTTTCTATTCCAGTAAGTTGTTTACAGTTTTGGGGGGAGGGAGAAATGGCAAAGATTAGCGCTCTCTCCAGAAATCAAGTGCAACATGGAAATCTTCACTTGGACCTACATACATGACTTATATCCAAAAAGTTCAGTGGTGGTTTTTCTCTTGTTTACCACTTTCTTAATGCTTCCAATGACCTTATTTTTTATTTTCTTTGTATTTTCTTCTGGAAAGCTTAGGTGAGATTGCTGCCAAAAGTTGGGTTGGGAAGGTGAACTGGTTAAGTTCTATTTAAAACTAGTAAACAATTAACTATTTTCCTTACTCCACCTTTATGTAGAAACTAAACTTGTTCTTTCAAGGCATTGTGGGTCAAAAGTATCACCCAGGTGAAAAAGTACTGTGTACTAGTGTTGGAATAGTACCCCAAAACACATTGGGTCGGTAGTTTAAAAACAGAGGTGATGCTAGAATGCATATAGCTACTTATGTCATTTAATTGGATACAGGTCTTCTGTGCAACTACAAGAATTTACTTGCAGTCCAGGTACTGTGCTAAAGGAAAGAACAGTGCTTCTGAAAACATGTGGTGTGGTTTTTTTATTCAAGTTAGAAATTGTAATTTTACTTCACTTTTCTATGCTTTCTGGAGTCAGCAATAAGACTTTCTCAGTTGTGGGCCTTTCCTGGCAAGTCCTTTGTCTACCTAAATATCTGACTGGCTCTGTAAGCCTAAATTTTGAGACTCGAGATCTAAAAACCTCTTAGTTAAATTTTTCTTCCCTGGGATATTTTTTTCTTCTATTCAGTTGGTTTTAAAGAGTAGTCCTTCAGAAACAGGTATTTTAGTGAGGGATTTCTTAACTCTTGGAGAGTAAACATGGAATTATATGATACTTGTTCAAAGGAGGAACAAACTTGAAAATGGAAACTTACTTAAAGGCCTAAAGCCTTTCCTATGTGCTTTTTTTGTTTGTTTGTAAGTTTTTTGTTTTGTTTGTTTTGAGGAGGGGAACCTCTTTTCTGAAGGATTTTTTCCACTGCAGCTTGTTGCTGAGCCTCCACTGTTTGGTGTAACAAAACTTAGCTTTGAAATGCACCCTGTTTGCCAATAGCACATTCCACTCAGATTAAGCTGTTTGTTTGGATTTTCTATTTATTTAAATTTTAGCTCTAATCTAGATTTACACTGATTTCCATGTAAAAGATTGAAGAGGGGAGAAAGCTTTTCTTAAACTTTCTATTTCTCTGAATTTCCAATCGATGCTGAGTGCAAACTTATGTCCCTTTAACAGTGCTAAATAATTTGTAGCTGCCGTGCATGTAGTGTTTTCTGGAGCTCATAATTTTATGAAGATTAGTCTTTATCAGGACAAGATTGCTTTAGATATTTGCCATAATTCATGTGTCCATTCTGTCCTTTCTGCTTCAGTTACATTAAAAGGTTTCAGAAGCATTGCAGCTTTACCTATTTGCTATGTTTTAACAGATATGTTTAGAACAGTTAGTTATATTTGCCTAGAAATTAACATATAAATAGTGTTCTATAAGAGAAGCTTAATTCTGACATTTTTTATTTCTACTGTCCTGTTCCAGGACACAGGAAAAGAAGCCAAATGGAAATGTTTTTCTCTGGCTTTTAGAAGGCACGCTGCTATATTGGCTTCTAGACTTCTGCTTTTCTAACTATGCAGAACATGGCAACTGTGCTTGGCTGACGTCTGGAATCTGCCAGAAGAAGATTATGTGTAAATTGGGAAGGTCAAGTGTTGCTTCTCTTTCTTTCACTACTTGGTGTTAGGCCTTCCTTTTAAAGGATTCAAATTTTCGGTGAGGTTTCACTAGGAATGAAAGATGTGGTTTTTAATGCAGAAGATACTTTGTATTGCACAATGTAAAATATCTTGGCATTTTAGATTCTAAAGGTAGTAGTTAACTCTACTGAATACCTGGTACTAAAGCATAAACTGTTTTGTGTTCTTTTCCTACTTTTTAGAGTTAGCTAGTGGGTTTGCTAACCCTGGTAAAAGAGATTTGGAGTAAGTACAGTCTTCATGCACTTTGAATTCAGTGTACAAATCATTGCTGCTCAAGGATGTGGAAAATGTAGATGCTTCATGGTGCTTCCAGTGCAAAAATAATTCTATAGTGATACATCATGTGGATGTGGCTTATACTTCTGTTCCTCCTGTCAGAGTCAGAGGTCTGCATTAGAGGGTTAAGCAGTGCAATGTGTCACAGATTTGCATGTTTTGGGGGAGATACAATTCCTGTATCTCAGATCTTCTGGGGTAGGGTAATCACATGGCTCAAAAGTAGGTCCCGGTAGTAATAAATCTTCATGCATGTGCATAAAAACGTGCTAAGATGATTAAGAAGATACTGAAAAATCTCACGTGGAAATGGAATGGTTTGCTGTTACCTCAAAAATAATTGCTAAAAATATACTTAGGAAGATATCCTGAGGTTAAAAAAAGGAAAACACTTAACAAATATTCATTTCAGCTTTTAATACCATATTCTAAACTAGTTCTTGGTGAGATTGAGAAACTGAGGATTTCTCTAGATGTACGCTCACACATTGCCTGTTTAAATATGACTTCAGGAATAAATGTCTTATAAGATTATCAGTTTTTATGCAGGGGGCAGACCAGATGAAGGAATTGTTCTGTCTTCCAAAATAACTTACGTATGAAGCAAGGCAAGAAGTTTTTCCTTCCAGTTTGTCTGTTCAGTCAGGAAGGACAGATTCTTAGGTGTTATAATATTGATAGAACACTATTTATATATGTAGTGACATTTGTACATTAGTAACTGTTATTTAAATAAACAGAAAGGGCATGAAGGTCAAATATTGGTCAAAATGCATTTTTTTTCCCCAGAAAACATAGTAGTTAACTGTAGATGGAAAAACTTACTTTATCTGTAGACTCACATGACTATGGAGGAAGAATTTGGACAACATGGGCCTTTGAATTGGACTATTCAGTGCCCACACCCCAGAAATAGCATTTGAACTTTTTCAAGTCAGTTCAGACAGCTAGCTTATCTCAGTTCATCTCATCGGAAATTTCTGAGAGTCTGTTTGCGCTTTATTCAGGGATGCTGGCATGGGAGGTATGTTTCAGTGAAAGTCTGCTACCTTGTGCTGAAGATATGGCTTTACTGCAAACTTACCCCAGGTCATCCTCTGCTAATGTAACCTGCCTGACTCTCTCCTGTGTGATGAAGTCTGGAGATGTGGAGATTCTGCAGGAGTAATACTCTGCATCTGTTATTTCCTATTTGCGCAGACAAGTTGGCAGAAAGATGCCTTGATTGGGAGAGCAAGTGGGCCAGATGCCAGACTGGTAATCTGACAGAATGACCTTCACTGTGTTCTCCCAGTTTCTCCTGCAGCAGCAGTCCAGCTAAAGCAGAAATCTGTCTGGCCATGCTGGTACTTGGCACTGTCTGGAATATCTTCGGTCTTACCTCAGTGATACTTGCTAAATAGCTTGTTATTGTGGAGGGATAGGCTAGAGAGAAGATACTCTTTCTTCTGGGTTACTACAAAACTTTTTCTAGATTTGTCAAGTAAATACAGAGTGAGTAGCCCCTTGGATGTAATGGTCTCACCTTGGTTGCGCTACTGCTGAACTGAATGGAACTATATAGGGTTGAGCGTAGGCTTTCATAGTGGGCTTTGCTCTACCGTGCTATCTAGAGCTGGGCAAATTTGGAACCAAAACAGGTCTTCTGTCCCTTACCAATGGTGAAAATCATTCATTTGATGCCAGTTCTGTTAGAACAGTAACTATGTATGCTATCATTTTTCTGAAGACTATGTACTTGAGTTATATTACAAAAAAACTCAGATTTTTTTCTTTATACGTAGGCAATCAACGTTCTCCATTACCTTCTGCATTCTGTAACAGAAAAAAACATACAAATGTGTACCGTCGTGTGAGTGTTTTCATAACTTAAGCAGCAAAATGAATACTTATTTTAAAAAATGATTTTTATATATAATACTTGAATATTTATTTACAAATAACAAAATAGACAATCAACTAGGTAGGACATGTAAAAAGCATTGAGCTCCTTTGTGGTCCAGAATTTCCAAGAAACGTAAATGGAAATCAAATTGGAAAGAACATGTGCTGGAAATCGTTATTGAGTATATACAATGTGGTAAGAGGCAGACAATCTAACAAAGAACCAAGTCTGAATTCTAAGCCAAGCATTATTTATTTCATTTTGAAATAGCATGGAGGGGTTTTACTAGGGATATAATTATGCAAAATATCTTCTTTAAGTAACAGAAGCCAGGGATAATATAATTTAATAGCCTCATTTGAGACATGATTCCTTTATCTAGTGCAACAGTAGATGCTGATGCTCACTGAAATCAAACTGTCTATCTCTTAAAGATTAAGACACTCTCAATGTGGATAATAGAATCTGTAAACTACTTTCTCTGCAAAATGAGTGATACCTCATATGTAGCTTGTGCTTCTGAATATTGAGCTCTGTTTGGGAAATATTGAAGCCTGAGACTTTGAGATGGCAAGGGGAAGCTTGTTCTAAGAAGCTACTGGAATTATATAAATTTCAATGGTTAAAATTATTAACAATTGAACCAGCATGTTGTCGACATTCTGCTGCAACAACCTGATTATTATAAGCAAACACAGAAGAGAAAGGGTTGTTATGCCCCTGTGGCAGTTGCTTTCCTTCACTTAATTAGATGGGATAACGACTCTTCACAGAGTATGTCGAGTTGGAAATCCAGTGTCATCTGCAGGAGAGTGTCCTTAAAGGGGATGCTATCATTACTGAAGCAAATTCTAAAGCTGTAGAAATGTCTTACAACAATATCTATATTTATTTATTTATTTCTGTCTTGTAGTGAAAATAAGTCTAGGAAATGTATGGGGCAGGTTATTTGATAAAAAATGGGTTTCCCTACCCCAGCTTTGTGTTTCAACTAGTTCTTTGGTTTGTTTTTAGAAAGTGAAGTTTAGAATTTGCTGAGGTATCAGTGTTTGCTTGGTTGTTTCAAAGATGATCGGCATATCAAAATAAAACCTTTTTATGAAATGTACTGCTTTTGGCAAAGTGTTGGCAAGGGAAGGATTCCTCAGTAATAAGTGGAAGTCCATGAAGACTAGAAAGAAAAATAGGTTTAGAATTACCAAAGACTATGAGCATGAAGGTCTCGCCTTCCAGTCTGCTCTGCCCCCCTCAGGTCAGTGACTCGAGAGGGCAGTTGAATAGACAAACTAGATCTTTAAAGAAAAACATGCAATTTCTACTGCTTTATAAGTTGTAAATATCTTGGAGCATTTGCCTTGGAAGTATGAGTTTTTCATTCAAGCATGAGGGATCTGGACTGAACTGGAATTTGAAACCTGGTCTGCCTCATCTCAAATAAGAGACCTAATTTAGTCCTGAAGGTCTTGCTTATTGACAGGATGTCACATGGAGAAATAAGTAACTGAGTTCCTGGAACTTCCCCAAGTTAGGAGAAAATACCAGTTCTCCAGCTGCTGTGAAATTCATTTGCCCTGGTGCAAAAATGGTTTATATTCAGGCCAAAGTGGTGAGGAAGTTTCTAAGGCCCTCTGAGGTTGGGTGACAGATTTTATCCATGTAGTTGTAACACACTTTTTAGATTAATGAGGTGAGCTGGACAAGGATGTCAGTAAAGACTGAAACATGCTAAAATAATTTTGCCAATAATAATATTCAGTATTTATCTCCTGTTTCTTTTTTTAGACCACTTCTAAATATGTTACCTTTGGAAAACTGGGATGAAGCACGTGTTTATGGCTTGTTTAAAGTTCAGCTACTGGGGTGTTTTTCTTGGAGAGGGAAAACAACCCAAGTGTGTTGTGCTACAGAAATATGTCACAATTTTCTTGTACAACAAAGGCAAAGCTTTTATTCTTTATTCAGATGAAAAGCTAGTAGTCCTATATCCCTTATTATTATATTAAACAAATTTAGTTAATTAGAAGACTGTTGTGCATGGTGTCTTGGTTTTTGTGAGTTGGGTTGGGTTTTTTGGCTTGTTGGTTTTCCCTTGAAGACTTAAATTCTGAAGTAGTTGGTTTTGTCTTAGCAGTATCATTTTGGTCACCTACTGTCCCATTTGCAGTGGGAACTGTTAACTGAAGGCAGTTACCTTACTGCCTGATGATTATTACCCTCTGATGATCAAAGAATTACAGATGAAAAATAAACCAGAATGTACTTTACTTAAAATGGTGTGTACAACAGCCAGTTTTGACATTATCCTGAAAAAAACAACTGCTTAATGTTATTACTGGGAGCAGTCCTGAATTATCAGGGCTGCTCATGCACGGTAAAGTAAAGCATTGAAAGATTGAGGTAGCATTGAAAGATTGAGGTAGCATTGGTTGGTTTGATACCTTGCTGTGGAGTTCCATTTCAAAACATTATTAGGAATTCCTTTTATTATGAACATTTGTGTGTTTCCTCTTACAGGTTTTGGGTTTCCTGGAACTTTTGTGGCTATAAGGTGTGTGATCACTATGCCAAGGTGATAGTCACGGTTGCGTTATATTGTGAACAGATGCAGGAAGGAAGTTTTGGATGTGCCATACTGAGCCTGGAAGCACGGAGCTTCTATTTGTGGGGTGTTGTACCCTTTTAGAAGGGCCTAGAAGGTTAAATGTAATGTCACATGAACGCAGCTGCAGTGTTTTCAGGACCAAATTGGCTCACTGATTGTGGGCTACCAGGTGTGCCAGTTACCATAGCAGTAAATAAAGTCCATGCCAGTGCTTACAGTTGTACTAGCTTAAGCAAACTCTTGCTCACTTACTTGAGCATGCTTCACAGAATTGCACATGAAAAGGATTTGATAGCAGGCAGCAGTCTTGAGATGACAAGAGTTCAGCTCTGCCAGGCTTCCTGGAAACAGGAATAGCAGTTTTTTAGATCCCCAGCTATGCTGGAGCAAGCCGTATTCTTCAGATAGTACCTGTATCCTTTTGTTTCTTACCTGGGTCTGTTTTAACATGTAGGTGATCTAAATGAACTGGAGCTGCAGAAAGATGTAATGAATTTGAGGGAACACTTGGGGGAGACTTCATGTCTCATGTTTTATTTCCAGTTTTTGATTTGTTTGAAGTAACATCACTGTGAATTGAGATCTGTTATTCTCAAAAATTATTTCTCTTCCAAGATGAAACTTTTGTCCTTAAGTTACTGTTTTATGTGATTTCTGATCACAGAATAGTAACCTGAAATCTTCTTGAGATTGAACATATTTTTAGATATTTTTTGGTGGTGGTGATATCTTGTTTCCCTTAAAAATTATATAATTGTAACTGACTTATGTACTTTGATAGGAATGCAGTGATGAGTGGTACAGTTGCGGGGAAGGGAAAAGAGGAGCATGCATGAATTAAGAAGTTTCCAATAGCAGGCAAACCAGGTCATTGTAGCACTTCATATCTCAGTGAATGCTTGTCACTATGTTCAAGTTGCATGCCTATTTCTACTTTATTTTCTGATTTTCAGTATCTCCATTTTATAAGGAATTTTTCTTCAACTGAAACTTCCTGAATTTGATCTCTGTAGTGTTTTGAAAAACACAAAGCCAAAGTAATGCCCATGCAGCAAGAACTCACCACTTCTAAACACAGGAGACACACATTTCCACATTTAAAAAACAAAACAAAACAAAAAAACCGAAACAAACAAAAAACCAAACACAAAACCCCCAAAACCTACCCAGCTACGGAGACATTGTTTTAGTAGTTGAAATAGCTGGGGTCAAAAAACTGAGGTTTATGCATTAAATTAGTCATCTGAGTAGATGTGATGGTGTCTTCAGTTGCTGGCCATGGTGTAGACTTTCCCTGATCTATTCAGAAAATACTAGCACAGGTACTAGAAGAAAATAATAGCCATAATCACTCTGTTTTCTTTTTCTGAAGGATCTTTTTCTAGAAGGATTAGGAAATTAAATTGTCAGAGAACATAATAACTCCTAACTTTAATTATAAGCTTTCCAATGATGAATTTTAAATTAGCATATGGTAACTAACTAATATTCTAAGTTCAGAAATCGCAGAAAAGTATATTCTAGTTGGAGGGAGAAGGATGATGCTTAATGTTTTGGGGCTTTTTAGCTCATTAAATAAAACTTAACCAATGAATGTGTTTAAGCTATCTCTAAAATAAAATATTTTTTTTTCTGCTGAACTGTATTATCTGTAAAGTAAAATCCTGCATTGGGTGGTAGTGTTGCTTTTTGCTGCTTTTGTTGTTCTTTTTTTTTTTTCCTATTACAAGCAGAATAAAACTAGTGCATTGTCCAGGCTGAGTTTTGGAAAATATTTAAATACTGATAATTGTCCACTATTATAAAGAAAGTTGGTGGAAAACATAATTCTTTGTTGTTGACAGTCTACACTTGCTAGAAGAAACTAGATTATTTGCTCTGTGACTGCAGTCTATTACAAAGGACTTGCTCAGACATGCTAAAAGGGACCCTGCACTCTGAAACTTCCAGGCTGCTGTGCTGCATCCTAGCTTCTCTTCTGCTGTGTGACAAGGTCCAGCTGGAAGGGGCCTCTGCCTAGTTCTACCTGGTCATAGCAGTGACCCAATAGACTGTATATATACCCTAAGTTTTACTTCGAGGCTCTAATGCATTAGAACATAGGCGGTATTTCTAATTAAATATGGGGGCAAACAAAAAGGCATTGTATCTTGTGTACTCTTAGTCAGATGAAAATACTCTTCACATTGTTTCAGCTCCCTTACTGTGTGTATGGAACTGAAAGAGTTACATGGCTTGTATCTTTGAGGAGTTTCCATATGCAGTACTGTACCACTACTTGCAGCTCTGAGTATGCACTGAACAGCCTCCTGCAGATGATCTGAATGGGAATTCAGGCACATGGTGTGCATTTAGATCATGATTGTGACACAGTTTACTATGCAGTATTTTCATTGACCAGTTTGTTTCTGCTTTGATTGTGATGCATAGCTCACAGTAACAATAAAAGAAGTGAGGTTCTGCAACAGATGGCACTGCAGGAAGAGGTATCCATAGCAGAAAAAGTTTTCCCCGTAATCATAGAATCGTAGGATTGTCAGGGTTGGAAGGTCAAATGTAAACTTGAAAGTTGGAATCACCAGATTGCGTTGCTTTTCAAACTTGGTGGTTTTATAGTACAGGTGGCTTTTTTTTTTTTTAATGGAATAATATATCTTAAGATTGTGGCACTCATGGTCAGCAACATAGGGCTTCCTTTGTCCTGTATGATAATTATTCAGCAAGACAAAAGTCTTGGTTTTCACTAAATCACTGAAGGCCAATTCTGCAGCTCAAAGACTATAGCTGAGTTCAGAAAGTTTGTGTTTATGTCCCAGCTCAGGGCTAAAAACCTCAGGATCTGCTTAACCCTGTAGGTAAAGACAGCGAGCAGCTGGGCAGAACCTCATCAGATGTTCAGTCATGCATAAGAGTCTCTCAGTTTTGAGTGGGCAATAGATGCACGCCTATATTCAAGCTCACTCTGGATCCAGAGATTAAACACTTCCCTGTCTATCTCCTCTTAGGGCTTGCAGAAGAACATGGTGTTCTCAGAGCATGTTTACTGAAGACCTATCAGATGGGCTTTGCACAAAACAAACCAGCACTACCCCTCCCACTCCTGAATAATAGCTTTAGTGGTTAGAGCATTCCCAAGGAGTGAGGACTCTGGGTTCAGCACCTTTTCTGCCTGAGGTGATTCAAAGTTGTGCCTCTTACGTGCCTAGGCTCCCAAGATGAGAGAATTGGACTAGCTTTTGCTCTCATTTCTGGGCCAGTGAACACCTTAAGGATTGCATGTAAAGCAGGACTAGTGCAGTTGGAAGTGCTGACAGTGTTGCCATCATTAAACAGCTTAACTTTGTTTAGGGAGGAGAAGCTGAAATCACCTCAGGCTTATTAATGGCTTGAAGTTGGCCTCTATCTTACTTAAGTGATCTAACCACTGAGGTGAGAGCACTGGTCTCTGGGCTTGAGGTTGTGGTCTTTTAATAGATGCAGGTGGCTTTTGGTGGTGGGCAGAAAGCTCCAGCACAGTAAGAGTTGAGACTGAAGATGCACACATATCTTTGGTGCATTTTGTTGGCTAATTTAGGTGGCTTCCTACTTGACTTGCAGGTTTGTGTGAATGCTAGGTAAGGTGCATTACCCTTCTCAATTTTTATATAACTGTAAGAAATACAACTTTTGTATTCCTTGGTTATAGACTGAAGTGCATTCTTTGCTATGAGATCCAGGAACCGAAGACATGTTGTTTTGAGCATCATTGGTCTTGTATCTACAGTGTAAAATTTGACCTCCCACTAAGATACTTTGTTTCTTTAAATATCATTTAAAGGCTTCTACACTAGATAACTAAACTGCATTTTTTTTTATGCTCCTGTGGTGAGAATGAACATGAAACTTCCAGCTCACAAGGCAGTTGTCAGTTGAAAAGGGCAATGTTTCTTAATCTGTTTCTTGCACCTGTTCAGAGTACATAGTCTGTCCGTAATGTATATNTCCCCCTTACAAGTAAGCGTGTTTTTCTTCAGTGAGAGTCCCTTCCAAAGGCTTGGAAAGTAGATCTTCCCAGTAGACCTCCAGACTTCTTCCACTTCACATCCCCTCACACTTGAGGGCACTGTAGGTTCATTCTTCCTTTATACTTGAGTGGTTTTACAAGCTCTTGGTGGAGGTTTGAATGAGAACTGTGTGTCTCTTTTTGTGAGTTCTCTCTATCTTTAGTTTTGGAGAAAAATGTTCTGATCTTCCATTAAAGGAAGAGAAGAACAGTTCTTTAAGGTATCGGTGTTGTTTGTATAAGACTTCACAGTACAGTTTGGCACCTGGAAAGGAAATAACTGGTCTCAGGTGGACTTGCAGCTTGCTTTCAAAACCCAAGTGCAACAAGATGTGTGCAACCTGCACTACTGCAACTTAAAGTGGCTGAAATAAGGTTACAGAACCAACAGGACAGTCTGGAGGAAGAGCAAAGCGATGTCAACAAGTATTGTATGTTGTGCTGGATTTAATATAGGGTGAAGCTTAAATTCTTCTTGAAGAGAAATGTGTACTCTTGTTGCTATTTAAGTTTTCCCATGCCAAGCCTTTTTGCTTGACTGTACTATACAGGAACTAGATCATTACCATTAAAAGAACCTGAAGTTCTTCCAAGTTTATATTCAAGCCAAATGAAGTCAGCCTCTAGCAAACATGCAACTAGATGACATAATAGCATATATTAAATGTGCAGAGACCTTTTTGTTTCCCCATCCCCTAATTATATCAAACAATAGGAGATGAAATACATGCCTCTTTAGTGACACTGTGCTTCAACTCTGTTTAATAGAACTTCATTCAAACATAGACCTGTGTGCAGTTGAATCTTGTTCACAGTGGATGGCCAAGAGCATCCTGAAACGCCAGAGGTTCTGTGAACAGTACTGTGAAAATCTGCAACCTGAAGAGCAACTGAGTCAGCAGCTTGTGCTGATGGAACTCACAGGCTGTGCTGCAACACTTCCCTTCATACTCGGGCCTTCTGATTTTAGGGCAATTCCACACAACTAAATCACCATGAACTTCCAAGTAGCTCATCTGTTATGACTTACTTGTCTGATACGCTGTGTAAAACGTGTCAAGCAGGGAGTGTACTGTCAGTTGCTGTGGCTGAAGTGACGAGATTTAACTGGTAAATTGATTGTTTGCAGTTGTGTAAACTTATCCTGGTAACAGCTCTTATTAATGTTTACTTTGCCTTCTGGGTTAAAGCATGCCTACATGCTAAGTGCATATATTCCATCATGTTCAAAATTTTTTCTTAAAAAGATTTTGGAAAGGAAGGAAATGTAGCAAATGCCAAACATCAAGTGGTGCTGTAGACAGTTACTGGTTTAATCTGCTGGCGGCAGATTAAAGAATATGGCAGATGATGGCCACTTGTTTCCCTGTTTTCCCCCCACTCCCTCAAGCCACATGGATTAGTTACACAATTCCTGAAGTGAACTCCTAGTTGTAAAAGCTTCTATGAACAATCAGAAGCCTTGAGTTACAAATATGGAACTTCAAAATGGTGAGGCCTTTTTTGGTTGGTTGGGTTTTGTTTCTGGGTTTGGTTTTGTTTTTCAACTAGCATAAAACCGAAGGTTGGCCCATTGTCAGGTTAACAGGCTTTCTTTGCAGTGATTTCTCCCCTCTTCTGTGAAGTTCTAATCTTCAAAATATCAAATGGAAACACATGTAACAAAGGAAAACAAAACCCGGTAGCTTTCCTTTTAGATTAATTTATCAGTGTCCTTGAAAGGAGGGACAGGCTCCATGTAGTCCTTTATTGTGGATTATTACAACATAGCGTGTGGAACCAGGGAAGGCAGCAGTTTGTGCAAAGTGGAACCTAGCAAACTGTGCTTGTGTGATGATCCATTGTTAGGGCTTGATTTCTCCCTGCTGGAAATCTGGGAATCTCTCCAGCCTAAAACTATGTATGTTTAATAAATTCATCTGTCCCACGGTGGTTTGTTCCATTGTGGGCCTAAGATCCTACTATGCCAGGCCTTCTGGGTTATTAGACCCAGTTGGTTCAGAAAGGGGTGATTTAGAGAGGCTGAAGTGAGCACAGACCAACCTGCGCCTGGACAAAACAGAGACCAGGAATAACAGAGGTGTAAAGAAAGAGTAACAAGCTCTTTAGGCTCCTACGGTTTGCATTGTCCTAGTGCCAGTTTGTGAGATTTAACTTTTAGAAGAATTATGTTATAAACAGAAGGGGAAAACAATCACTTAACTCTGGCATTAGGCTTTCATGGAACGAGGAGACGGTCCAAGCTCTAACAAGCCCATTGCTTCTGGTAATTTTTTTTTATTTTCCTTTTTTAGAGCAGGAGAACTTGAGATGTGGTTTTTGGTTAACGACAGTCTAGCAGTTTGCACCTCTGGCTCAAGATCCAGCCTCTTGGAGGACTGAGGCTTTTAAGCTCACTGCTTCGTGTGACTTTGGAGCCAGGCACAGCTTTGTCCAGTGGTGCTGGTGGAGCTGTGCTCAGAAGTGAGCAGGGGTTGATAATGCACGCTCTTTACTTTGTTCTGTGAAGATAGAGCTGAAGCAAGAGATGAAGTCTAATTAGCACTTCTGGTGTGGGAAAGAGAGAGGTAAGGTATAGATTGGTGAGAGGAATCAACACAGTCACTTGTGAAGTTAGAAAGATTTTTCTGAAGCTTCTTCAGTGTTATTTCACCTTCACTGGCAGACTTGGAGAATATATTCAAAACTCAAGCAGCATTTTTCAGTAAGTTAGAGCTTTGCGTGGCAGTAGGAAAAGGTGTGAGGAAAAGTATAGCTAATAGTAACGTAAGAAATATAGCTTTAGAATTTAGGCACTCTGGGTGATTGTTTGGTGTTCTCATCCTTGAAAGATGCCCAGTGGAATATGCAAATTTCTGTAGAAAAAAATTTTGAAACCCTCCTGTCTGTTTTAACCTCGTACTAGTCTGATTACCAAATGGCAGGGAGGAAGAAGTTCATTCAGTGTTAGATTGTTGAGACAATCAAGTAGTGGATCATGACCCTAATGCTTATTTTACACCAACTGCTAAATAAAATCATATTTTAATGAAGTAGTAGATATATCCTGTTAGGCCACAAGAATACTTGGCAGTTAACAATCAAACATTTCATGAAGCTCTACAGCCAGCAAACATAAGGGGCGAGTGGAACCTTCAAATGTTAGTCTGGCAGAATCTGGAAATTAAAGCAGGATGAATGGGAATTTCAATAGTTATCTTTATGCCTAGGCTAACTACAGATTTTTAACTAGCATTTCCATGAAAATTCTCTATGTCCACATTAATATAACTTGTAGTGTATTATTGTTGTAGCCTTTTTTTACACTGATTCTACAGCACTGAACTCATCAACGTTGTAGTATTAATTTTTCTTTGAGGAAGACCATCTCTGGTGTCTGATTTGCAGATTCCATTTTCTGTTTCAGCTGTTTGTGCACGTCAAATTAATGTCTGCACTTGATGACTACCATAGTTAGCATATTCTAAACTGAACTCCTTTCAGCCTTTCCTTTTCTTAACCTCTCATCAAGTTTTCTAACTGCTCTTGCTTACAACTTTGCTGTCATCTCACTATTTTCTTAGAGTATCTCATGCTGCCAACTGACGTGTCATGAAATCAACACGTTGTTTTTTAAACATCTGTTTGGTTCCACCGGTGCTTACTACATGGAAGCTATTGATTTCTGTATTGACTGTACAGCCAGGACCTGTCTAACTTTGTGCCCATCAAACACATACCACGCTGGGCCTGTATCAGTAAGAGCCCTTCCAGATTGCACACACTTGCATCATGCAGGATGCGGGGCCGCAGTAACGCATCCCTCTGACGCACGATAGCAGAATAGAAGGTGGTACTGCTGAGGGAGGACGTGGGGGCGGGGGTGGTGAGGAAATAAAGCAAACAATGTTTAACTCTGAAATTCCAAATGAAAGAAAAACTGTCACCCTGTGGGAAGTCACCACTTAGTCTTGCAGCTCTTTGACAGAGTATGACGATTTAGTAGCATCTCTATAAATCTAAGATACAACTCTAAGAGCTAAAAGCAGGTAAGTGCAGTAGCATAGTGGTGGGGTTTTTTTTTCTTCTAGGTTACTTTGACGTATCTTTTTCAGCGTGCTTATGCAGAGGCTTTCTGCACTGTTTTTTCTAGTGCTTACTGGTGCTTATGTGAAGAAAAACCTTTGGTAGCGTGACTGAACTGTGTATTGTGTTACCATTAGAATATTATTCAAAATTCCCATTTTGAGTCTGTACACAGAGGATGACAATCCCTGTCCTGGCCTTCTTCATAAAGGTGCTAAATTTCTCTAACAGCCTTAAAGCTGATTTAAAGATAAAAATCTTTGTCTAAAATAAAACTTGTGAAGCAATATAAATTTTACAAATGGACAGTTCTCTAATAAAATAACTTTTATTTCTTCCTAAGGTACTAACACTGAGATTATGGTTATTTTGTTGTTCAGTCGTTGTATTTGCAAAGAAGATTAGCAGCTTCAAATTCTGCTAATCAGAGCTACTGTAGGTAGCCCTTAAGATAATATCTTAACTTCTGAAGCCTTTGCCAAATTGCTGTTACATTCACATTCATGTGTCTTTCTGTTGAAAGGTACTTTATATGGTGGCTTATTGTAAGGAGGGGGCAGAAATGTATTTGAGACTGTGATCTCTTAAGGACTTGGCACATGAGTGTTCCTTCTGATTTCTCAAAACTCCTTTCTAAGAAATCTTCCTCTGGCATTTATCCACAAAATGTACTTTCTGCTTCTTTAGTGATATTGAAACGGGCATAACAGTTCTGGGCCTGGCCTGGGAGCACAGAGAGGTTCTGTTCCTGGCCCTGTCACCTTCTGTTTTGCTGTGTGATCTTGGATGAGTTGCAGCCCCATTTCAGTTTGCTTCTCTGTAAAATGGGAATAACACTCATGGAACTTTACAGTAATTCTAAGTTATGTGAAAAGCTGCTAGGATAAAGTATAGACATATGTTCAGTTGAAGCTGTAATACTTTTATAAAACTTTTATATTTTTTAACTTTTATACACTACTGCACTTTAGAAAACTCCTATACTATAACATACTATTATGAAGAAAATTATATATAGATAGAATATGGTAGAAGATAATGTCACTTAAGACAGGTACTAATTTCTTTTGATACTGTGAACGGGCAACCTACAGTGCTGCTGTTTGGCATTTCATTTTATTGCCATTTCACTTCACTTTTAATTTGCCTTGATTCAGAAGCAGCTAAACATGTTCAAATGTTCAAAGAAACTGAATTTAGGTTGGGAAAGAGAAATAGAGCATGAGTAATAGAAGGAGGTAGAAGAAAAAATTTTACAGTCCTTAGATCCACATGTGCTTGCATTTTCTTTCCTTGGAATCCTAAACTATTTGAATTTGGAGTAGGGTAGATATTCTCATCAAGACACTATACTTTTTCTTGGTTTTTTTTTTTGCTGGCCACTGAAAACGCAGCTGTCTGATAAAGGAAGAAGCTGTTCAGCAGAACACAGCAGCGTTGCACAGAATATCAGGATACAAAGAACAACGTACGGAAAGTATAAGGCAAAGCAGGATTCTGGCCATACTGGGATCTGGCCAGAAAGCTTGGGCTTAACTTAAGGCAAGAATGGTTTTTGAAAATTAAACAAAAAGCCAGCACTGCTTGTCTCTGTACTTTTGCCAGTCTCTTCAGCTTAGAAATGGGTAACGGGCTGTAAGGAAGGCATTCCTTTAAAATGGTGACCTTTGGAGCCAAGCTAGGGTGGCGTAGTTCATGCTAGCCCAAAGTCAGCACAATTGCAAGATCAGTAAGGTGTGTATGTTAGGCTCTTCTATATTTGACAGGCATGCTCTAATAAACATACCCTGCTTGCATATTACTTCTGCCATCTTACATGTCATACTGCAAAGTGGGGCTGGCAGGAGGAAAAAAGGTGGAAAATGCCATCATGTTGAAATCTGCTGTGACTGCAAAGCTGACCCGCTAAAAGCTGTAAAATTGACCTATGTTAGGCATTCCTTTTCTGGGAGGTAGATACAAAATAGTAGGTAATTTCTACAGCTGCTCACAGAAGTTCCAGTGTTCAGTTTGAGAATAGGAGGACAAATGCAGGATGTGTTTTTGCTTCCATAAATGTTTTCTCTTATGAAATTCACATGTACTTAATGTAGGGTGCCAGGCTGATCACCGCAGCTGTTTAAAATAGGAAAGCAGATGGAACAAATAGAAAGATTTACCGCACAGCTTGATCTCTTCCCCTGGAGCAGCCATTCATCAGCAGCGCCGCGGAGCCAAACAGCAGAACAAGAGTTTCCCGTCGGAGCCGTGATTGGGCTGGGAGAGGTGGCAGAGCTGCACAACAGCCTCGGGATTGGCCAGGCAGGAACACACCTCTCAAATCTGTTTATTTCCTAAAAATGAGATACAATCTTTTACATTTCATCCGCAGATCTTTTATCTTGCATTTAATAGCCAAATAAACTTCAGCAAAGGCAATTCACCTCTTTGGAAAGGCTGTAATACTCGAGTAAAATGAGGGAATTAATTCAGTTTTTTGGCTTTGGGCTTTTTTCTTTCTTTTTTTCTTCCTCTCTTGAGTACAATGAGGGCTGTGTGAGTTGTCTAGATCTGTTGTTTGTGTTTTTCTGGGTGGGTATGTATGATATTGAAAAACTGTCTTGAATCTTAACTCGAGCTGAAAGTTGTTTTTCACTTTTTACAATGTACTGACTTCAGCTTATACTGAAAGCAGTTATTCTTTTAAAGCTGTTTTTATGTCTGCCCTGTAAAATTTGTTTATATTTGCAATAAGGTCTTTTATTGTTTTTGTAAATATCAAGTTGCCATTCCTGATTGTGTTCTAGTGACTTTTATTTTTTTTTCATTTAAAGCAACTTAAATAGATCTGGAATTTTCCTGGGTATTTTTTTGAAAGTCAAGGATGTAAAACACTGTGAAGTACTGTGTAAAATAACTTCAGACCATAACTGAATGAGAGATTTGATCAGTTGCAGTGAATGTTCCAGCTGAGTAAGTATCTGGCATAACTGAATACATTAGAACTCATTAACCTACTTCCTCTCAAAAAGAATAAATATCCAAGGGAAGAAAATTATATGGAAAATACATACGACTTTTGTTGTGGTTCAAATGAGATGCATACAGAACCAGAAGGCTGTGAAAAGCTAGCTTGTGAAACACGAACTTGAGGTTTTTATCAAGTAACAAGGGTTTGGACTAAATAGAGGAATATTGACTATAGGGGTTGTTGCTCTCAGGAAGAAGAGGCAAAGATACGTAAGAGAATGAGAAATGGATCAGAGGGGAAAATTAAAGGCAAGAGGCGCTGACTACCAGAAAGCTCTTTAAACCCAAGGTCAGCTCTTTCCCCCCCACTGAGTAATTGTTTTTTGGTAAGTTTAGATATGTATAAAGTCAGTGGTTGGTAATACTTTAATTGCCAATCAACTTTTAAATAAGCACCTATATTTTCCTTATCTATATAGAATTAATATTTCAAGACTTTCAAAAGCCTAGGATTATTGGTGTTGCTTAAGCGACATTAAATGCTCAATCTTTACATTTGTGCACCCTCATTGATGGTTTTATAAGCTTTCACATTATCCCATTAAAATGTCTTGCTCTTTGGAGTGATGTGATGAGGAGTAACACCTGCACTTACAGAGGAATTACCAGCAACCGATATTTTAAATTCTCTGATGCATGTCTATTTTGTTTAAATCCTTAATCCAGAAAAATGGCAGAGAAAAGCCTTCCTCAGAAGGTTACAAAAAATAATAATTGTTATTCAACAGCTGCAAATGGGGAGTGGAATGGCAATGGTGTTGTTGGTCTCTACTTTTATTTCTTCTTTTTTTTTTTTTTTTGCTAGTTATAAGCTGTATAACAGGTAAAGGTGGCTTTTGCTGCAGAGAAAGACTTTTTCTTGTTAGATAGGAATGGGAGAGCTAGCAACCTCATTTCTTTTATGTTCACCTTAATAATTGGTGACAGGAATATTTTTAAATTGATGTAATTGAGGAATAAGCTGTGTGAAAGAGGAAAACTTGTTCACTGATACAGAGGTTGCCGAAGACCTGCTTGAAGAAAGGGGCTTCTTTGTCTGCTTCCCCCACCCGTAGTTTTCTTTTGTACGCTGTAGGAAGTCCTGAGAAGAACCTTTTCTATCTATGCCTTAGGGATGATATAAGAACTTAAGGTTTCCTTGTGTTACCAACATGACACTTGTAGAACCTGAGACTTAGTTAGTAAGCCTGTGTTCAACAGTGCAGGCCTTAACAGAGAGCTCTCCCCCTTTTTGTCAGTTCTGTCACTTTTTAGCCCCTTTGCAGAATAAAGGACTTGTCTCTTCCCTTTCTCCGGGGGGG
>VXBJ01004565.1:262729-308673 GCA_013400055.1 Nycticryphes semicollaris | reverse complement strand
AGCTAGAGTGGGAATTCTGAGAGTTCTTATTTTGTTATCTTAATTTACGCTCTCTTAACCTCTGAAAATATTTGCTGATAATAATTTGGTCAGTGAAACTGGAAGCTGGTAGCAGAGAGTTCCAAAAGGTGTGAGTGGATGGCACGTGGCATTCCATACTGACCAGTGTAAGACACGCACGGAAGACAAGGCAAGTTCTCATCTTACATATTGTGATGGGCTGTGCTTGGTGTATTTACAAATACAAACCAAAAAACAAATCAACCAAACAAAAACTGCCATAAACCAAAAAACCCTAGTGAAATTACAATAGATCTGTCTGTTCCATCCTTGGTCAAATGGCAGACAAAGAGGGAAACAAAGAAACGTCATAACAATTAATACAAAGTGTATTCTAGTTTAAAAGAGTATAGAATAAGAAGGGTGAATGGAGAAGAGGGGCAAGGATGACCAGACAAATGGAAAAATATTTAAGTTAAACAGACTGAGAGGCAGGCTGGAATAGAGTTGGGAAGGAGTGGTATGGCACAGTATTAAAATGAGCAGTGTAGAGACTGAGAACAGTGTTTCTCCGTTTCTTCCTCATATGAAAGAATAAGAGCTTTCAATGTCACTATGGGGTAGTGGATGGCAAGCAAAATGATTGGGGGTTTTTAAATTTTTTTATTTTTTTTTTAAATAAGGCACAGCTAAACTTTGAAACTTTATTTCTATAAGCTAGTATGGCTGCCAGTAGCTTGTACTGCTTCTGACAACTAGATGGGGAGAAGTTTTTGGAAGGGTATCAAATGCACTGCCCAGACTCTGGCTCAGTCTGAGTGGCAGATTGCTGTAGGCAAGCAAAGAGCGTGTTAGCAAGGCAAAGGGGTTGTGAAACTTCTACCTCACGCTGTTCTCTGGTGTTGGTCGCTGTTCTGTTAGCTCTGACCAAGGGATGGCTGTGCCCTTGTGTTAAACATACTGGTATGTTTAGCAACATACTAGAAACCCAGAAAAACTGTACTGAGCCACCCTGCCGGGGGAGGATTGCACTTGCAAGTAGAAGGAAAAAGGACAAGGGTCAAAAATGTAAATGAAGGGATGCTGAGTAAAGTGCCTGTTAAGAGGATTTACCTAGTTGAAGGTGTCCCAAGGAGGGTTGTTAGTGGCTGAATGCTGTTTCTCAGTGCCCTGCTTACATATATGAAATGAGACGCAGGGAACAAGAAGCAAATCCCGTAGTTGCTGGGATATACCTGTATAGCTGTGACTGTTCAGCCAAACCCTTTTCCCCAGTGTTTTGGGCCCTCAGGTGAGGGGTGATATAAATAAAAAGAGGAAGAAATAAGTGCAACCAAAATCTCAAAATGTTATGTTAAGAAGCTGATGCTTCTGGCATAAAGGAGAGAAAGTGCCTTCCTTTCTGCAGGACCCTGTAGACAGCCATGAGCTCACCTGTATCCACAGCCCAAGGTGGATTATCCAGCTCATGTGCCTCTCGTGCTGAGTATTAATAAAAGCAACCAGCACTGTTAAAGCCTTAATTCTCTCATGTAGTTTAACTTAAAATCTTAACTGAGATTTAAGACTTTAGTGCTGTTTCTCATAGAGAAAGTAGATCAGCCTTGTATACTTGATTAAATACTCTGTGTTCGTTTATTGCAGTAGCTGCTATAGTGACACTGTTTATGCAAAAGGAACAGGACAAGAAAATAATAAGTAATACTTTAGTTTGAAACTTATTTCCTTTAGTGTATTTTATCATTTACTAAAAATAAGTGCTTGTCAGACAGTTTGTTGACTCTTATCTCTGTGCAGCTGTGGTTTTACTGTTTGAAGGTTCTGCTATTTCCCTAATTTGACCTAGGTGTAACATTGCCTCACAAAACTCCAGCCAATTCAAATTCAAGTAACTTTTATATCAGAGAAATTATGCCATTTTAAAAGCCAGAAGTAGAAGGCTGTGTTAAATTACTTTGTTTTGTTTACTTTTGGTAAAGTTTCAAGGAATTGAATTGCTAGGAGGTTTGGTTTTTGTTTCCATATCAACCTCAAAAAGCCTGGACTGGTTTTCATCATTAGAGGTGACATATTACTAAAATAATATTTTACAATTCTTGGAAGAATTGGTAAAGAGGTTAGGTTTAGGAATTGTGGGTGATAAGTATCTAGAGATGCTGATAGGAAAGTGCTTAGTGTTGGTTTGTTGTTTTGGAGTTTTTTCCTCAAGGAGGCTGTTGCCTCACATTTGACATAGGCAGTGTAACATCTGTCTCTAACAACAAAACTGTCATTTTTTTTTTTCTTTTGATTTGTAGAGCAGTCATGGGTTTTTTTTCAGATCACCAATTATTTCCAATACTTCAAAGATGCACAAGGCTTAGCATTGTAAAAGGAATCCTTAGATTGCAAAGGGCTCAAAACCCAAGCCCGTGATTAAAAACTGTATTCCTGAGGCGTGGCAAGGGGACACTTCAGAAGCACAGAGTTATTCCTTTTGCAGGTGAAGGTTTCTAGATTATGAATTAAATGGCTATGGGGAAACAAGTATGTTCAGGGATACTTCCAGCTGTTCTTTTTCCCCCGGAAGTGTAACAAACCAAGACGTCAAGGTTGCTAGAGTGGTTTGGTTTTGAAGCTGTTGAGTCTGCTGTGAAGAAGATTCTGTTCCTCTGTCTGATCCATTTGTCCATTCTTGGCTCCCAGCAACCTTCTAAAACAGTGGGACTTACAGAAATAAGTTGTAGGTTTTATTTATTGCCTTCTGGTTCTTCATCCAGTAGGATTCATGTACTGTGGATTAGTTTAATTTTCCATTTAAGACTCTTACATTTACAGGTTTTTATAGCGTGGGCAATGCATAAAAGCCTAAAATGCAACATGAATTGACCACACTGGATACTGTCGCATCTTAATTAAATAAAATGGAAGTGACTAATTGGGTAACACTGCACACAGGCAAAACCAAGTAAACGTTTAACAAAGATTACAGTGATTTGTAGGAATGTGTTTGTGTTTGCCTTCTCTCTAGTCTGCTTTAAAGCAAATGTAGCATGTTGTATTTTTTAAAAATATATATATTTGGACTCCTTGCTATTGGCTTGTTTTTCCTCAATATCTTGCTTTTATTCTTGGGAAACCTAGCACATACTAGCTACCCGGAATTAAACAAAAGAGATTTCTCTTGAAGTGGAGGAGACAGGCTTCTGCTTGTTGTGATTCATCTTATCACCTCAGTTTAGTGATGGGAAAAAGATGGAGTGATAGAGAAGAGGGAAGGCGCCCTCATTGAGTAAAGCACCCATCTATTGTCTAGTGAAACTGAAAAGGAAGTTGCAGCAATTGAGCTGGTAAAGTAACTCATCAAGAACAGGGGATGAGGGAGGCCAAGTGCAGATGTTTGGCTGGGAAAATGGAAAGTGGATTGGTTGGGTAGTTCAGAGAAGAACTGATTAATTCCTTATGCTGAGAGGATGTAGTAGTTTATAAATAATAAAGATAAATGTAAGAGGGGGAAAAAGTGGAAAGTTCTTTTGTGTATAAATTTCTTCTTTTAAATCTTCAAGGAAAAAGGGGAATTTATTTTTTGTTTTGATTTATCTTGGAGGCCAAAAACTTATCCTTGAATGAGGGAAACGTTTAGCTTTAATTATGGTCCCTTGTCCAGGAACTTTGGTTATGCAGCCCAGGGAATAGGCAGAGCACAAATGTTTAATGAATTCTGAAATGAAATTACATGTATCCTGGAGGATGTAGGAACATAGCTGTTGTGTCAGCAACTAAAATCCAAATAAAGGAATAGATTTTTATCAAGTCTGTAGTGACTTCAAAGTTAATGCGAACTTAGTACCAATTTCAAACCTCAGCCAAAGTATTAGCTTCATCAGGTGCTGCTGTTTCTTACAGTGAAGAATCTTAATCTAGAAATGGAGGTGGAATTTCTTCAGGCTAGCTTTTGGAACAGCATGTAAACACCTGTGAGAAGGTGAGACCTGACAGAAGAAAATAGTGTGGTGTGGAGTGTTTGTGTGTGTGTGTGTGTGTGTGTATATATATATATAAAAAAAAAACCTGTCTGTTATCTCTATGGAGTTAGATATAACTTATTTATAATACTGTGAACAGTCTAATGCGGGAGGTTTGGGGAGGGAGCAGTAATTTCTGAATATACCAGCAGTCTGTACAATGCAGGGACTAAACGTGCATTAACAGTGCTTGCTTTGGTCGGAGAATATTCACAGTTGGAACCCTGTCTTGGTGGCTATTACAATTATATTCCCTGTACTGTGGGGCATTATGCTTTCTGTGATATCCTTTTTATCCTGTGTTTCTTGTTAAAATAAATCATAAGCCTGCTGTGATAAATGACTGAGCAGGAAACACCTTGGTACCCTCAGTGCCTTAAAATAAGAGGTGAAAGAAATCTTTGCCAAAAGGAAGCTGATAAATAATTGCCTCCTACACAGAGGGATTGGACTGACTTATACCGTTCTGTTTCAAGTGGAAACTAAGGCAAAAATATGTAAACAGTTTGTTCAGTTACTGTAAAAGCTCCAGATATTGTAGAGTAAACCTCCTTCTCTTTGTCTTTACTTATGCAGACAGGTGGCTGTAATCTCACTGTATTGAAAAGCTGAAGAAAGAGAGTGAAATCACCCAAAGTAAATGTACTTAAGAGTAAAGTACATTTTTAGGTCATTCAGAAATGTTTCTGTCAGTCAAAAATGACCACACTACAAATTCTTACCCATTTTATCCACAGCTATAAACTTTAGCTACAGAAGTACTTCTGTCTTATCATTACTATGCCTTCATTTGGGCGTTCTACAGCTATAACCATATCTCTTTCTAGATTAGTATTGCTTTGTATTACTGAGGCAATATTATGTGAAAAACCTGCGTAGATATGCTCTAACTTTTCCTTGAAGAGGATTGTTAGGACCTTTTCTTTGAGAGGGTCCATCCATTTTTTGCAACAGATCTTTTGGTATGGCAGAAGCAGTTAACTATGCAAGAGACTTTTTTTCCATGACTCCAATTCAGATTCGTCAGGGGTATAAGTATTAAAAAGAAAGATTTCCCTTTGTTGGAGTTAAATGCCCCTGAAAACTTTCCAACAATTACGGGCATTGCCTGGGAGTAGGAAGGATCTGTCAGAGCAATTGTGTGGGTGTAAAAGGGTAAAACTGGACTCTGTCCACAAATCTGCAGTCGAGTCACATAGTCACGGTAGATCTTCCTTTCCTCTGGAATCAGGGGAAGAACATTACAACTGGAAAATGGGTATAAATATTGCTCTGCACTAGGATCTCTGGAGTCTAAGAGCCTGTGATGTGTAAAGAAAGTTCTACTTGTGAGTAAAGCTATCCCTGCACCCCGGAGCACTAGCAGCAGCATTGTGCTGCCGTGCCGAAGTTTCCAGGATTGAAGCTTGGGGGGAGTTTATGCCGGGTGCTGTTTGTGTGGGAAATCATTCATGCAACCGAAATTCTGTCCCCTTGCATTCTGAAATGCTTGTCAATTACATAGTAAAAGTGATCCTCACCACAGTCACTGTCTGATCAACTTCTAAGAAAATAAACTGAAATTTTAGTCAAAGGCAAGTGTAGCATTTTCCTGTGTCCAACTTACTACATCTTCTAAACTTTTTGATGTGGGACATTATGGATCAGGGACTATGAGAGCTGAGAAGGGGAAGTGCCTGTATTTGCGTACATTGTCTCAGATCTCTGGTGGAGCTCTGTTTCATTGTTGTAGTCTATTTATGCCTTCCTGCAAGTTCTGGAAATGCTGAAACTGCAGAAAAGAAGAATGTGGTTCTGAGCAACTGTACAGCAAGTTCTATTTTAATCACTTTCATCAGCTTTATCCAACAGTGAAAGCTGTGTACTGTATCTCTTCATCATGGGGGGAGGAGGGGGAATTTGAGTTGTAATTAAGCCCTATTTTAATATGATTTACATATGAAAATCATAAATATGTTACAACCTTTTCTAGGACAGACGGAGCATTATGAATCAATAAATGGTAGGCTGAACAGTTTTGCACCAGCAATTAAAATACAAGCATACTTGTACTGCTGCTTTGTCCACAGAGTTAGGAAAAAGGATTTGTTCCCGGAATAGCAGCATCGCAACGTGAATTTCATGTTAAGTAGAAAACTCAAATCTGCTAAGGATTCTAGAGCACTGAGTCTCTAGATCTAGAAATTTTACATTGGCTGCTTGAGGTAGTTTGACTACAAAACAGCTATGTATGTATGTATTGGTACAGGTACTGGGATCAAAAATAAACCGATAGCCTGACTCTTATGTTGTTCTTCCCAGGCAGGTTGAATACATTCTTAGCTTCCATGTGAAAATTAAGTATTGACAGAAGCGGACGACAACTAGTCAGTTCAGCTGACAAATACTTTGCTGTAATATGGGTAAATCCTAGCTAATGCATCCCTTAGGTAATAAATTAGCAAGAATTTTAAATTTCACTTTCAGCCTAAAAAAAAAAACTTACAACGTTTTGGTAGAGCTCAGTAAAAGTTGAGCTAATGTTAAATAGCTACATTAAAAGCAATTCTTGAAAATATTGATGCTTCTCTTTTAATGTCACTGTATTTAGGCTTCTGCTTTAGTGATACTGCATTGTTCTTCTGCTTAGTAAGTACTGTTTATAAGACATTTGAGGTTAAATTCAAATGTTATGAACATGTAAAATCAGGATTTTAGAGGTTTGGATAATCTTAGCAGTTTTAGATTATATTAGTATTAAATTGCCAGTTGTTTCAGTAGCTGTAAAGTAACCAAAACACTGAACAGAGAAGTAGAACCTACCTTTCAATACCGTGAAGAATCCCCCGTCTCCTAAACAAACACTGTCTCGGTATGCTTAGTGGAGCGTTTTATCTCTTGGAATGTTTCCCGGGTTTGTTAGATGGCTCAGCTCCAAAAGAGCTTTAACATGGTCAACTTGTTCTTTTCTTGTATGCCTTGCTGGTGACATTTTCCTTCTCTTCGTTATTCAGATCTGTAATGGGGGCCGTATTATAATTTCTTCTTCTTCCTTGCACATCTCTGACATATATTTCCTCACAGATCTAAACTCTTCCACGTTCTGTTGTTTCCATATCACATATAGAACAAGGTTTTGTCTTTCTGTCCCATGACATCAAAATTTCATTCAGGCAGACATGGGACTTGATGATTGAGCTGGTCCAGGACTATTTTTAAAGGACACCTTTCCATATCACCTTCTGTTCCGTGGGTGCCTGGATGTAGACAATTCCTATAGAAAGACACGGTAGATAATCAGAATTTGGAATCTTATGTGTATGTTACTACTGAGATTAATTGAAGAAAACCATAGGCCTAGCTGGTTTTGAAATCACACATTCACTCTGAATAAAGTCATGATCTCTTGTTATTTTCCTGCACGTGACTTCAGCCTCAAATCATAAAGTTCTTTCCATGGTTTCTTGACTAACATATCACACGTAACCCTGTCTGTGGCTGCTTTTCTTTGCGTGTTCCTCCTGCGTTCCCCCGTGTCTCTTAGCAGTCTCCCAAAGCTTGATAACCCTGTAACAGAACATCCTTTCATTCTTCTGTTTGGGGACTTGCCAATACCCAGGTCATCATCCCTTAGGACTCCTTTCCGAGTGTTCCTGTCCAAGATCCAGCATGCATTTAATGTAACTGTAATTTAATTGAATTATATTTATTTTAATATCACTAATATATTTATGAAGGCTACAGAGTGTAGTTTCTGTATCTCTTAACTTACTCTGACAAAGCAGCAAAAAAGTCCTTAGGTTTTCCCTGTTCTATTATGAGAAAATATCTTCTGTTAGCTACTCTGGAGTAATATATGTTTGCAGCATAATAAATCTTTCTCATTATTAGATTTTTTGGAATCCTTTCTAAAGTAATATCTTAATTTAAGAAACTGGTTATACTTAAGTTCTGTTTTCTAACCACTTCATGATTTATTTTTTTTTACATACAAAATTTCATTACAACCTTTTTTTTTTTTTTTTTTGTGTGTGTGTGATTGAGACCTTAAGCCTGGGAGCTGTCAGTTATAAACTTGTCTATTATACTATTTTGCTGTCACACAAAAGAACTAGCTGTAGTAACAATCTTAAATTTTCTTTAGCAGAGAGGTAGCATGACTCGGTTGCATTGCTCATTGCTGAGGTCTTCTGCTGAGCATCCAGTAGCAGCCTTGACAGTGTTTTGGAGCACGACTTGATACATTGCTGGCCAAAGGGGTAATTTGTTCTAGCAGCAGTTGTTAGGATGGGCTGAAGGTTAAATTGTTCTGACAATAACCACACTTGAAAACATAATCTCTTACTGGAACATTTTCTCCAGGTTGTTAGTATAAGGAAGGGAAATATTCATTTGGAACAGGTTGTACAGTAATTAAAATGTAAACACTGACTATATGTAATGTACAGGGTAGGTTTAGACATGGATTAATCAGTATAGCAATAACAATAAAATGGATGCTTGTTTTTTTGTGACATCCCTGAAAGCAAAGTGACTATGGAACTGATTTGTCAGGCAGGTCTGAGCCTATGGAGGGCTAACAGAAATCCTCAGGTAGGGTTAATGGGAAACATCTCAGCCTTTAGGGAAGGTGGAATGTCTTTTTTCTCCCCAGTCTTCAGGAGCAGATGAGTTTCATTTCTCCTTCACATATTTCATGCCCAGAGCCTTTTCAGGAGGCAACTCACCATGTCTTTCCTGATGGATAGCAGACACCTTTCTCCTGCTATGTTAATTTGTCTTTTTGCATCTTTCCTCTTCCTATGGCCTGCTGAGTTTTCTCCTTGCCAAGTCTTAAAGCTCCTTTCTTGCTTTGTGAAATTTAAGGAATGGTTTTTATATGGCTGTTGCCTTTGAGGTACCTAAAAAAAAGTATTCTTTCTGCCTATATCTGCATTGGGTCGCTTCTGTTACTCAGTCAGTTTGGCTCTCTTCTGCTGCAAAGTGCATGGGCTAGGAAGCATCACCTAGAATAGCTGAAGGAAAAAGGTGTTTGGGCTGCTGGGCCAGGTTAGAGAATTGTGATAATCTGATTCGATCTCTTGTATATGTAGGTCATGGAGTTTTGTTTTTCTCCCAGAAGCTGAATATAAGTCTATCTTTCTGAAAGATCTCTAATCTTGCTTTAAAAAGTGAAGCATTGGTGTCCGTTTCCTGTAGTAAGAGCTTTCAGGGTTTAATTGTTCTTGCTGCTAGGAAATGGTGTCTGCAAGATACATCTGTGTAATGTCAATTTCCATTCATTGTAGTTTGCTGTGAGTTAATTTATGAATCTGAAAAATGTGGGGGATTTTTAAAATCTTTTTTCCTTTTCAGACATCTTAACTAGTGTTAGTGGTGTGTATGTCTATAAATATAGATGTATATATGCCAAATATCAAGTAATTTTTCAACTTTCTCTGTTGTAATTTGCCTAGACTGAGGTTTTTAAGCTGTGTACTAAGGGGCCCCCTTTTCTTTATGAAGTCAAACAGGAGCTATAAAAATCCTTCCAGTATTTCCAAATAATTTTTGAAACAGGAAAGACATAATATTCTTAAAAAATCAGATCAGCATAGTGTATGCAGGAAAGGTTGTGATTTGCTCTACCTGATAGTCCTACTTTTATACACTTTAGATCAAAGTAGCCTTCCAGGCAGCTGAACCACACCATAAATGCACTGGGGAGCCAGATCTGCAGTTCCCAGTGTTCTTTTTGGAGTCAGTGCTTTCCAAATTACTTTCCCATGTGTTGATTATTGCCTTTGTCCTTATGTGTGGGATAGCTAGCTATGTTAAAGTGTGTTTTCATAGAACCGCAGAATGGGGAAGGTAGGGAAGGACCTGAAGAGATCTGTTAGTTCTATCAGGATGCCCCAGGGAAGAACCAATTATTATATCTAGGTTGTGCATGACAAGTTTATCTGCCTGTTTAAAGACTTCCAGCAGTCAAGACTCTACAGAATCTCCTTTCTCTTCTCAGCCACCTCCTCTGTAGGTCAAATGTTTTTGTGGTGTTTTGGCCTTGCTCCCTGTTCCCAGTCTTTCTCTCTGTCATCTTTCTCAGTCAACTTTTCCAGGCATCTGGTTACTTTTGTGGGTGAGAATACAGAGAGCAGCATTCAGTTCACGTCTTTGATATGTGTTGACCAAAGCGACAGGGTATTCCTGCTGAGTAGAACAGAGAGGTTTGCTTCCTCTGTCTTGCAAGCTAAGTTACCATGTATGAATGACTTTAAGGCCTTGGGTTGGTTTTTTTTTTTTTTCATGATGCCATAATCCTTTACAACGTTAATTCTTTTCAAGCAGAGTGTCTCTAGCATCTTGTTTCCCTTTCCTGTCTATGTATAGTTGATAACTTCTATTGGAGAGCAATAATTTAAATCTTGTCCTTAGAAATTGTGTTCCCTTTTTTAGGTGATTCCAGAACATTTCTCCAATTTGTCAAGAACCTCTAGAAGTTCAAATTTGCCCTCTCGGGTTCCCCCAGTCCTTACAAGCTTTGTATTATTGGTTCATTAATATAAGCATTCTCTCTGCTCCATAATTCAGGTTGCAATCTGTGTAGAACCAGATTTAGGGGCATTTGCTATGGAATCTCACGTGCTACGTCTTTTCATGCTGACAGCGAGCCACTGATGGCTGCTCTTCCAGCACAAGACAGTTTTGTGTTCATATTGCTGTAGTCTCGTTGAGAAAAAGTTTCTGTAGCTTAAAGTCATAATTGTGACAGGTGCTGGTGTCTTCCCATCTGCAAACCTACCATCCAGTTGTGGAAAGCAAGTTAGAACGATTTGATGAGAATCCGTCCTTGACATGCACATCGAACTGATTTTTGGCTTTTACTTAGCCACATATTATCGTGTAGGCACTGACAAACTGTTTTGCTGAATTTTGGTTTGGTTATTTTTCTTCTTGTTCTGTTCCAGTTTTTTTTCAGGAATTGAAATTTAGCTGGCTGAACTGGTTCCCTTTTTATTTCCTTCTTTAAATAAAAGTACTGTGTTCTTGTTTCTCTGGTTTTTAATATTTTGCCTATCCTCCATAAATTCTTGAAAATAAAACTAGCCATTTCAGTCAATTCTTTGTATATTTAAGGTGAAATTAAAGAATCCTAGCCAACTTAAAAAATAACTGAAGTTCTCTCAAGCCTGACTTTTTGTCTTTTAGTCCAACAATTTGTGTTGATGTTGAGCCCTGAGGGCTGAAAAAGAAAATTCAGATGGTTTTGTGTGAGTAATGTTACCTTTTTGCTATTTTCTGTTACACTTACAATCTCACCTCCAAATTGCAAAATTTTTGCTTTTAATTCCAGGTTAGGAGGACTGAAATACTTAGGAGGTGCTGAAATACTGGGCCTTCTGAATTTCTGAGGTTTTGGCAGTCTTTTCACCTTTCGGGGCTATGTAAGTGTGTGTTCCATGATATACCCGTATGTTCACGTGTTGCCCGTGTCATAACATCTTGTTAGGTCCTAATTGCATACATTAGTGGAAATAGCAGCTGTACCAAATAATTCAAGTTATTTTTGACCATTAACAATATAGTCCAAAATATCATAGACAAGCAAGGATAATGTTGTTTCTAATTGGAATACGGACAGAAGATCCAGACAAGGATTTTTATTAAGATAGTATCAAGTTAGCTTGGCCTTTATACTTGAACTCTTTAATTGAATGCTAAATGGCTTGTACTGATGTTTTCCTGGAGAAGCAGCGAAGTGCGCTCTTCTTTTATTTGCCTTGACTTATTATTTAGGTCTAATGAAAAAGCAGGAAGTCAGCTATGGCTTTTGTAGCTGTGACCAGTTTCCTTGTCAGGAAAATGCTTTTTTTTAAAAAAATACATATTGTGTACAGATATACTCATGCATTATGTTACTGCTAACACAATAAGTTTAACACCAAATCTCTGAAATAAAAGCTTTTCAGCCATTTTTATGGAAGGAGGTTGGGTTGGATGGCATTTGAACAGTGCAGTAGTCCCTATGATTATCAAATTGCTGTGAATTGTTTACCAAATTCCCAATGATTTACAATCAGATGAATTATAGGAATCTTTCAAGATATTTAAAGATTTAGATTTTTTGATTTATAGAGGCATATTTGAAAAGGTGAATCCTTGTTTCAGAATTTGAAAAACTACTAAATTTTCTTGGTGATAGACTGTTAATTTTTGTATGATTAAGTTGAAAATTAAAAGAAGAATGTCCT
This sequence comes from Nycticryphes semicollaris, assembly GCA_013400055.1. Classification (NCBI taxonomy): domain Eukaryota; kingdom Metazoa; phylum Chordata; class Aves; order Charadriiformes; family Rostratulidae; genus Nycticryphes; species Nycticryphes semicollaris. The sequence goes on along the minus strand of VXBJ01004565.1, from coordinate 296,459 downwards.
GTTCAAAGTGTCCAGTTCCCTTACAAAGGAATGGTTGCATCATGCTAATTTAAACTTTCAATAAAACTGTAAATACAGAATCAAAGAATGATATGGGGTTGGAAAGGACCTCTGGAGATCATCTAGTCCAACTTCCCTGCCAGAGCAGGACCTCCTAGAGCAGGTTGCACAGGAACTTGTCCAGGCGGGTTTTTGATGTCTCCGGAGACGGAGACTCCACCACCTCTCTGGGCAGCCTCTTCCAGGGCTCTGCCACCCTCAAAGTCAGGAAGTTCCTCCTCACGTTTAGAAGGAACTTCTCATGTACGAGTTTGTGCCCATTTTCTCTTGTCCTCTCACTGGGTACCACTGAAAAAAGACTGGCCCCTTCCTCTTGACACCCACCCTTTAAGTATTTGTAGGTGTTGATCAGATTCCCCCTCAATCTTCTCTTCTCTAAACTAAAGACCCAAGTCCCTCATCTGTTCCTCATAAGGGAGATACTCCAGGCTCATCGCTGTGGCCCCCTGCTGTATCCTCTCCAGCAGTTCCCTGTCCTTGAACTGGGGAGCCCAGAACTGGACACAGTACTGCAGATGGGGCCTCACCAGGGCAGAGTAGAGGGACAGGATAACCTTCCTTGACCTGCAGTCAAATATGTGTAATTTTTTGAGATGCAACTGCATATTTTGCCTCTGATCTTTCTAATAGTTTTCTATTTATTTAATAAAGTAAAAAAAGATATCTCTTTTCTTAAGAGGAGTGCAGCCTACCTATGATTCTTTCCTCCTTCCTTTTCTGTAAATCCCCTTTTTCATCCGAATTAAATCCTTTTGTAGCCACTCTTTACTGCAGTTTTCTCCCAGTGCTTACCCAGATGAATATTATTCTCCAGCAGTCAAGTCATGTGCCTAAGACTGGACCCAGGCGACCAAAGAGTCTGGTGGAAAGTGCACTGTCAACAAGGCTGCCACTGAAACCAAAGACACTTGTACGCCCGTGTCACAGCTGAACAAGAGCTAGTCTTGGGAGGCAGGACCTGGGCGAGAGCTTGGGCATCCCTCCTCAAAAACAAAAGCCTGAAATTTTACTTCTAAACCATTAGGCAGGTGTGCAAAAATGATGGTATTTCTGGAAACAGACTGACTGGCAGGGCCTTTTAGATATTAAAGCACAGTGGCAAAGTGAATGAGTCATGCTAAGCTTGGCTACACACACTGTAATTTATGACCAGAGTTTTACTTGCTTAAAATTGCAGTGTAGCTGCACTAGTTCTCTAGTGGCACAGGTAAACAAGGCCTGAATTTCCAAGCTTAGCAAATAAAGCTTCCTTTCTCTCTCCATTTTTTTTTTTTTTTTTTTCTTCTGGAAGGAAGAGGAGGAAGAGCATATCACACAGGGTTTCTCAACTATTTTAAAGACTGGTCAGATCCATATAAACTTTTGCTGTAGTCTCACTGAGCCAACGCAGCATACGTTTTTGGAGCAATATAACCAATGTCTCTTTTGTCAATTTGCGTTTTGAAAAATTATATGCATTGAAGTAATCATATTATAAAAGTGTTTATTGTAGCATTTCCAAAGATTCATTACAGAATATGCCAAAACTTACTGTATCAATTTGAGCTGTTATGACACAGGCTATACACAAACAGGTTTCTTTGTTTCTGAGGTCTAAGATTTATCAGTTCTAGAACTACTCATTGTACCTGAAGACACACAGTGGATAGAGCCGTTTCCCCTTCATGCTTCGCTTGTATATCTCTCTGAAGCTATATTATTACAGTTCAGGTAATTTGGTTTTTGGTTTAGTGGGTGTATTACCATATTTGAGAAATAAGGGAGGCTGTTTCTTCATCATACAAACTTTGTGGATGCCCAGGTAATGTCGGAGTGAGTGATCCTTCCACTTCCTTTTCTATCCTCTCCCATTTATACTCTTTGTATGAAATTAGCATTTCAACAATAACTTGACATCAGTAAGCCAGGAGCATTTTTTTAATGCAATTACAGAGAACTGCATGCTAATTCTGAATTACAAGTAAACAACATGCAGATATTTCGATTATACATATTTAAATTTGCTAATTTGAAAGCTAAGTTTTTCATAAATATCTTGTCTGAAGCTGAAAAGGGCCAGAATTTGGAACCTTGCTTGGCTCTCCCATTATTGATAGGCAGGATCACATTCAAATACTTAAGCTTCAAACTTGCAGTTTTCATGTTTAAAGCCCAGAATTACTTGCACAGAGCCTTTGTTATCCTAGTGAGTTCATGAGAAGGAAGAACTGAAATAGAATTTCTGTCTTTATTATAATATATACTCCTACTGTGTCTCATATCAGATCTTAAAGTGCTTACACTTTCACAAGGAAACCACAGCAGTAGCTGTTCCCAAGCTGACTTGACAGTACTGCAACAACAACAGCATACGTTTACAGAGTTTTGTCAGTTTTGCAACTGTTGTTCCACACAGAACCCAGTTCACGGGTAAAATACAAGCTGTTTTCAGCCCTGATGTAGATAAATGTACACTGCCTTATAAAAGCTTCTCATTGATTTGGTTTTATCTCTTCCTTGTTTAAGGCATTTGTAAACGCTGTTTAAAAAGGTACTGTGACAGTTTAACCAAACCCATTTTAAATAATTGGTAGCAGTTTAACTGCAAATACTGCATATAGCTAAGGCTATAAAAAGATGCCTTTCTCAACGGATCTTGTCTCCTCTCACAATATAGTTACCCGCTGAGCATAGCAACTGTCATGAATGCTCACTGCTTTTGACTCCTGTTGTTAGTTTGGGGAACTCTCTAGTAGAGTAAGAATGAACCCGGTGGTCGTCCAGGATTGAGCAGCATCAGCAAAACCATTTTAGCTGCTGGAAATCGGATACCATTTCTAGTTGTGTATGGGCATTAATGAGCTGAACGGAGTGATATTGCATGTATATATCAGGTATGTAATTTGACCTTGATTGGCTGGGTGTCTTCCAGGAGGCATAGATAGACCTGTTTCTCACATTGAGGCAGGGTTTATTAGCTCTGAAACGGTGAAAATGGTATCACAGTTATACAGTTTCTGCACTGAACCTGGCTCGTGTTCAGATGCCTTCTTGCACTGGCACAGTAAGTGTCAGACTGCGCTCTGTAGACATGCACTTTAGACTTTTGGACCCAAGTGAATTTGCAAGCCCAGCTGTACAACTGTACTGAAGCTTTTGTTTATCAACTAAGTATGTTTCCTATGGAATCACTGAGATAATAGTGCAATGGCAACCAAATAATGCTGCTTGAACACAACTACATTTTAAAGCAGATGTAAAAGAACTCTTTCAGACAAAAACTGTGTAACAATAATTGCCTGTCTTGATGAGAAAGTAAGCTTTCAGTTTCAGATGAGTACAGTGCTTCAATAAATAAGTCAAACGTATTTAAAGATGACAATAAGGATAATAAATCTCAGATATTTGTAGAGTGGGATTTCACATTGAATTTGATTACATATGTAGGCTTTTTTCCTTCATGGATTAGTATACTAACTCATATTATAATTTGATAAGCAACAGATTTTGTTCTTTTTCCCTAGGAATTCATTTATTGTTGTTATGCTACGGTAGCTCCTAGAAGTTGTAGTCATTGACTGGGTTCCCCCAGTGGTAACTGCTCTCCAGTAAACACATAGGAAAAACACAGTCTTTCTAAAACTTTGTCTGCATGGGAGATTATTTCATGGAGATTGAAGTGCCTGATCATTGCCTCAAACTGAGCCATAATGATGAATAAGCAGACAGTTTAACAGAGAAGAAAACATAGCACTGACTGAGAAAGATGGAAATAGGGCTTATGTGCGTGTCTACAGCAGTGCAAGCACAGTGTTTTTGTTTAAGGAGTTCTTGAAAGGAGGCAGGGTATCCTAAGTTACTTTTAAGATGAGAGGAGAGGACTAATATTAAGAGATCTCCAGTTTTCTAACAATCGTTTTTCCCTGTCTTTACTGTGTTATTGTACACACAGCCTCCCCCAGGATAAATAGTCACAAAATTAATGGAGGGAAAGGTACTCACCTCAGCTACACCACTGTCTGGCAGAGATGCATTCAGCATTCTTTCCTCCTTTTTTTGCTATGGGATTGATTTTTGGTCATGTGTATGTTCAAGGGTGAGCAACCAGTAGTGTCCTTAAGCTGCCATAGGCAGGTGGAGAGCATACAAGGTGTAGCTGTTGGATGGCTGGACATGCTGAATGGTGTCCTCCTTTGCTTTCCTAAGACAGGCAGAGCATTTTGGAAGATCCGAGTAAATGAGCATAACCACTGTGGTATGTATTGAGTTTCTGCTAATCTTTATGCCTTCCTTGGGAACAGACTGGAGATAACAGCTAAAACAAATTGAACTTATCATGGGACATTTGAAAAGGTCTTTCCTTACTGTCACAGCAGAATATTCTCTAGAGCCACACGTTGAAATGAATTGCAGGAAAGAGAGCTAGTGGCCTTTCTGGGGAGTTGGTGTGCATCTCTTTGGTTTGTTTGGGGTTTTTTTTTTTATTAGATTGTGCCCAACTTGGCTCTTTTTAAGGCAGTGCTGGCTGGCTTGATTGACAAGAATGGTACTTCTGTCAAACTGAATCCCCTTCAGTTTCCTTCTCTTAGCTGGCTGTCTTGTGTCTTTCCCTTTGGGCCTGCCTTGGCTTTCATAAATTCAAGTACTTGGACTCTTTTCTAGATGCTTACATTAAACTACCTGGCTCAGCTCTAAAAACTAGAGATGTTTTTTTCCTTCCCAATCTCACCCTCCTCTTTGTCATTTCATCTAGAAGTTGTTTGGGATCCTCTTCGCTTTCCTATCCATTCAGGTTTGATGGAAGCTTTTCCTTCTACCCTGCATTTCCTCTGTAATAGTTATTTAGAAATATCCTTTCACATTGACTCTGTAAGACTCCTGCAAAAACCTACAGTTATCCATCTATCACCTCCATTTCACCCTAGCTGGGTTCACCTCCACACTTCTGTTTCATCTCTACTCATGAAAACTTGAAAAGAGTTTCAAAGCATTCCTTCCCTTAATTGAATGTGACAAGTTTTTTGAAATATGAACATTGTGCACTTGCATGAAGTTTTGCTTGGAGACTCATTGGTCCTGCTTTTGTGTGAATTTTCGGAAGTATATTGAGAGTCTTCAACAAGACACTTATTAAACAGCTCTGTATTTTGTTTCCCTTTGTGAGTGCATTGAGAGGCTTGCTGATAATCATCTCTATTCTTTGATGCAGTGACAGGACTACTGCTGTTGTGTGAGGAAAAAAAATATATGAGCTGGATGTCAGACAAGGTTGGTTTTTATTTGCTGAATTTGTGTGAGCAAGGAACAGCTATAATTGTAGTAAATTGCCAACAAAAGAAACAAGAAGAGAGCATAGGTAAAAAAGCTCCTTCTGAATTTCAGCTACTGTTAAGGAAGCACAGTGATAGACCTCGCACTAGGCTTCTCCTACTGCTCCTTTTCAGTGTGGAAAGGTCTACTCTCCAGCTTGAGAATGGAGAATAAGATATAAAATGTTAGGAGCTGATTCTCCAGTGGATAACCTGTGGATTTGTTGGATTGGCTAGAACTGGACATCCAGAAAAATTACTTGGAGAAGACTTTCTGCCTCCAGTTATGTCAGACTGAGGGAAATGTAATTCATCCCTCTTAAAGAGTGTTCACTGCAGCAATAGTTTTCAGCAGTACATCAGCCACTAATTGTTCTCTTCTTTGGTAGCAAAGGGTTGCTCAGAACAAGTAGAACATTTTGTCCCAGTCTGAGGCAAAGATGAAGTAACTAATTGCTGTCCAAGGCTGTTACCTAGCTGTGTCTGAAGAAGTAGCCTGTCTCATTGTTAGAGTCACTGATAGTGGGGCTGCTGGAGAAGAACAAGAAAAGCTCAAAAATTAGCAAGAGCTGGTGCAGAGTGGGAGTGGGTAGAGATGGCACCTAAGCTTTTTCAGGCACCCTTCCTAGTGCTGTACTGTAACCGATTTTATTAGGGAGTAGGAAGAGTGCACTCTTCTTAATTTCACCATCACCACCACCCTTATCCTCAGGAAATCGTTATTCTCAGGAACAGAATTTTACTAGATTGTGTGCTGCTGCTTTTCCTAGTAGTTTCATTCCCCTGCTCTGAAAAGTTTATCACAAAGGGATTGTTCTTTAGAAATTTTAAATCGCCCTTTTCTTTATCCTTGTCCCCCTGCCTCTCTGTCACAAATCCCCTGTGGCCATAAAACAGTTGAGAACAATAGTGCTTTGAGCCATGCTTACGTTGAAATACCTGCTATCAGCTGTACTCCGTCACGTGTTGCATTTGGTGCTGTTTGCTCCTAGACTTGCGTTCGTTGCACTTTTTATCTGGATGAAAAGACAGTTGTAGCCAGACAGCAACAGCATAATGGAAGTCTTTCTTAGCAATCTGTTCTGTGAGAACTGGTGGTGTGTTAAATTCTTCAGCAGTTAGAAAAAGATAATAATTAATTTTGTATAACACTGAAGAGTCATTCTATGTTCACAGATTAAATTCAGATAATGGTACCAGGTAAAATTTAGATATTAATAATAAGGATACTCAAGCACTTTGACCTTGGGAGTCATGGCACATCAGTCATTAGAGGCCTTCAAACAGGTTAGGTAAACATCTGTCAGATGACAAAGCTATAGTTGATTCTGCTGAAACATGAGGTTACTCTTGAACGGGCTTTCAAGGGTCCCATCTGTCCTTCTTTACAGCTGGGATAATTTTGTAATTTCCTTGTGACTGTTTCCGAAGTATTCTGCATGGTGTGCTGTACAAATGTCTTTCAGATGTATTTCTCTTATAGGTCATGGAGATTAAATCATTGAAGAATGCTTAATAATTTCCTGTCACATTACATTAGACCTTTCTGTACCCGTCAGGTACAGAAGCCAGGCAGCGTTCAATAAGTAAGTACTGAAACTAAACAGCCGCTCATTTTATAAAGTTACCTCAAAAATAGCAGGGCTGTTGCTAAACCTCTTTAACACTTGGCTAGCACGGAGGTTTTTCTCTGAAATCCCACTTAATCCAGTGCATATATATCTAAAATAAGTTGTTTGACCAGTATTTGTACCAGTGGAGCCTTTAAGGAAATAATTGCTATTTTGATAGGGAGAAAAAACAACTAAAAACTTGTAGCAAATGTTCTAAGCTTTTTCTCTCTTTTTTTGGACAAAAATAGTGGTGTAGCTGTGGTGACAGCAAATCAGACGTGTGGGGACAGGTAGTGGCTTTTCTTAGACAAGCTCATACAATTGATAAAAGTAGATAAGCTTTTAAGCATGATCTGAAGTAGAGCTTGCCCTCTGTAGTTTTCCAGAAGAGAAAACCCCCCCAAAGCCCTATTTTGTGTGTTTCCAGGTAACACAGAAAATGTCTTCATAGAATAACCTCAGAAGCCTGTATTTGTGTGGCTGTGCTGTGTTTACACAAGCTGCCTAGGTGAGATCACTTGCTTTGCAGTGTGATTGGTACATGTCATACTATTAGCAGCTCTGCTGCATGGAGATCTGGCTATTCATAAATGCCCAAATAACACATGAGGTTACAGTGAGGGAGCCAAACTGCACGTTTTTAGATTATAATCCTCTAACTACGTGCACTGAAGCAGGGGACCTGTGACTAATACTCTTAGGGAGTTTCAGTGAAGCAGCTGCCCGAGTACGTTCAGATGCAAGGCTTTTTTTTCAGATTTTAAGGTTCACCTCATCTTCCATAGCCCCTACATAATGGCAAAATAGTCCTTTTTGTTGTCATATAAACAGGTAGGGGCACTAATAAATAGGAAGACCCAGCTATTTTACCTGTGCTGACTTTGCAGTCCAAACAGAAATAAGTATCAAGAAACCCTCCTTTTCAGCAGTAGGAACTGCATAAAAGAGTGATGAGCTTTAAGAAGGGGTTGGGTTTGCTACATTTATTTCCATCTCCTTGATGTGGGTTCCCTGGGTATGTCATCCAGAGTAAGGACTGGACCATGAAGGCATTGCTGCAAAATTAATAGTCACAAGTGTGTTTTGAATGACAATATCCTTCTTACTCTGCAGGATATAAAACCATACTTACAAAATGCAAGGAGTAATACTCATGAATACAGAGTGAGATAACAGCTGTATGATGAAATCTATTGGAGTAGGCATTCATCAAGCCATCTTTGTACTAGGGCTTTAGCTTCCCCACCTACATGAAGGTAAGGGAGAGTGAGAAGATTGCTACTATCGTGGTAGTTTCATGCTCTAGCAGACTAGTGGAAAGAGGGTTTTGTTAACTTACAGTAAAAACTGCATTTAAAAGATTAACTTTGCAACCGAAGATAGGAAGGTGTATCTCCTGCAGCATTTGAGTGTTTTGTGTGGTTTACACAAATACAGCAAGTAAGCTCATTAGCTATTTGAATCTCCCTGGGGCTATTGTATATTGATGTTCCTCATTTCCACCCTAAACTTGTGTGGAGGCAATGTATTTCCAAATATCTGTGGCTTGTTTGTTTCTTAAATATAACTCTACTTCCCCGTGGAATAGCTGTCCCCTGCTGCAAGTAATATTCTGGTTATGTTTGTGTAATGGTTTGTGTGATCCCTTGGAAAAAGCATAGGCTGATAAATAGCACAGATAAGTAATGGGAACATGTTTACAACGTGGCTTGTGATGCTGTGTTGGACGCACCTGAACTGGCTCTGACAGGCAGGTACAGTGAGGCGAAGGACTGCGCCAAGAGATAACCCCAGGTCCCAGAAGCCATCCAGCTTTGCTGCCTAGCACTGCCCTGCTGCTGGAGCCCCGTGCTGAAATGGTAACGCTGCTTCCAGAGCTGGCTGGTTGAGAAGTTCTCTTTGGAGCTGTGTGTCACGGCTAAACAGTCCTTGTTCAAATCCATGGCCCAGATTTCTACAGAGCTTTCTCATAAAGCTCTTATTGTAGCCTGTATGAGACCAAAGGAAGCAAATCAAATGTTAGGCTATGTTACAGGCTAGGGAAAGCAAGACAAGACATGGCATTGTACATTTTCACCTTGAATGCTCTTTAGTTTTGGCTGTCTTACAAAAGGCGCATCAGAAATAGGCAACTTAGGTTAACAGAATAGGCTGTATTTTGGATGAGATGATGACAAAGGATAGGGGAGGGATTAATGAATGAAAAGAGCTTGTTGTGTTCCTGTCTGTTGTCCTATTCTAAGAAGTGATACATAAATTAAAAGCCATAGTAACTTTTGTGTAAAGCAGACTGTTACAGGATGCTTTGGAGGCAAGAGGGGAAAAAACCTTATAGCCTAGTTTTCACCCACTCCTCCTCCCAGAAATCTCAACTTGCCTCCCCATTGTCAATATTTGCACTAGTTATATTGAAGGTGTGGGGTTATAAAAGTCTAACAGAGAATAGCAAGATCATCAGTTACATAAAGGAGGGAAAACACCGAATCATTATAGCATGCCTGGACAGACTATTGCCACTTAACATCTCTCTTTTGCTATCTGCTAGCTGTACCTGGTGGGGATGGTAAATGGTGATTTTTAGTAAACAGCTTTAAAAGAAGGAGAGGAGGGGAGTGAGGGGCCAGTATAGCTCAAAGCACTGAGCAAGCTTTAAGTAGCCCTAACACAGAGCCCACCTCACCAGCTGTGCATAAAGCAGCCTGTTTTATCCCTGCTGTGTGCCAGGAGACTGAAACAGAGATAAGGTTAAACAGTATGTACAGAATTCAAGGGCACAGTTTCTTTTTGCTTTCTTATCTGTACAGGCTTTTCAATTGACTTTCAATCCTTCTTACACAGACTGTTTAAATCCCGTCAACGCTGTTTATAAATGGAGGGTTTTTTAATAACTGTTACCCAAGCAGGCAGTTTTCAAATTGCTGTTGTATTCATTAAATCTCTTAGTGTTGCCAGCTGTCCACTATTTGTTGCCTACTGAAAGGCTTTAAGTCCCTCTTTGGGACTTAACTATTTTTGTTAAATTGTGTTAAGAGGTACTGCAACATCTTTTGTCACTGGCCTGTAGTGTTAATTACAAAGTCCATGATAGTTCGATGTCTGAAAATCTGTGTGATAATTAGATGCCCTTTGCAACTGTGATTTATTGTAGTTGTTCTGAAGAGAAGAAATAAAGAAAGGCATCAGGATTTTCTTTCTTGGATGCTACAGATTTAATAACATATAAGGTCTCTAAATAATACTGCTGATTTTAGAAGGAAATTGTAATAAAGCCTGTAAAATTACACTGAAGACTAGATTTTGTAAGTAACTGCTGCTGTATGAACCACTGACATAACCAGCTGGAATTGTCCCAAGCTTGGGTGCGTGTTTGTCCAAAGAGAGAAAACAAATACAGTAGCTGCAGTGGGAGGAACAGATAGGCTACCGTTTCATTTTCACATCGAATTTGTGTGTTTCTGTTTGCTAGCAGCTCTGCTTAATAATAAAACTTGAAAGTTCAGTTCTAAGAATCCAATCCATCTGCAGAGGTTGTGCAGCAAAGCTCTTGGGACATTGACAAGGATTTAGGTGAAGTTTGGTCACCCTCAGGTAAAACCATGTTTTCCATTTAAGTGCCCATCCTTCACGGAAACCTTCCGTGAACCTTAATCTTTCATAGTTTGAAACTTCAGGGAAGTTGAATCACGTGCCAAACCTCACCCCCCAAAATCTGCTTTTAGTCCGAAAGATGTGCTTTGCACTCAGTGCTGATGTGCTACACAGCAATCTATGAAGCTGCTGTCCTGGGTGAGTCTCTGTCCTAAGGGGGGCTGTCCCTAAGCCAGGCAAGTAAAGCGATGCTTTTCCCTAGGAGTCCTTGGACACACACCTAAGCCTCTGGTATGCTATCCTTCATTTCCAGAAACTGCCTTTTCTGGCTTTGCACCCTCCCCTGCCCTTAATGACTGGTGGATCCAACAGTCAGGTGCTGGGGCGGAACACAGCCTGGTTTCTTCTACTTTTACATGTATATGATGTACAGGGAAAATCTTTAACCTCTGCCCTTCCGAGTTCTTCCAAGGTAGAAGGAAGTTGCGGTGTGATACTAGCTGAAACTCAGCTTGCACTTACTGAACTCATACAAGTTTCAGGTTCATAATAACAAGTTCAAACCCAGATAAACTCTGCCAGATTTTGTATTTCCTGGGGCAGTTCAGACATTTTCAGTCTGCGAGTGGCTTTCATAATGAGCCACCAGCAAAGTAATAACCTGCTCTTGCAGAGCTAGAGGTCTTTTGGAAATACTGGCAATGTGTGGCACAGCAGAAATGAGACTCTTGTGTACCTTGAAAGAAAGCCTTTAGAGGTGGAGGCTGAGAGGGGTGCTGGGGGCCTGCTTTGCTTGTGGGGCGCTGTCTTGAAGCTTTAGTACATCACTCTAACCCCTCTTGCAGTTCTAGTTCTCGTGTCATGGAAGAGCCCAGGAGTCCTAGTTTGAGAGGCAGTGGGGGCAAGAGAGATTGAAAACAATAAAACCGTAGAAAAGTCTTATCCTGATTTCTCTCTGTAATCCCCAGTATTGTATGACCCAAGTCATAGTGACTTTTCCTAACTGTGCTTGCTGGGAGAGCATCCTCTCTTCCGCACATGGCGCCACGGAGTAATCACCGGTGCTTGCAGCAGCAATGTGTCAAGTCACTAGAGCAGCGGAGCTCTGCTGTGCTCTGATTGTGCTCTGCTGTACAGATCCAGAGCACAATTTCAGTTAATTACTGCCCCATCAGGCTAACAGTAAATAATCCAAGCCAGGGTAGTAAGAAAAGGAAAATCAGATTTGTGCTACAGTAATTTTTCAGTCTTTGAAGTAGAGAAGTAATGGTGGGAAGGTGGAACAGTGAGAGGAATGAAGGAGAGTTGTTGTAGGGAGGAGGGAGCTTGGGCTGAGAAGAGGGAAGTCACCTTGTAACTGAATTGTGCTAAGTGTCCCCGATCTGAATCTAAAAGCCCAGCTGTTCTCTACACATTCTCAGCAATTTTAGGTGTCTTCCTCAGTTAACTGGCTTTTCTGTTCTGAAGTTTGCAACTGTATTTGCTGAAGGGCCTTCCCACCAGGAAAAAACCTGGTGTACAAGCCTTACCAGTACACGTGTATTAAGGGATGCACACATAAGTTGGTATCATCTAAATTTAAAGAGTTCCAGTTTCTACATTTGATTCATATTTAAGCAAATTTCCATTGCATAAAATAGGTCATGAACCCAGGGTCCTGCTGAAATGTGTGCAATCTTCTGAATCTCTTGTCTGCCTTTGGCTGTACTTAGTCAGTTTGCAAAAGTACTGGGCAAAGGAAAAAGTTGGAAAATAATTTCACAGCATGAAACAGATGTGCTGATTCTTCAAAGTGTCACTTAGAAGTTAATTTAAAACCCTGGAAGCTTTTTTTTCTGGGTCTTTCCCCACTCACTTTTCACATCTTTGGAACACTGCTTTAATTTATAAAGTTTTCAAGTTGGTTTAAGGGTACTTAAAATGGGGTCTTCTGCCTGATACACACTGTTACTTGTAAGCCGCAAGCCGTGGAGATTGAACACCCTTCCACCACAGGAACTGCAGGCTTTCCAGGGTAATGTACAAAATACACTTATGTAATGTTTGAGGTTGTTACCAGACTAAAAATATGTGCTGTTTCTCTTGGGCAGTTCGCTTAAATCTTCAAATCTAAGTTGTTGACTCTAGTTCCCCTCATGTTCCTTTCACAATGTACTGCTAGTTATAAATTTTCTGAGCAGCTGCCCACTCCCTTTGCCCCCTGAGACAATTGGGAACATGGGCTAAAGGTTGTAGATGGTCTGATCAGGAAGTTCATGTTAGTGTCAAATGCAGTTGCGCAGCTTCTCCAACAGTTGCTGGAAGTTTTGTGTGAGAAGAAGAGGAAAACATATTTAGGGAGAGACTTGTATAAAACATGGGAAAAATGGATGCAGCTGTATTCCTTCAAATCTGATGGTGACCGAAATAGCAGGATAAATGCCCATTAACATTTAGTTGATACTTTGGTAGTTGACAGAGAAAACATGAAATAAATTTGGCCTTCGGTGGTTTTATTTACTGTTTGCAAACTATAATGGTAACGTGTTGTTGCTCTATTCTGTCAACAAACTGTTCATAAAAACCCCACCCAGTTATCATTATGTTCTCTTATTTTATTTTACAAAAAAAAATTAAGCATGCATAGCTCAGTTATGAATTCAGTAGGATAATCAAATGCAAAGTTCAATTACTTTAAAATAGACAACCTCCATTAAGAGAGCTTGTTCTAAAAAGGAGTGGAAAAGGCATTTACTTGCCAAGTTCAGACCTCTGTTTCTACTGCAGCTCTTGATGATATTCCTGACTTTTAAATAGGCTGCAGTCCTTCCCATGCTTTAGGCACTTGGGACTGAGCATGTTTTCACCTACTGTTGACGGAGAATTGTTACCCAGTAACTCTCAACATGAAGCCAATTGCTTTAAGATTGTCTTGGACACCTCTGTGTCCAGTGCAGTGTTCCTTAGTGGTGTACTTTTAGTTTTCATAGTGACTTGTTTGTAGTTGTTCTGTCTTTTTTAATAGCCACATAAATATCAACAAGCTGGCACACAAGGCAGCATATCAGGGTTGTATGATAACTATGGCCAGTACCTTTCTGTCATTCTTGTATCCAGATGCCTTCTTAACTCACCCTCTCTTAGAAGGTATTCTTGTCATTCCTCTATACTCAGGCCTGGATTTGTGCCATCTGTCCCATCCACGCTGGTTGCTTATTACCAGGCTGTCCTGTCAGGGCTTGAGGATGTAGTGTCCCTCTCCTGGGAAACTTGTGGCCGGTAAGGCTTTCTTAAAACAAAGGATCATTTGTTGATACGTAGAGCAACAATTCAGAGACAAGAATATTGAGCCAAAAATCTAAATGTATGTTTTGTTTTATGTGAATGTCTGTCTTGTTATGAGGCAGAGCAGGCAGTTGTGTTGGTGTTTTTTTTCCATGAGTACCCATGCGGAGACTTGGTCTGTTTTTAGGACTCCATAAATAGTGCTGGCATTACCCACACACATTCCTGTCCATTCCACCCCTGTCCTGCCCTTCCCTCCCCTCTTGGAAGATTGTATTGACAAGGGGGAAAAGGAATTTGGTTATTTGGGGCTTCTGGTAGCTGGTTACACAGTCTCTGTAAAATTGCAGTTGTGTTCATACACTCAGGCATCTGATGTGTTTGGGGCAGGTTCAGAACTACTGCACATGTGATGGTTGGGGTGTCACAGACAGTGCCCAGTGAACTGGACGTGTTCTGGATGCACAGCAGTTACTTTTCATGGTTTTTCAAAATTTGTTGATTTAACATTGTGTATGCTGGTCACCTGAGCTGTGCCCACAGGTGTTCTCAGCCAGAAATGTGGGGTCCCTATCCAGTGATTTCTTTTATTGTGAACCAGCTCCCCAGCCTGCCTCGCACTACTTGCTTCTTCCCTCTGCCCATCCGAGCAGCTATGTTTAAGAAAGGTTCAGAGCCATTAGGAGAGTTTGTCCAGTTGCTGTATCATGTGGGACAGAGCAAAGTCCTCCACTCCTAACATATTTGCTGCACAAGTTTATGTGGGGGTTATCTTTCTTTCCTGTTCAGGTCAGCTTAGGCGTGGTCAGATGATGAATCTTGATTGCTTGTACAAGACCATTTCCCTCAGCCAGGGCTACGCGCTGCCAGAAACAACCTGAAGTCTCAAGTGACCCCAGTATAAAACGTTCGCTTCCAGCAAAGTCTTGATTGTATTTCAACAAAATAACGAATGCAGGACAGCTATTAAGAAAGTGCCTGCCTGGGTGTGTAATGCTGCATTAATCTTCTGCAGCCCTGAGAACAAATTTATTGTAGAAAATGTGGCTCTTGCATGTCAAAGAAAGAATATAGATGATATTGCAATATGAATTTAGGGATGTGAGGCTTTATTTATTTATTCTAACAGACAAGAGAACCAGCCTCTTGGAAGTCACAAGAGGAGCCCAGAGACCATTTGCCCCAGCTGAACCTCCCTTTCCGGATCCCTGTCAGTGCAAGCTCTGAACTTCACCTGCTGGCTGTGGACATTTAAACACTTTGCCTTAGCAAAATCACTCCCATCAGGCTTAAGTTTAAATCTAAATGGCTGATCCTCAGGAGTCCTCTCTCTTTTTCCAGCCCAGCACCCAAGTTGTGCCCTGCCAGTCTTCCCTGGTTGAAATCCTAATGCACATCCTGACCGGTTTCTGTGTGAGCCCCGGGTCTAAGCTCACCAAAATGATTTCTTCTGGACTCATCCCAGTCTTGTTTGTTTTAGCCATCATGCAGTGATCCTTGACAGCCCCAGACCTGTGCTTTGCCAAGTAATTCCTTATTTGCTACAGCTCTAGGAGCTGATCTCTGGCCCTTGTGACTACAGTCCAAGCTTGGTTTAGCCTCAGCCCCACCAGCTCCAGAAGGGTGTGATGATACACGTAAACTTCTTTCAAGTCACATTTCACATTAAGTTATTTCACACTCTTAGGACGATTATGTTTACAAAAATAACAGAATGAATGATTTTTCTGGTAGTCTCTCTCAAGAGGAGGCTTCTCAGGAAGATGACAGACACATCTCCCTGATAAAGAGAAATCATCCTCTCTGTTGCTGTCCATAATATAGGCATGTGAGGTTTTTGCTAGTAATCAGTTTACTGGCTTCAGTGATCGTTGCTGGGTCTTCATGGGTAGTGAAAACGTGGTCCAGTTCTGCCCAAGTTCTTGTTTGCTGCGTTGTGTTTTGTTGACTCGGAATCCCTTCTGAGCAGGTAGGAGGGCAGTTGGTGAGAAGCAGAGCAGACAAGTATGGATTTGTAGTTTCGCTGACAAAATGAGAAGGTGTTTAAATGCTACAGCTTCGTATCCAGTAAAACAGATTTATAAGCTCAACTATCAACTGTAAACACCAAAACCTTTATTTAAGGACATGATCCCTATTTTCATACTATTTTAGCGAACTTTGTGTGTGTTTAGTATGGTATGTGTGCATGTTTATTTACTTGTACGTTGTTTATTTACTTTATGAAAGCCACTATAAACCAGGCTTTAATGCTAGCTTGATTGCAAAATACTGATTCTGCTATGGAAATCTGAGAGCATTGTGTGTTCTGCTTTATGTATTTTGTTTGTGGTTTCAGCACATTTGAATCTGAGGGGCTACACGTACAGTGCTGGCCTTTCCCAGGACTTTTGAAGTCTCCCATCTTTAAAATGCTGTATAGTAAGTAGTCAGGGTGGTCCAACAACGGTAGGTGGCCTTTCCTCTCTCACAATAGCAAGTAGTTGATTTAAAATTGTGATTGTTAACAAACAGTGGATTTAAGGCGAAGTTCCAATGTTGCAGTTAACTTTTTTGAAAAAACAAATCAAGACTCTTTACAGTATTTGAACAGAAAGTGCTAGAATTGGTTTCAAGCCTGTTGTGATTTAGTTCTCCTAGCAAATATGCATTTGAGAAGGTAGGTGGGGGAAGGTATTAACAGTTCTGCTGGTTGGACATCACCATTGCAGACAGCAGCACTGCAAAGCACAGAAAAGTTTGTGGGTTTATCAAGATCTCGGGCAGCTCAGTTGCAGAAATCTCCTTGCAATTTTACAGTTTTCCTGCAGGACCCAGAGGCTCTGTGGCCAGTGGAAAAGTGCCAAGGTGACAGTGGGGGTAGGAGGGTAAGGAGATGGTCCTGCGGGCAGCTCGGTGGCAGGCCAGCCTCTCCTGGGGGCCTTGAGGGAGCTCTCCAAGCTCCAGAGAAATCCAGGATTTAGATGGATGAAGAAATTGTGCTGTTTTAAACAGGGGCACATGTACAATGTCCTTGAAGCACACGGTGGTGGTGGCATTGCAGATTGTGGGGCTCATCGGAGTGGGTGTTGGCTGCTGCTGATCACAGGGCAGGGCTGGCCCCAAATGCTCCAGAGGGCTTCTGCTCCCTGCTGTACCCCTGAGGAGGGTTTCAGTGTCCTTTTAACTTACAGGAAGAGAAAGAAACGGCATATTAATGCAAGTGTCAAAATAGTAAAACCCACTGGAGGAAATGGTCTTGATTGCTGAGTAAGAGACAGAACAGATCAGGAGTTGTATCAGCAGGAAAGCAGTGCTTTTTCCAGTTGTTCTCTTTTAGAAAGCAAAGGCCAGTAAACTCATTTGGGTCAAAATGTCTTAGCCACATCATCTTCTCAAACAGGGAAGAATGAAGAATACAGTGCCGTCTTAATTTAAACAAAACACCAATAGTAGCTGCCAAAAAAGTCAAGAAATACATTACTCATCTGTTTTTTGTTTTCATGGCTCTCCTCAAGCAGAGGTCTTAATGAGTTTGTCTTTGCATATAAAAGTAAAAGGAACAGATTTGATGTGGCATTATCTCCCTAATTTATAACAATCAGGTGTTGAGAAGTACCTAGATCTGTTTTTTTTAACTGCTATCATTTAATCAGTGATGTGGGTTACTCTTCTAGGATGATGTTACTTACTTTTGTACTTAACTTTTTGCCATGGTAACGTTCTAAAGGAGTTCATAAAGCCTATAATATTATTTTAGTTGGCTCTGTACATTAAACAAATATGGAGAGAGATTCAGTCTGAAGGAACTTGCAGCCTTGCCATCAAGATAGGTTGTTTCAGAAAATGCAAGGGGAATACAGCTTTATAGGAATTTGGATTTTGTTCTTATTCAAAAACTTTTTGATGGTTTTCCAAAGCTCACAAACTCAGATTAATAATGTATATTATTTGGGTCACAGCTAGACTGTGAAAGCCGAAAATAAAAACTGATTTTTGTTGGGGTTTTTTTTACTGTCTGTTGAGCACGTGCCCGAAAGTGGCAAGTGTAAGAAGAAAGCCACAAAACAGTTCCCCAAACTGCAGTTACTGATGTAAGGGTTCCTGCATTCGTTTAGTGCTATTTCACTTGATTTTATCTCATCATAACACAATCAAGTGATAGAAAAATAACTGAGAGCCTTCTTGAAGTGCGTTAAATGATATGACATGCTGTTGTTCATTCTATTCTGTGTACTTGTTTTTCATGGGGAAAACACTGAATTTATTTTTAAGAAAAAAAGAAAAAAATTATTTTGGTTTTGCCTGTGGTGTGGATGTATGTGAGATTAAGGGTTGACTTGGAGTCTAAAAAAAGCATTTTATAAAGCGGTAGTTTGTTCCTTGGTGAAGGCTCTGCAGAACTAAGTTTTTTATTTATTGTACCTGCAAAATCAAGTCAGGCACAAGCCTCACATCTGAGTTTCAAGCGATTTTCTAGAAATACACCGGAGGCCCTTAAAGTACAGATGACAAAAAGCTTCTGGTGAAGAGGGAGAGTTTGTGGGTTGCATGTCTGTAAGTACCAGAGTTTGAAAGTAGGTTTTAGTTGCAACTTTTTCATAGGACACTCTCACAGCATTTCCTGCATATTCACTGTAACCTCTCAGCAAAGCAGCTCTGAGTCGTGCTCTCACCCAATTCCAGTGAGCCACGTATAACACTCCAGTATTCCTAAAGGTGTTTTTTGCCTATGTGCTTGCTGTTGCATCTGGTTTCTGTCAGAAGCCTATAACGAACTGCATTTGACTGCTTTTTCTTTTGTTTCCATGTAAAGACTATTTCTGCGGTCAAATGCAGTTTAAAAAAAAAAATCCAGAAGCCTTACACTCACACAGAGCTGATTCAGGTGGCCTTCCCCTGCTTTGAAGGCACATGTTTGCATTGTGCATAAAGGTTTTGTTTGCTGTGGATTGCCTGGAGTGATAAGGCAGCTCCCATCTGTACAGGACAGGCCTTCCAACAGCATCTTTACCCAAGAGTAGTGAAGCAGGGTCAGACAGCATTCCAGGCAGCATGGCAAGCAAAGGGACTGCATTGTCTCATTGCTCTCAGCTGAGTCAGTTATAAGGACTAGGAGCTGCAGGAAGTTTCCAACGGTGAATTTTCACTCAACTGAGAAAGGATATTTATTATTCATCTTCGAGAGAGGGGACCTGAGAAAAGATAGTAAAATGGATCCCAGCTCCCAGGAGCTGTGCAAAATTTCTTGGGTGTTGGTGTGACCCAGCAGTTTGCTAACTGAAGGGAAGAGGAGAGACCTCTTTGGCCAAACCAGTCCTAGACACCTATGAGCTATGTTAAATTTTATTTTTCTTGGTTGAACTCCAAAGACACACTTTTATTAAGGTTAAACTAGGCGGGTTTTAATGTTGATGTAAACCACTGCAGAGTGGTTGGCAGCCTGCAGATGTTCCTTTCCCCAGAGAGTGGCAATCTGCAGCTGGATGAATGGTCCCCTCTCCATACACCTTTAGCCACCAAAAGATCAGAAGTTACCTCTGAGTTACTAAGGTCAGCTTTTGAACTAGTTAATACAGACTTTCATTTTTGAGGAGCTGGATCTGGGGGGAGTTGTTAACCAAAGAATTCTTGCGTAGTGCGTGAGCCTGGAGCCACCTCAGAACAGTATCAGAAGAAGCCACTTCTTTAACACCAGATATTCACAGCAAGCCAGACAAACAACTTTTATAGTTCAAGCTGCTGTTTAACAGCCTGGGAGGAGCTGTGTACCCTCATAAAAACGGGGAAGAATAATCTGGTAAGACATTCTTTCAATCTACTAAGCTTTAGATATCCATCTTTTTAACCTTTAATACCTCTGTGTGTATGTGTTAAAAACCTTAAGTGTGTTTTCGTGTCCTTGGCAAAGCATGAATAATCTCGAGATCTCAACTTCTTGCAGCTCCTTGTATTAAACTTTGTACTTCTGCTACTTAATAACTGCAGAAGAGAATGTTAAATTTGAACACGCTTTGGGGAGAGAAAAAGCAAAACCAGTCATTGTTTAGAGGTGGGGGCAAAGTGTAGAAATCTTAAAGGCAGAACTTGCCACCAGAAGCATGCCTGTTTTGGGATATAAGAGTCCTGAGTGATGAATTAAATAGTTCAGGGAACAGATAGAGCCACTGGAGTTCTTGGAGCTTGGTAAGTTAAATTTCATCAACTGTGATAAGAGTTCAGGTGTCAAAACCAAGTCTCCCAGCCTCTTGCAGCTCTGAGAGAAAAAGGTGCTGGGTCTTTTGGTGGGGTTACGGTGGGCTAGGAATGACCTGATTTGTAATTACTCACACACCCCCTTGATTACTTGTAAATCATTTTCCCATTAAAGCTGAAGATGTAGTCATTAAGAAAACAGCATTTAAGAAAGAGCTAGAAATAAAAAAATTCAAGAATGAATAAGGTTTGAAGAACGAACAATAAATGTATTCTGTGAATATTGTATAAGGTTTAGTCTTAGCCAGCCTTGCAAGCCTAGACTACAAAAGGAAATAATATATATATGTCTAAATTTATTTCCTGATGTGGCCAATTGTCAGCCCTCTGTCCTCCTAAACAACTTGGTTTTGCTACAGTTTTAAAGGTATCAGGTGCAATGCCTTAGCTAAGGGCTGATCCTTTTTGACACATACAGCGAGAATGTAGATTGTACAAAGAATACAGTTTATCCTCCTCCCTTGAACTATGTACTAATTCTAATAGAGTGAGTTTTGTGAAGACTAACAAATCAGATTGTTAAGGTTAAACAAGGAAGAATGCTTTGAAATACTGACCATTTTTCTTGACCCGTGTGCTAGGATGACATACTCTTCTATTTAAATTCTTTCATCACTGCCATGAATGGTTTGATTGCTGTGCCTCCCATATTGTTATGATGATAAAGATTTTTGCTATTTTAGAAATAACAAATGTATAATAAAGGGATAGAAGAGATTAGGAGATACATTTGAAATTTGTTATTAAAAGGGTAGTGGCTGTGGACAGCGAGGAACGAGAGGAATCCACAGGGAAATGTTCAGAGTGGCCAGTGTAGGGCTGTTTAGTCATTGCTGAAACACCTGGTGACTTCATTAAAGCACCAGATGAGGTGGAGCCGCTTGAGCTGTTCTGGTTGAAGAGATTCTTGCCCCTGTGCTTTTATTGCTGCTTCTTTGCTAAGAGCTATGACCCTTGAGTGCTGGTCATTGTCAGTAATGCCGAACCTCTTTCAGTCAAAATGAGCCTATGCAATGGAAAATAATTAAATAAATAAAAATTCAAAACCTTCCCAACCCAAAATAGTCCTCCCATCGCTTTTTTGGACTAAGCAGTACCGGGTGCTCTTGGCAGCAGCTGGGCCAGCAGGTCTTAGGGGAGAGATACATCCCTCCCCGGGGGGTCAGTGACACCCAGGCTGGTGCTGTAACCTCTTCAGGCTGTGTAGCTCCAGAGGGGGGACACTGTGCATCTGCGGCTCTCAGCCATCTCAGGGGGATCCAAGACACTGGGACGTGAGTGCTGACATTTACACCCATTCTGCTCAGCTCACTACAGCTTGCCCCATGGCAAGATAGTGTATCTTACGAAACCACAAGAGAGAGAAATTCAGTCCTAAGAACTAATACAAGTTGGGTAGCTCAGAGCCCCAAAGAATTATCTGTTTTCACTTGTAAATATTCCTGGGAAAGAATCATCTGATCATCCTCTGAGATATTAATTAGATGTCCAGGGCACTGCTGTAACAGGCATTTTGAGTGCTCCTGCTTGGTTAGCTTTTCTATGGAAAGAATTTAAGGTCTTGGTTTGCCAGTTCTTTGGAGTCATCTGTTTGTGCTGAACTTGACTCAAAAAAGTCACCCTGTTGGACTGAAATGGAACCAGTCCAAGTTTCAGCAGTTAAGTGCAGACATATGTGCTTGCAGGCTCAGGCTTTTCACATTGTAACTGGTTGGTCTCCTCTTAGCTTCACCAGGGCATTCCTTTAACAGTAGCAGCAATAAGGAAAAACTGCATTTCTGATGACTTAACCTAGAGAGCAGAGATGTTAAATGCAGTCCTTTTATGCAAGCAGTTTTTATGGAAATCTCGCTATGAGAGAGTGTATTTCCACTTTGTGGTGTTGGCTTTAGGTGATTTCATGTGGATCTTTCATACACCCTTTCTGGGTGAAAGGAAACTTGGTATATATTGATATTTTCACATTAAACATTTGTTGTTGGGGTTTTTTTTTCCCCCCTTAAGAGCTTTTCATTCAATCTCTGTTTACTTGCATTGATACCTGGTCAAACATACTGGTGTGTTTCCCCAGGGGAATGCTCAAGTTATGTAAATGGTATCATGGATCTGTCCCAGTGTTCCCCAGTTGCACTGGGTTCTGTACTTATTAGTACCCAAATGAGCTTTGTGCCGGTGTCAAACCACATTCCCCCTTGAAATGGCTCACGTAGCTTGTCTTACTAGCCCCCAAACGGAAATAATTGCCATCTACAATTGCTTACTGACTTAGGGACGAGCCCCTGGCTCGGTTTTGCGTGTTCTGTGATTTGGAGGAGTCGCACTTTGGAAATCCTGGTGTGAGGGCTGGGGTGGAGAAAGCGCCTGCAGCAGACTGGGGTGATGAGATGCTGCTAAGGCAGGGCCATACCTGGGGCCTGAGCGGGGCTTGTGTACTCAGGCCATATGGGAGAGCTTTTAAGACCATTATTATTTGTTTGCTACGGCCGTGCAACTTCCTCTTCCCCTTTGTACAGGCTTTTGCTGACATGCTGTCACGGCCTTCGTCTGTCCTGATACAGAAAGCAAAGAACACGGTATAATTTCCTACCTTCTGCTGTTCGCTTGGTTCTTTAATGGGAGAGAATTTCCCTGGGAGAATGTCAGAGAGAAAAAAAAAATCTCTATCTGCCAAGGTTCTTTGTATAGGAACAAATGTTAACGTAACCAGGCTTCCTCACGAATATCCAGGCAGGACAATCAACCCCAGCGGGGGAAAAACACTTCATGGAACTGAGGGGAGTGCTGCTTCCCTCTCAATCCCCCCCCCCCCCCCCTTCCCCGTTTTCTTCCAAGGGTGTTAACAAATTCAGCCTAGGAGGGCTTCTTATGGTGAAGCATCTTCTTGCATCTCAGCTTTCAGGTAATTTACTCCTTTCTTTCAACAGTTTTTTCTGAGCACAAGCCAGCTCTTTGCCTGTGTTGCAAAAGAAGCCCATTCCTTCTCTTTTTGTTATGTTTTGGCCTGAAGTAAGGAAGTAGCCAGTGGGAATTAAACAGTGTTCTTCATTAGTTTATTTTACTGGCTCACAAAACGCAACCTCCCTTGCCAGTATTGCATCCTTCTTTTTCTCTGCTGCTGTTGAGCGTTTTATGAAGTACAAGCAGGTACAAAGCACACTTCTTTTCTTCTGTAGAAACTTAGCAGCTTAAAGCCCAGGCTCCAAGTAAGGAACTGTGGTACCTGGGCATCTCTAGGTAATTTAACCTTATAATTTCTGCTAAGCCTTCCAAAGTAGAGTATCCCCTGGCTCTTCAGGGTTAGTTGCAAGGCCTGGAGAGGTGATGGTATTTAGAAAGTGGAGAGGAAAGGAAGCTTTTAAGGCTTTAGAATTAGAAACGCAGAGAACTGCTGCCTTGAGTCCTGTTGCCACGTTCCCCTGACGGCACCATCCTCGGTGTTTTCTGCATTTCACAGGCAAGATTCATACACCCATAACAGGAACACCCTGCCAACAATTTTTCAGTGTTCAGTTGTACATTTAACAGAAGTGTAAAGTTCAGTGTCTGGAATTTCCCTGCTTGGTTGTCAGCTTGGTAAGACTCAAAACCAAGCAGGCTCCTTCCTCCCCTAAACGAGTATGTTCAGGGGTTCAGAGCTGTCCTGGCCTCCTCCCATCAGAACCGCAATAGAAGTTTGCCTCTTGGGGTCTGTCATATTTTATTTTAATTCAAAATATTTCAAGGAAAATGGTCTAACAGAATTTAGCTTTATAAATTTTAGAGTGCTGTGGAAGACCCAAAAAAAAAAAAAACCAAACCCATCATGTGGGCCAGCCCAGGGACTTGTTTCTTTTGAAATAATTGATGCTATAAAATCCCAAACCAAAAGAGGTGGGAAATGTAAGGCATCTGGCAGAGTTCACAGCCCTGGGGGGGGTCAACCAGAGAAGTACAGCCTGCTGCAAACAAAGGCTGAGTGTTGTGCTGATGTGATTGCAAAACATATGTTTGCCCAGGACTGTTATGATCTTGGGAATAGGCAGGAGGCCAAATTTCTGCAGCAGCATTCTTAGTCACACCAACTATCTACGAAATGTTAACCTCCTGCAATTTCTCAGTTTAAAAGCCATAATTACTTTGTTGCCTCAAGAGAAGGTAGACAGAAACTCTTGCATAAGGAACGGGGCAGAGGGGAATTTTAAAAAAAATTAAAAAATTACCCAAAAGTGTTGTCTGAAGAGCTTCTCGGTGCTGGGGAAGAGAGCGGAGGGGCCTAAGGGGAGAGGGTCCCCAGCCGGGACGGGGACAGCACGGAGGAACTGGGTGGACTGGGGTAGCTCTAGGGCTCTGTGGGGACACTTTGCCGCGGGAGGGGGGGGACTTTCCCCGCCGCAGCAGCTTCTGCTGCTTCTCCCCCATTGCGGGGCGGCTGCCGGCCGGCAGGCACCGCGGAGACGGAGCAAGCGGGGCGTTTGCAGGGAGGAAGGGAGGCCGGGCCAGCGGCAGGGCCCGCCCCGGCGGCGCTGGGCGGTGCGGCAGAGCAGCGGCGGGGCTGCCGGGGGAGCGCGATCAGCCCCAGCCCCGCAGCGCCGGTAGGAGGGAGGGTGGCGAGGCCGGCTACCCCCCGCCCCGCACAGCACCAGGTACCTGGCGGGCGGCGAGGGGCCGGGGCCGCGGCGGGTGCGTCCTCGCAGGGCTGACCTTCCTCCGGGAGCGGTGGTCGTGCTCCCCGGAGAGCACCCGCAGGGAGAAATCCCTGCTGGAAAGTGGGATTCAGAGCTACTGGAGGGTAATTTGGAGGGATTTGCAGGTCTTTTCTAGCTCCCTTCTACGGGCTATCCAGCTGCAGTGACAATGCAGATGCTGTCGTTATCCTCCCCGTTGCTACCTGGTTCCAGAAGGGCTGTGTGCCGCTTGTGTGTGTGCTGCTGGGGTGTCTCTGATGGGTTTTTAGACTCTGTCTAACTAGTTCTTGCCTCTTAATCGCATGGTATTTGTTTCGGGTTTGCCCAGACTTGGATTATCGTTTTGAGGCAGTGGGGTCCGTCTTGTGTTTCTGATAGAGAAGAGGTTGCTGTAATTGTAATCAAATGTGAGTCAGGAATTAAATGCTGGGAAATTAAATTAAAATGCTGCTTTGGATCTTGTTTGTAAGTTTCTTAGTGTCAGTCACTATGTTAAGATTTTTATTTTAAAGGAAATTTTAAAATCCTCGAACTGTTTCAGTTTGCTGCAGAAACTGTTCTGTATTTTTCTGGTTTGTACAGATCTAGTACCTCTTGGGTACAAATTGCTTTGCTTTGACATAATCCAGCAGCACAGCCTACATAATGCAAACGGTAACTGTCACGTTTAAACTTGTTTCCTCCTGTGTCACCGATTTATTGGTGTTTAAAGAGTGTTTACAGCATGGAAATTGCAGATGTTCCTTCCAAAGCCTTTGTACTTTAATGCTATTTGTTTCATTGTACACATGATGGAACTGGCACGTAGAAAAGCTCAGCACAAATCATTGAAATTCAGCCTCTTGGTTTCAGTGAGCTCATATCAAAAGTAAATTGGGTTGTGGTCTCTGGGCAGTTGTGTCACAAAACCACTTCAGGAAGAGCTATTACTGCTGAGGAGGAGTAGGCAGCATTTAGGTGCCTTGAGACTACTCCAGTTGGACCTGCTCTTACTGTTCGGTCCTAGAAGATGACTGGAGAAAAGGTGTTGGAGCTTGAGACTGAGGAGTCTGGCCTTTTCTTCCTGCCAGTGTGAACAGGGTGTGTGACTTTGGGCACACACTCACTTGCCTTGATTTCTCTCTTAAGTCACATAAACTAGTTGGAGATGTTTTTACAATATGGTATTTCAAAGGACTTTGAGACAAAATACCATATATTTAGTGTTTTCTTAAATGTAGGTATTTATGAATAAAATTTAGATATTTAAATCAACATGAAGTAATTTAAGTATTTCAATTCATATAAGAATAATATATTCTCTGTGAAATAGAAACAGTTCAGTGTTGGCTGTGCTCTAATTGCAGTGAAGAGTCCTAGGTCTGTGAAACAAAGTGCTTTGTAGCAGAGGGGGGAGTACTTGTTCTCAGTTCTTCAAACCCGTGCAAGTGCAGACATGTCTAGTGCTTCAGCTGAATGACAGTGTGAGATACCCAGAAAATGGAACCAGTGTAAAAATTTAGAGTACACGGGCATTTTTGAGATATTTTTTCTGTTGTTTTAACATGAATCATAGTTTCTCTGAGAAAACCCCAACAATTGCAGCTACTTCTGGATCAGGTAAATGAATAAAATAGGAAAAACTGCCAGTTGTGCTTAGCTCCAACAATTGCAGCTACTTCTGGATCAGGTAAATGAATAAACTAGGAAAAAGCTGCTAGTTGTGTTAGTCAGGCATTTAGAAAAGGTGTAGGATTTGTAGGCTTTAAGTGTTTGTAGGAAAAGGATCATGTTTAATCACTACTCTTTGTGTCTTAATCCCTTCATTTTCCAAAGCTACCCATCTGATAAGGAAATATGGTAGCTACTGTATTTAGCAGAACTGAAAATAAGGCTTTTAAGGTGGGTATGTATCAGCTTGGTGATAAATAACTTGTCCTGTGAGGCCAGTTGTACCAGTTGTTGTCATTAAGATCCCAAACAAGGAAACTCCAAATTTGTAGCCCGTCAGTGTCACCACCAGTGAGGTTTTGCTGTGGGTGACCTTTAAAGGGGAAGGAGGAACCAGAGGCAGTGAGTGAAGCAGCCGCAGCACTGGGCTCTTAGACTGGTAAGTGCCAAAGTCTCCCTTGGAAATGCAGCACAAGCTTCTTAGTCAGTAAGAGGAGGAAGGTCTAGATGAGTATTTTTAATGTCAGCTGCGAATGTATGCCATAGTATATTAAGATGAATTTTCAGCACTGGCATATTGTTTGAGGAGGGAGGTGGTTAATTCTACACAGAGATTGTGTTGAAGAGTTTTTAACCCGCAGCTCATGGTGCCTGAGCCCTGAGTTTGGATATGAATGCACTTGGATTATGTAGAACGGTCACTGGTTGTCTGGGAAAATATTGCACCCAAAAAGGTCACCTCAAACTCCTTTTCCTTCTCTGGTTCCTTCTTTAGATTGTTTTATATTGCATTACAGTGTGTGATTTTCATACAGTTTTGTTTGAATCTAGCAGTATTTAGTGCTTAATCAGGATGCTGATGATGCAGATGAAGATGTTAATCCAAATGTGGTTTAGTGAAGTAAATAGATAATCAAATTTTCACTTTGCCAGTGGCTTGTCTATTCTAAAATGTTCTTTTTACTATTTAGAGGAGGCTTAAGTATGTAAATAAGCTTCTCTGGGAGATAGAACATTTGATATTGTTACTGACTGTACTTGAGGGGAGCACTGTGCCAACGCCAGGGAAGCAGTCTGAAGATTGTGGTTCATTGCTGGTGCTCAGCTCATGAATCCTGAATGACTGAAAATTAACAGTTTGGTAACAGCCCCCGTACTCATCTGACAGAACTATAATTGAGTTTTGGGAGAGGTTTTGTGATAAGAGGCAGAG
The DNA here is from genome assembly GCA_013400055.1 of Nycticryphes semicollaris. Lineage (NCBI taxonomy): Eukaryota > Metazoa > Chordata > Aves > Charadriiformes > Rostratulidae > Nycticryphes > Nycticryphes semicollaris. Next base: position 268,885 of record VXBJ01004565.1, on the reverse strand, counting down.
CCTGTAGTGGGGGAGGAACAGGACTCTGAAAAGACATTTTGGGCACACAGCAGGACCTGTAGCTAAGGTAAGGTTCCTGTTCTTGTCTTAGTGGCCAGCCCAAAGCACGACAGCCGTCTCTCTTGGTTTGTAACTTTGCTTCGAGTTTCTAGGTGGAATTTCTCATTTGGTGTCTGTTTTGGAGTTCCTTTTTTTTTTTTTTTTTTCCCTTCAGTTATATTTTAAAGAGGTTCAGAACAAAAGTAGATGATGCTCCTTTACCAACAGGTGATGCACGTTGTACTATGCAATTACTAAAACCCCTCTTCTAAGCATTTTCAGGTCAATTTTCCATCTCAAGCTTTTCCTTAAATTTGATAGGAACGCTGTTCTTGACACCTAAAATAATTGCCTGACAGTGGGCTTGACTGACAGAGTCTTAAGATACAGAAGAGCCAGTGAGTTCATACGTGCTTGAGGTTTTAGAGTGGTCTTCTCTCTGTGTATATACACATGCAGTACAGATTTTTGGTCGGGTTGGCATCATGGAGTTGGTTGTACTAAAATGGGCTAGACTGGTAGGACAGAATGGTAGCTGGGGAGTCTATAATTAAGTTTGCAGACTGACTTGTCTCATTAAGTCTTCTGTCTCAGCTCTGAAGAGCTGTTTCTTGGTGTAAATTTGCATAAAACATATTTCCTGGTTGAAATATGACTCTGAAAGTCTCTGAAAAGGCACACAGTCTGATGGTTAGGGCATTAGCCCATGACGTGAGAGATCTCAGCTCAAGCCACCAGTCTTCTGCAGCAGCTTCTGTTAGACACGTGGCTTTTCTGTTTCTCAGGTTTTTCTCCTAAATGGCAGATAATACCCTTGCCTTGCCTCGCAGGAATGTTGCATGAATGTCATCTTATGTCATACATGAGATGAGATGCTGAGATATGGCAGTGGCGAGGGACATGTAGATTCAGAAATGGTAGGTATCTGGTGAATGTAGTTCTCATGGAAATACTAACCGTGGCTGTATGGAAATACAAGTTATGTTACAAAAGGGGAAAGAAGAGAGTTTTGTGTGGTATCTCAGCCACCGTAGTGATGCAGCCTTTATCTGGCTAATGTCTTGCTTCTCTGTCAAGGTGTATGTGGGAGGTGAGCAGTGGAACAGATGGCCACCTGGCGAGGCCCACCTCCCTCCATCAGCTATGAGCTGCTGGGTGTTGAAAGTGAAATCTATTCCACCCTTGGTGCTAAGCTTTGCAGCCATCTGAGTTTTAGGTTCTGGCTTTGAAGATGGACTGCCCATGATGCAGCATTATTATTATTATTATTATTATTATTATTATTATTATGTATTATTTGTACCTAAAGCCCTTGGTACTGGTTGGTTTTTTACTGAGCTTGGAGCCGTACTCAGCTGCAGAGTTTCTGAGCTGAATGGAAGTGGTGTGACAAGGTTAGCAAACAGGAGGAAAGAAGTCAGGAGAAGTTTGATGGAGAAAGCACGGTGCTAAGTAGGACAGTTTGGTGTGCCACTTGATGGTCTGGAATTGCACAGAAGTTGCTTATACTTTTGTAATAACCAAAGTAAGTATTGGTTGCTTGCAACTGCTGCTCATCCTGGCCCCAGCTGCTTCGCCAAGTGCTTATTGGTGCTCCAGGTGAGGTGCTTCTTTAAGAGGAATGTGCAGGAGAGGAATGTGGTGGTGGTGTGGTTGGTCAGGATGCGGGTCTTGCCTTTGAGAGGGAAAACTGGAGAGCGGTGCTACTTGAGTGTCTTTGGAAGGTAGAGACTTGGTGAAGGGCCTCATGGAGCATAGAAATATGTTCAAAACAAAGGGAAGATGGTCTGGGACTGTTTTGAGAATTATTATTGTGTTATCCATATAGGATTTGAACTGCTGGGATACTGGGACCATCCAGAGGTGCCTGCTGTTTCTCAGGTACTAGGAGAACTTGATTAAATGCTGCTTCTGGAAAAAAACGAGTGGCAAACAGTTTTTAAAGGTCTCCAATAGCTTATAACTGAAGAATAACAATTTTCAGGAGATTTCCAATGGGTCAGAATTTATACAACTCTCATGACTGCAATAACCATGCCATGTCTGACAACACGCTCACTTCTGTTCTCAGCACTTTCTGGAAGAAACATATTTCCCCCCGTTTTGCAGATGGGAAACCGAGGCTCACGTTCACAGGTCCTTTGCAAAAATCTCTGTCAGAACAGAGACCTGAACCCCAGCTTCTCAAGTACTCGGCTGGTGCCGTGATTTCAGGGGGGATGCTTTCTCTCCTGAGGGCAAAACAAAGCCCCTTCCTCAATTTCCCCCCAAAACCCAAGTCACTGCAGAGTGGGTTTGATTTTTACTGAAGTGTTGTAATCAAGCAGTGTAGTCGTAATGGTTCGACCACTGCATGCTTTAAAAAAAAAAGGTAGTGTATTGATACTGATGTTTTTTAGATTGTGGGGGCAAAATATGTCAGCAACTTGTTATTCTCAAGTTCAGAAATCTTGGGGTTTTTTTCTTCCTGTAACTGCTCTGGGAAAGGGGAAGACTGAAATGTAGTTCTTCAAGAAATAAACTTTTTTGTATTTCTTTTGGAGTGCTTGAGTTGGCAAACAACTGCAGACATCTGCTAAGTTAAATGATGCATACAGGTTTCTTTTTCTTGCTGTCCTTTGGATGTAAGATGTTTTTCTAAGTTGGTAAGGAACTTGTAGCTGAGACAAGAAGCCGTGGTCTGTCATGGGGGAAACGTGAGAAGACTGGNGTAGCTGAGACAAGAAGCCGTGGTAGAACTTTTGAGTATGTTTTTAAGACATAAATTCCATCCTACAAGTAGCATTGCTGGAGACATGGCTAACAGGCAACATTTGCTTGCGAATCTGGGACCGTCAGCAGGAAAAATGTACATCACAAACTTTACTGTCACGGGGGAAACGTGAGAAGACTGTGTAAGAGCTCCCATTTGATCTCACTTTATCCAAGTAAGACTTGAGAAGTGAAGGCATCTAACAAGGGTTTAAGGAGCCCATCAGAGTCTGTTGGGCTTTGGTAGTTCTGACTTAGACCTGCGTTGGTTGTTTCTGGCTTTTTGAAGCTGGTTTTTAATCTTAGGGGAAAGTTCAGGGAACAGTAACTGATTAATAAAATTGCTTCTCGTACAATGAACTCGTGCAAATAGAAACCTCAGCTAAAGACAGAAAAAGTGCGATAGTAAGTGAGACCAGTATTGCTCGTTTGTAACAACCTTTATCTCTGTGGGGAAAGTGTAGCAAAGTTTAAAACTGAATTTGGCAAGTACCTTCAGGGGCTCCATCTCCTCTTCTGGCCTAAACCAGCTGAAGGTGCCCCTCTGCTCTGTCAAGCCTGAAGTGGCTCAATCCACAGTATATACTTATTTACCTAAACCCAACTGAGAACCTGGATGGGGTTGGTATCATCAGAAAAGGAGTGCTTTGGGCTATGGGATGGAGGCAATTGATGTCTTTTAAAGGCAAAGGAGAGGGAACAGGTAAGAGCCCAAACTGTTAGTTTATATCCAGCCTAGTGTTTAGCACTCAGCTCCATCCCCAGCTTTAATCCCAGGTCTCTCTCCATCCGTAAGAGCACCATGGCATCACCTGCCCAAGTGGGAGCTGCTTTGGGTGCCAGGGTTCCCGTCTTTCCTGGGGAAGCTGTGCTGCTGGCTGGGCAGTAATCCCCCCCTGGAGAGCTGGTTTGCACCGCAGGAGGAGTTGGGCCTCTGTAGCCATGTTCTTCCCAGCCAGGAAGGTGGCACGTGTGAGTGTGTGAGGTGAGGCTGTGTCCCACGTTGGTGTGCGCTCCAAGGACCCTGCTCTGCTCTCTCCAAGGGTGCTCCGTGCCAAGTACAGAAACTGCCCTTGAAGCCATGGCTCCCACCCTTCCTAAGGGAACCATTTAGCAGGTCGGGCCCAAACGCGCCCGAGCGTCTTCTCCAACTTGTCCCTTGGCTGCAGAAAGGGCCCAGGGTGCTGTGGGTCTGGCAGGATGGCTCATCAAGCTGAGGGAGAGGGGAAGTCAACAACTGCTGGGGGGTGCATCCAGCCTCTTCCCTCCTACCTGTAAGGCAACATGTGCACAGAGGCTTGAGGGGGGGGGATGTGGCTGCTGCTCTTCTGATGGAGCAAAATCCCCTCTCCTGACATGAATCGCTATTTACCCTATCTTGAAAAGCAAGCAGATGCAAATGTAGATCAGGTACTTTCAGCAGTCTGAGAGCTCTTTGAGGTTGGGAAGAAGAAATCTGATTAAGGTTACAGCTGTTTCATTTCCTGACAGATGCACAGAGTGTTATGTGCTGGCGTATTGCGGATGTACACACACACACACACACACACACCAGTCTCCTTTTCTATCAGTGGCAGAGACACACAGCAGCAGCTCTGTACTGAACTCCTTGTCCTGGACACCCTGCCAAAATATGCTTTATGCAGAATTTTCTCTGAACCAGGTTGTAGAGCGTGTGTGTGCGCGCGCATATAAATTTGTGTGTGTTTTCTTGAGTTGGCAGGGCCTTTGTTGCTGAGTTTTCTGTTGCTGGAGTGGGACAGTACACTGTAAACAAGCGTGGCTAATTATAAAGCTCTTGTACAAAAAATGATTTGCATTTGTACAAATGGTACTAGTAAAAGTCCCTGGGTAAGAGTACCATGAGTACCCAAATAAGCCCAGCTCTGAATGGGGAATTCTTGTCTTTCTTGCAACCACAGCTAAAAAGCTGTTTATAACTAAGTGCTGAGATGGTGTAATTTTCTTTTCTAGGAACTTGGAATAAGAATTCCTAGACCACTGGGACACGGACCAAGCAGATTCATCCCCGAGAAGGAGGTGTGGTGCTGTTTTCAAGTACACAGTGAACTTTATGCTTTTAAGGAACAGCCTTTTAGTAGCAACCCACATTGGGTTTCAGGACAGCTGCTGAGCTGCAAAACATTTACAGTCGTGATCACATTCAGTCCCGGTGAGACACTGGCCACAGCTCTAGGGTGCAGAAGCAGTGAGAGCCCTGGGGAGCTTTGGAATAGTTACGACCCCTCCTTCACTGCTCTCTGGCATGAGAGAAACCCAACACTGTTTTGTGTAAGAGCGTCTGTTTCCTTGTGAACATCCGGATGTAATTTCCTACTGGTCCACAAGGCACCTGCCCCCCTGCTCTGGGGCTGCTTTTTCTTGAGCTTGCCTCTACCATTCTGCATAATCTGAGATGATTCGATGTGCTGTGGCTGAGCTGAGCATTTCTGGTGCTTCTCTCCTCATCGTCTGGTAAGAGAATGTGGAGCGGAGGAGAAGTCAGTACTCCGCCTGTGGTTTTCTAGGAGTTGTAGAGCCTTAAGCTTCAACTTCCTTTTATTTCTCTCTCTTGGCAGCAAGCTTTTTAGTTCTTTCCCTCGTTTTTTCTCAGTGAAAATAATTATTCAGTTGCCTTGTTGTTATAAGAAACTGAGTTTGAGCAATTTGGGGCATCCAAGAAAGTGAAGGTGAGTGTTAAAAATGAAATGTCAGGGTTGCACAAGGGAAAGCGTAAAGGCAAAAATTCACTTTTGCTGTTGTAACCACTTCTGATCTCCAAAATGAGAAGTATTAAAGGGATTTTATGTGCCTTCCCTTTTGTGCACTGATTTAATGCCAGTAAGAGATTTACAATATAATTCCTTTCGCTGAGGCCTCTGGGTGCTATGGCAATGTATTTATTTACTATTTTATTGGTACTTCTCAGACGATATTGCTAATTGCTCTTCCTGTTCAATCAGACAATTCAAGTGGGAAACGAAGACGCCATGATGCACGCGCTGTTCGCAGATTCTTTTACTACACTGGGCCGGTTGGACAATGTGACCTTGGTGATGGTTTTCCACCCTCAGTATCTGGAAAGCTTTCTGAAAACTCAGCACTATCTACTGCAAATGGATGGTCCGCTCCCGCTTCATTACCGACACTACATCGGGATAATGGTACGCAGGGACACCAGACGGACGCTTTGCCAACAGCCCCTGGGGCTTGTTTGATGGTAGTTACGACCGCGCTTTGCAGTTTCTAGTTGGAGAGGCATTTCACCAGGAGCTGAGGGGAAAAGCAGAGTAGCTTCCTTTGTGTCTGGTTTGCAAATTGTTTGAGAAGACCAGTACTTTATGTTCGTAGTTTTGGTAGGAGAAG